>CAMZMU010000035.1:8073011-8382862 GCA_947311845.1 Poa pratensis
CCTTGTGTTCTCCATTTTTCATTTTGTGTTTGAATCGTGAAGATCGGATCACTAACGTGTATCACGTGGAATTCAGGATTTGTGTATATGTTGGAAAAGACAGAAACCCACAACCATGGGGAAACATGGAGTCACTCGCCTCTTTTATTCACTTCAAGGTGTGCGTACTTGGAAGTTCTTTCATTGCATCTTCTAGGTGAAAACATACCACGCAACTTCAAGGTGAGTGATTTTGCGAGCCTCTTTTGATCGTTTGGCCCGTTGTTTATGTAGGATGCTCTAATAAGACAATGGCCATGGCGTGTGTGTGTTAAGAACCATAAGGATGGATAGAAGGCCTGAAGAGCTCAATGACATGCCCTTTGAACCTGTGTGAACAAAGCTTCGAGTTGATCGGGCTTATCCTATTGTGTATTGAACAAAGTTTTTTTTTCTAATGATTTTGATTCATGAAATTGTTTTAAGCGAGTTAGTAAGTCAAATATACATGATTTGTGCAAGTTAGTGCACATGTCCAGAATATACAAACTACATATTTAATATTCTTAGATATTTCAAGTTGTTGGATTTTTTTCAATAAACTATATATGAGACCATTTTATTACGTAATGGTACACCTACGGGGACTTTTTACAAAATCATTATTATGAACTCACATGGCGAGCAGCCAGAGAGGTTGAGAGATCACGAAGAGTAAGGGATTTTCACGAATCAAAATTGTCGTTAAACACAGTTCTGTAATTCTACCATTTCGATTTAATAGTGGATGGCATGTTTAAAACAATACAATGATACTTTGTTCACCTAGCAAACTAATTAATTTTGTATACATTAGTCAAAGTTATAAAAGTATTTTAGAAAACATAAATTAAAAGTCTGATCAAATACTTCATGTATTTAGGAACCGATGTATAGTACTCCTACTAATCTATCCGTTCTAATTTAGATGACTTTCATTTATCCACATATGTATTATTTATACTGTAACATGTCTAGATACATCCACATGCGCACAAATGGAAATCATCTAATTTGGAACGGACAGTACATAAAAATGTACTATTATTAGAGACTGAATTTAATGCTTCACATCTTTTCATAGCGAGAAGTCATGAGGTATATGCACCACAGGTACGACAACTTGTCAATGGACGTGCAAATAGGTACAACAACTTGCAAACTGTGGTCATGGTACAAAAACTTGCTCGCCACGTGCAAAACTGGTCCAAATCATCGTGGCGTCTCACTGCGGTGCTATTTTTTCGAAAACACCCGCCTATTTTTTCTGCTATATTTTGGCCTTGGTTTCGCTTTACCCGTATGGGCCCATCTGTCAGTACTGAGAAAAGAGAAATAAACTAACTAAACCAAATGAGCAAGGCGGGATTCAAACTCCAGACCTCTCGTGTGTCCGTTCACGCGAAGCTAACCACTACAGACGCCAACAAGTTGCGATATTATTCAGAGAGTGCTTTTAATATACACAACAATTACGAACACAAACGCAACATGACATCGTCTTTCCCCACACACAAAGCGTGCCCAGCCTGACTAAGGTGGTCATCACGTCATGCCGGTGGGCGAGACCTAGATCTCCGTCGCATTATCAGGCTGCTCTGCAGTTGTGCGCGGATGCGTCGACTCCTTGTTAGCAACACAAAGCCGACGTTGTAGCGTGGGGACGTTATCGCTCTCTGTTGCCGCTGTAGTATGTAGAAGAAGTCATCTAAAGTTGATGCTGCATGTAACGAGATGTTTCACCCCTCAAGCTAAGCACTAGCACTCGAAACGATAGACCATCTTGTTCCATTAAAAGTGTTTCGTTTGTATACGAATGCATAACATGTACGCTGAGGCTGCAGAGGTTCCGGCCGGGCTGCAGCGTCAGCAACCGGTGACAACGCCGGGTGTAACCTCGTTAGACGTGTGAGCGCTTTAGGGCATGGCCAATGCTCCACCGTGGACAGATCCCCAGCTCTCCACGTCGGCTCGGGTGGTCGAGCTTCCAAAAGGTTGGGGCTTGCAGAGCGAACGGGATCTTGCAGAGGAGTCGGCCGCCTCATCGAAAAAGTGAGGAAAAGGGGAAGAGAGAGAGAAAAAAAGTCTGAGATGCAATGCAATCATGGTCGTGCTCGGCAGTTGAACAAGTTCGAGCACCGCATCGCTCGAACTTGGATACCCCGCGGCCGCGCGCCATGGCCTCAATCTGCTAGGAGATCAGAGTTGATTCATGAACCGGATTCTTGCTAGAACGCCACTCGAAGATGCTTGGAAGAAGAAGATGTTGCTCTAGATCATGGACTCTGCAACCGAAGCACCGAAGCTAAAGGCCCGGCTGAATTGTCGTGGCTCCGGGTCCTCCTCGCGGCCTAGGTTGCCGCGAGCTCGCAAAATACAAACATGGTCGGCAGCTAGAGATCGCAGTCATCTCGTCAATTCCTTCAAGCGCGAGCTCGCTGGTGCGGCTATGGTGGCCGCCGCGAGCTCCAGGACGACCCAACGCAAAAGTAGCTGAACTATCGGTCATGCGATTTGACCAGATTGATGTGCGCATGAGCGATTTGAGCAGCCGTGTCATTCAGAGTGAATCAATGAATGAGCAGCAAAGATGGGGAATAGATAGCATGGTGGGTCCTACGTACCGCTGCTTCCGTTGCGTAAAACTGCCGATACCATGGCTTCAGCAACACGAGTTCTACTGTAGGCATGAGACCACGTATCCTGTCGCCTCCCTTGTCAGTGCCCTTAGGCCTATGCTAATGCAGGTTCTTAGCACGGTTTCATAGACATTTTGCTTATGGTGGCATACTAGTTAATGAAGAGAGAGTGTGGTTGTAGCTTAACTAAGATACAACCTTTGCACGTACCATAGGCAAAAAATGGCTCTAACCCAATCATATGCATGCATGAGCCCCAAAACATTAAATATAGATACAACAAATAGAAACAATGCATTATACTAGTTGTATCTTAAATATTTAATACTCCTATAATATCGTGGCTAAGAACGATGCATTGGCACAGGCCTTAGTCAGGCTGGTGACGCTTTGTGTGCAAAAAGATGACGTCATGTTGGGTTTGTGTGCGTAACTGTATATCTAAGGAACCCTCTGTGTAAAATCAACACCTGTGCGCGTCTGTACTCGTTTGCTCGCGCGAGCGGACACAACAAGTCTGAGTTCGAATCTCACCTTGCTGCCTCATATAATTTTAGTCAATTTATTTCTTTTCCTCAGTACTGACAGTGGGCCCATACGGTATAGCGAAACCAAGGCCAAAATATAGCAGTAAAAAATATGAGGGGGTGTTTTTCGAAAATATAGCACGCCACATGTCGACGCACGATGATTGGAACATTTTGCACATGTTATAGCAAGTTTTTGTACCACCTGGCCACAGTTTGCAGTTGTTGTACCAATTATTTGCACGTCCACTGCAAGTTGTTGTACCAGTGGGTGCAAATACCAGAAGTCATTGTGTCATCAACTATCAAACTGGAAGTACTAGTACGTAGTATCAGTATATGTAAAGTGTATTTTTCATTCAACATTATTCAGTCCATCTGCACCATACAATTGAGATAGCGAGAAATCTCAAGGCACGCCCAGGAACAGCAACGGATTTGGCTCCTCATCCAGTCGCGGCATCCACTCCTCACAGCACCAACAATTCGCATCGAATCCTCAACACCTCCAAGCCCAAGCTGCCGCCACCGCCCCAGCTCCATCATCCTCCCCCCGGACCGCCGCCGAAGCTCGGTCGCCGTGCCGCTGTTGCCATCGCGGTCTCGCCAGCGCATCCTCGGCATCACCCCGTTGGTGGTGGCACCACCGTCCGTCAGGGCGCAGGAAGCGGTAACCAGCAGCAGAGGCAGCGGCAACCTTTGCATCGAGGAGCTGCCGATCACGACGAAGGCCTTCCTGACGTGTCCATCGGCGGCGAGCCGGCGGCCGCATCACCATCGGCCTGTTCGGCGACGCGGCCCCCGCGGGCGCGGCCCGGTTCGTTGTCCCTCGCCACGGGCGTCGGCTACCGGCGCAAGGAGTTCGTGAAGGTGGTGCCGGGGTACGTGCAGCACGCCGGTCCGTGGTGTCATACCCTGCCATCGCGGCGGTGACCGACCGGCTGGCATCCGAGATGGACGCCGTCCGCGCGCGCTGCGGCGGCGGGAGCGGAATGATGATGCACGCGGCGGGGGCGGTGTCGATCGTGGTGCGGGACCCGAGCCTGCCGCCGCCGAAGCGAAGCTGGTGGCGCGAGGCGGGAAGTTCGAAATACAGGAGGAGCAAGTGGGCGTGGTGCCCAACGGCACCGAGTTCGTGATCGCGACCAGGGACACCCCCGAGCTGGACGCGTCGGCGCTGGTGGTGGGCAGGGTCGTGGACGGCATGGACGTCGTCGGGAAGATCGCCGCCGTGCCCACCGTCAGGGACAACACCGGCTCCGCCTACTTCAAGTCCGTGCTCAACTAGCTGCAAATTCAGCAATCTTGTGTGCACGATTGTGTTTCCCAATCTGATTGTGTTGCTGCGATGCAGGGTGGCCAAGCTGATCGGGGACAAGAGGGCGGTGGTTGCAGAGCGAGGGTTCAACCGCCCCTACACCAAGATTCTAGTCACCAACTGTGGAATGCTTGAGTAGAAGTAGAATAGTAGTACGAGCCGACTGAGCTTCGACGGTCTTTGCTCTGCTCGTAAATGTCTTATTTCTATCTTTTCATTCTTACCGTATCTACTAGGATGCTGCCTCACGACGCCTCGCTGTTTTGACATGCATTGTTACTTCTTTCTCATTCTTCGAGATCTCTCGTTCTTCTTCTAATGGAGCCCGGGCTCCTAGGAGTACAATCTTTAAAATTTCCGATTTTTTTCACTACAAAAGATTCTGAAAAAGTATATACAGATACATGTAGATATCTAGTATGACTATACAAATTTTCGTTGAATTATGTTTTTATTGGTGACCTATATAAAAAAGACAAATGTGAAAACCAAAATCAATTTTTGATCTTGGAGATGAGCCCGCCCGCGTTTCCGAGCAATTGTGATATCGTGTCAGTTGTTAGGCGAACTAATCATATGCAAATTGCAGCATATATTGCACGTGGATTTCCTTTACATGCTAGAGTCTATGTTGGGAGAACACTCAGTGGTCTAAAGTTTTGCTGCAAGTACAAACCTCCTTGTCTTGAAGATTTCCGTAAGGCAAAGAGAATGTGCGTTAGCGCACATGCAATTCTTTTGGTGCGAGTTGGCAGGAAGAACGGGAAATGTACTTCTTCTTCTTGAACACTTGGCATCGATTTTGGTTGCACGTCGATACTAGTGGAAAAGTAATCACTTATGGCATAGGAAAGTTGCAGCTGCTCGTTTGCATAAAAATCTGATTCGTCTATCCTGTTTCAAAGCGAAATTCGTTTGCAGCGTCATAAAGATAAAAAAGAAGGTCCGACAAAATGAGGTGAGGAAGAGAAAGATGGTGAGGACACGCAGACCCGGTGTAATTAATTTTTGGACCTAGGGCGAATTAAAAACACATATTTTTATACTAAACTTGTATACTTTCATCAAACTATACTCCAATGAGCACTTTTCTGTAATTTGGATGACATAGTTAATTTATAAGAATAGCACTTATAGTGTTATTTGTTACACATTTTTATATGTATACCACTACAAAATTTGTCGTTCCAAAGTTAAATTGTATGTTGAAATAAAGTTCCACTTTCATGGTTGCATGAGTTATATAGTGTCTACATACGTGTTTTTATGCGAGTATGCTTGTTTGTGTGTATATTTATATCCTAAAATGTTATGATAGATATCGCTAAACTGTAAACTTGAAAAAATATCTTGGTAATATTCTTGTATATTTTTAGGCATGTATAGTAAAAGAAACTTCTGGAGTATAGTTTGAAGGCATTAGAGATCCAAGAGATCAGGATGATACTTTTCTAGGGACTTCATGTCTGGCGACTGAAGGTATTACAGATCCAGAAGTGATGGAATCCTTGGATGTTAGGGAGGCGCTAGCACTTTTTCATGACCAGTGCATCAACAATATACATGTGGCTAGTGATTGCGTAAGGGTCGTCAACACAATTAATGATTACTCAGGGCCTTCGTATGCTCAGATCATCGGTGAAATCAGGGTAAGGGAGAAATCCTTCGACAGACTTCACTTTGTGCACGAGGGAAAGGAAATCGAATGGAGAAGTTCATAGCATTGCGAGATATTCGTTGAATCTCGATGAGGGTCGCCAAGTGGGGCTAGTTAATCCGCCTAATGGCGTTCGTATGATTGTATCCCAACTGTTATAAATTCTGAATAAAGCGGGGTACTATTTTTAAAAAACAAAAAGTTGAACATTACTGTCAGCCAAACTATCAAGCAAATACGTGTGGCTAGTGATTGCAAAAGGTACGCACGACATACTCTGGCAATGTCAAAATCTAAAAACCTCGTCGGGCATGGTGACATTCTAGGCCGAGCACTTGGCATATGGAAAACAATTCTTTTTGTTTGTTTCTTTCTTTCTAGGACATACCTGCAATTCAAAAGATTTCAGATATGCGTATGTATCTATCTCACGGGCAATGTTTCACATACACAGATTACATGGAAAACGCTCAGGATACGACACGATTCCACTAGCGAGGGTGCTGGATTTTGCCGGCTCAGCCTATACCAAAGGACTTGCACATATATAACATAATTCCCAGGAACGGATACAGAAAATAGCTATTCACGTTTAGGCAGCTGGAATGACAATGCATCTTTCTTTTTTCCCGAAAAGGAGGTTGAAACTCCCGGCCTCTGTGTGGAAGCGATCCATACAACTTCTTTCATTTCATTTATTCAACAAGTAATGGAAAAATTCTTACAACCAGCATACAGATCGAATTCAGGCGACACCACCACCAACTAGCACAACGGTAGAAAACAAACGGGGCTTAATTCCCTGGCCACAACCATCATCGGACAACGATAGAGGACATGGTAATACAACAATTCTCAATACACAACCAAACTTTTCACAAAAGCATTTCAACATACAAGTTCAAAAGCAAAAGGGCCGTGCAAACACAATAATAAATTCCCACTTATAAATTAATGCCGTCATATGTGAACATAGTAGGAGAATATTCTTTTCTAATACACTAGTCATCACTTGTTAAATCACTTGAGCATGAGTTCGAACTCAGGCTAAGACAATTCTCTCTAGCATAGTCACAGCACCACAACACACACCGGCTTTCAAATCTTCTTAATAAACGTTACAACACGATGTTATTACCATGGGGTAAGAGACATGACGCTCATAAGCCATGGAATCCAAATCACTACCATACTCATCGCTCATCAAAGTCAGGTCACTATCACACTCATCCTCCAATGGATCATTGTAAAGGCGATCCTCTTCTACCCTACCATTAACCCTCTCCCTCGTGATGCCGCTATAGTCGATGATTCTCATGTTGGTGTAATATGGTTTCTCCACTGCAGGATCGAAATCATCATCGCAGGGGTCTTCTCCACGGACCATCTTCTCAAAATCCAACTTACGCCCATGGAAGTCTTCCCAACCGGATGCACGATCCTAATCCCCATGTGATCGCAGTAAAGACATCGTACTCGTCCTGTGAACAACAAAACATTCATGAATGGCCGCTTTAAGTGTCCAAGGATAGTTTTTTTAATCATGCATAGAGCATAGAGTATTAATTCCGCCTAGTTATTGCAAAGCAAGGTAACCATGCATACAAAAGGGAACAACACAACGATTTCACGTCGTTGAGTCAAGCCCCAGGCACCATGTCAAAGATCACTATGGCTACAATCAGGTGTTGGAACAAATATAATAATATTTATGGCAGGGAATAATAAATCATGCCTTTCTTTTTTTCTAAAAACTAATGCCCCTCTTTTTTTAGAGTTAATCATGCCTCATATTGCTGCAAACTTCAACCTTACGTGGAATTAGGCCCAAAATGTATCCCTGAGACAGCCCATTCGGCCCAACAGCCTGGACATATACCTAACATAAACTCTAGCAACTCCATCGCTCACAGGCTCTTCTAACGATACAACATTTGAGAATCCATCCTTCCACTATGATAGACAATTCGATTCTGAAGAAGAGATCACAAATATATTCTGGGCACAAGATGACCTCTAGTTCACTGGAAGAAGCAACTGCAGTCTAGAAATTTCAGAACTTGGGTTTTCCCAGAACATATGGAAGAACATGGACAGATTTTAGTTCAAAAAGAACTCAGTTCACAAGTTTCAGAACTTTAGTTGGTAGAACAACGAAGATTATCTTTAGTAATACATGGATCTAAATGTTTGAAAGAAATGGAAAGATACAAACGAACTTTGTTTATTCAGTTAGCTGATTTTAGGACCAAGTCAAAGTGTTGTTACACCACAATAGGATTATATTGAACAGACATTTATATTAAAATAAAATCCAAAAGTTGGCTCGGTGCGCTGTTTTGCTTGAAACCATGAAGGCACGGTATCTCTTAGGTATCTTTTACTCCCTCCGTATCAAAATATAAGACTTTCTAGCTAGTTTCTGCAACCTTGCACTAAAACATGTCTAGATGCATGCATGCAGAAACTAGCTAGAAAGGACAGAATTATTCAACACGCTGCCTCGTGACCCTGACCTAGCCGCCCGCTCTCGCGACCCGACGTGCGCCGCCGCGGCCGACCCGGCCGCCGCTGCGTAGCTCGGCCCCGAGTCCTCCCCCACCCCTCCGCCATCTCACATGGCTCTCTCTTCCTCCCCCTCCTCTCCCCAGCCACCAAAGCTCCCTCTCCACCTCCCATCCCCTGCCCCCATGTCGATCCAGATTCAACACCCTCGCCTGCTGCTGTCGTTGGTGGAGATGGAGGTCCGGTTCCCCACACCCTCGGATGCGCTGGCCTCCTCCTGCCGCCTCCCCCTGCTCAGCTCCCCCAAACTTCAAGCCGGTGCACATCTCCGAGGTTCCCTTGGTGGCGAAGGAGCAGGGCTGGGAGGAGGTTGGGGGACGGCGTCGCCGGAGGCTGCTGAAGGAGCCTACTCCGCCTCCCAGGAAGGAGGCTGGGCTCTCCACCGCCTTCAAGAGGAGGACCTTCGACCTCTGCTTCCGATGCTTGGCGCCGGAGCACTTCGTCAGGGACTGATACGTCTCCAACGTATCCATAATTTCTGCTGTTCCATGCTTATATTATACCATTTGCTACATGTTTTATATACACTTCGTATCACTTTTATGCATTTTCTGGGACTAACCTATTAACAAGATGCCACAGTGCCAGTTCCCTGTTTTCTGCTGTTTTTGGTTTCAGAAAGTTACTTCTGGAAATATTCTCGGAATTGCACGAAACAAAAGGCCAGGTCCCTATTTTTCCAGCACGTACACGGAGTCCGAAGGAGAGACGAAGAAGTGCCACGAGGTGGCCAAACCACCAGTGGCGCGGCTGGGCCCAGCCGCGCCTGGAGGTGGTTTGGGCCCCTCGGGGGTCCGCCGACATCGCCCCTTCGCCTATTTATTCCCGAGACGCGAAAACCCTAAAACACCGAGCCTTTCATCCAGAACATATTCGCTGCCGCCGCCGTCGTCAACCCTAACTCGGGGGGTTCCTGAAGCTCTTCCCGGCACCCTGCCGGAGAGGGGAATCATCACCGGAGGGCTCTACATCGCCATGCCCGCCTCCGGAGTGATGCGTGAGTAGTTCATCCTTGGACTATGGGTCCATAGCAGTAGCTAGATGGTTGTCTTCTCCACTTGTGCCATCATGTTTAGATCTTGTGAGCTGCCTATCATGATCAAGATCATCTTATTGTAATGCTACATGTTGTGTTTGCTGGGATCTGACTTATATTGATACCTATGTGGAGCTGAATATTATATTATCATGTCTATGTCATTTGTGATCTTGCATGCTCTCCGTTACTTGTTGAAGCCTTGGCCACGTGAATACTTGTAACTCCAAGAGGGGGTATTTATGCATGATAGTTGGGTTCAACCTCTATTTAACCTGGGATAGTGACAGCAAGTTCTAAGGTTGTAGATGTGTTGTTGCCACTAGGGGTAAAACAGCAATGCTTTATTCAAGGATGAATGTATTGTTTACATTACGCACATTACTTAATGCAATTGTCTGTTGCTTGCAACTTAATACTGGAAGGGGTACGGATGTTAACCGGAAAGTGGACTATTTAGGCATAGATGCATGCTGGATAGCGGTCTATGTACTTTGTCGTAATGCCCAAATGAATCTCATAGTAGACACCACAGCTCACACATGCATGTTATATGCACTTATCAATTGTCAATTGCCCAGCTGTAATTTGTTTACCCAGCATGTTAGTTATCTTATTGGAGAGACACCACTAGTGAACTGTGGACCCCGGTCCATTCTTTTACATCTGAAATACAATCTACTGCAATCATTGTTCTCTACTGTTTTATGCAAACAAACATCATTTCCATTCGATACGTTTAACCCTTTGTTTTCAGCAAGCCGGTGAGATTGACAACCTCACTGTTAAGTTGGGGCAAAGTAGTTTGATTGTGTTGTGCAGGTTCCACGTTGGCACCGGAATCCCTGGTGTTGCGCCGCACTACACTCCTCCACCAACACCTTCGAAGCAAACCTCGTTTTCCTACTGGTCCGATTAAACCTTGGTTTCATACTGAGGGAAAACTTACTGCTGCACTCATCATACCTTCCTCTTGGGGTTCCCAACTGACGTGTGACGTACAAGCAATTGTTTCTGGCACTATTAACCTAGAGCCACCAACAACGTTTTCTGGCGCCGTTGCCGGGGAAAACAGAATTGCTTCTGCAAGGGGAGTCTCTCACACCCAATCTCTTTACTTTGTTATTTGTCTTGCTTAGTTTTTTTTATTTAGTCTTGTTTGCTCTCTTTATCAAAAATCCAAAAAAAATTAAATTCCTGCATCTAGTTTATTTCGGTTTGTTATTATGTCTAGTTCTTTGCTTGCTATTCATGGGTACTTTGCTTGAAACTTGTCCTATGGCTGAAAACAACTTGAGAAACCTTTATGAAATTTATCTTGAGCTAGGACATGATGTGTTTGAAGAGAAAATTAAAAAACCTATGGAACTTTATTTGCATGATAGTACCAATGATATTGGTATACACTCTTTGAACATGGTTGTTGCTAATGCTATGGAAAATATTAAGCTTGGGGAAGTTGGTAATGATACTATTGAAATAACTCCTTTTGATAAATTTGAAGTAACAAGCTCCTTGACTCAAGAGAAAGCAAAAATAACAGAAGTACCAAATATTTCCCCCAATGTTGTTTATGAAAATCCATGCTATTTTGATAAGTCTTATGATAATCCACTTTTTATTCCTAATTTCGAAATGCATGGTAATGAGAGTGTTTGCTTAGAAAATTTTATGATAAAGCTCTAGATGATGGTCCTATGTTGCTTGATAATATTATTAATTCTACTATTGAGAGTGATCAATCAACTTGTTTCAATATGTCTAAAAGTGGGTTTGAAATTTTTGATCCCACTATCTTGCTTGATAAAAGTTATGTGTTTGTAGATCATAAAAAGCATGCTTTATGTGATAGTTATGTTGTTGAGTTTGTTTATGATGCTATTGAAAATTATTATGAGAGAGGGAAAGATGGTTTTAAAAGTTTTCATGTCACTAAAATACCTCTCTTTGTGTTGGAAGTTTTAAAGTTGGATTTGTTGCATCTTCCTATGCTAGCTGCTTTATGCTTCAATGATTTGTTTTACTACAATATTCCTCTGCATAGGAAGTGGGTTAGACTCAGATGATTTTGATATTTGCCTCTTGATGCTCTCTTTGTTTTTCAACTCTTATTCTTATGCGAGCATCATTAAAATCCTAAAGCCTAGCTGAAAGGCATTAAAGAAAAGCACTTGTGGGAGATAACCCATGTGTCAAGGATTTTTGTTACTTCTGTAGCAACTCCTTTGTATCTTTATTTTATCGCAATGTTGTGCCAAGTAAAGTTCTATATTGAAAGTTGATGCAAGATTTGGATTTCTGCGCAGTGACAGATTTTTAGCTGTCACGGATTTGAGCTTATCTCCCTGTAGAAAATTCAAAAAATTCTGAGAAAAATCACGCATATTCCTGAGATATGTACGCAACTTTCATTATTTTAGGCCAGATCCATCTGAGCAACTTAAGTGCCTCGAAAAAATTCGTCATTCCAGACTGTTCTGTTTTTGACAGATTCTGCCTTTTGTTTTGCATTCGCTCTTTTACTGTGTTTGTGTGGATTTCTTTGCTCCACAAAGCATTGGTGGCTGTAGCTAATGTCCAGAAGCTTTGGGATTGATTGTATCATTACAGAATATGAGAATTTTTGATTATGCACTAACCCTCTAATGAGAACTGTCTTGAGTTTGGTGTGAAGGAAGTTTTCAAGGATCAAGCGAGAAGGGTGATATTATGTGATCAAGAAGAGTGAAAAGCCTAAGCTTGGGGATGCCCCCGTGGTTCATCCCAACCATATTCAGAGAGACTCAAGCGTCTAAGCTTGGGGATGCCCAAGGCATCCCCTTCTTCATCAACAAACTTATCAGGTCATCTCTAGTGAAACTATATTTTAATTCTTTCACATCTTATGCGCTTTACTTGGAGCGTCTGTGTGTTTTTATTTTTGTTTTTGTTTGAATAAATTCGGATCCTAGCAATCCTTGTGTGGGAGAGAGACACGCTCCGCTTTTTCATGTGAATACTCATGTTCTTCACTTATATTTGTTGAGTATTCTTAACTAGCTACTGCAGTGCTTTTAGCTCCTGTTTTTCATGCATCTCTTCGAGCTGTTAGCACTTGTTTATAAATACTCTCTTGCTGCATTATATTATCATTTGGAGAGTTTATGTTTAATAAATTATTGGTGTTTGTTTGGAAGAAAGAAAATGCTACATGTAGTAGTTGGTATTGGAAAAGACATATGCATTCTTGTAGATCATTGTCTTGTTTTGATTTGATGCTTTGCAATTGTTTTGAGCTCTCAAGTAGATCATGTTTAAGCTCTTGCATCATGTAGTTAAAGCCTAGTAGTGGAGAACTACCGTAGAGCTTGTTGAGACTTGGGATGCATATTTGTTCTCTCTAAGGTCTAGATATTTTCTGGTAAAATGTTTGAGCAACAAGGAAGACAGTGTAGAGTCTTATAATACTTGCAATATGTTTTTATGTGATTCTTGCTGTACCGGTTTATACTTGTGTTTGCTTCAAACAACCTTGCTAGCCTAAACTCTGTACTGAGAGGGAATGCTTCTCGTGCATCCAAAACTTGAGCCAAAACCCATGCCATTTGTGTCCACCATACCTACCTACTATGTGGTATTTCCTGCCATTCCAAGTAAATATTTCATGTGCTACCTTTAAACTATTCAAAACTTTATTACTCCTTATTTGTGTCAATGTTTTATAGCTCATGAGGAAGTATGTGGTGTTTTATCTTTCAATCTTGTCATTTACTTCTGACAGACTTTCACCAATGGACTAGTGGCATATACATCCGCTTATCCAATAATTTGCAAAAAGAGCTGGCAACGGGGTGCCCAGCCCCAATTAATTACAACTTTCATTAATAATTCTCTTCACATGTTTTGCCCTGATTTATCAGTAAGCAACTTAATTTTGCAATAGACACTCCTCCATGGTATGTGAATGTTGGAAGGCACCCGAGGATTCGGTTAGCCATGGCTTGTGTAAGCAAAAGGTTGGGAGGAGTGTCATCTATAAAGAAACTAAAATACATGTGTAAACAAAAGAGAAGAGGGATGATCTACCTTGCTGGTAGAATAACGTCCTTCATGGGAGCCGCTCTTTGAAAGTCTGGTTGACAAGGGGGTTAGAGTGCCCACTACCATTCGTTGACAACAACAAACACCTCTCAAATACTTATTTTGTGCTCTCTATATGCTTTCGAAAACTTAAAAAGCTCTAGCACATGATTTAATCCCTGCTTCCCTCTGCGAAGGGCCTATCTTTTACTTTATGTTGAGTCAGTTTACCTACTCCTTTCTATCTTAGAAGCAAACACTTGTGTCAACTTTGTGTGCATTGATTCTTACATATTTACTTATTGCACTTGTTATATTGCTTTATGTTGACAACTATCCATGAGATATACATGTTACAAGTTGAAAGCAAATGCTGAAACTTAATCATCCTTTGTGTTGCTTCAATGCCTTTTACTTTGAATCTATTGCTTTATGAGTTACCTCTTATGCAAAACTTTTTGATGCTTGTCTTGAAAGTACTATTCATGAAAAGTTTTTGCTTATATGATTCATTGTTTACTCTTTATCTATTTGTTAGCAAACTATAGATCATTGCTTTGAGTCACTTCATTCATGACATGAGCCTTGCAATATATTGATCAAGATTGTGTGAAAGCATGTCTCCTCAGAAATTATTTGTTGTTATCGTTTTACCTACTCGAGGACGAGTAGAACTAAGCTTGGGGATGCTTGATACGTCTCCAACGTATCCATAATTTCTGCTGTTCCATGCTTATATTATACCATTTGCTACATGTTTTATATACACTTCGTATCACTTTTATGCATTTTCTGGGACTAACCTATTAACAAGATGCCACAGTGCCAGTTCCCTGTTTTCTGCTGTTTTTGGTTTCAGAAAGTTACTTCTGGAAATATTCTCGGAATTGCACGAAACAAAAGGCCAGTCCCTATTTTTCCAGCACGTACACGGAGTCCGAAGGAGAGACGAAGAAGCCACGAGGTGGCCAAACCACAGGCGCGGCAGTGGGCCCAGCCGCGCCTGGTGGTTTGGGCCCCTCGGGGGTCCGCCGACATCGCCCCTTCGCCTATTTATTCCCCGAGACGCGAAAACCCTAAAACACCGAGCCTTTCATCCAGAACATATTCGCTGCCGCCGCCGTCGTCAACCCTAACTCGGGGGGTTCTGAAGCTCTTCCCGGCACCCTGCCGGAGAGGGGAATCATCACCGGAGGGCTCTACATCGCCATGCCCGCCTCCGGAGTGATGCGTGAGTAGTTCATCCTTGGACTATGGGTCCATAGCAGTAGCTAGATGGTTGTCTTCTCCACTTGTGCCATCATGTTTAGATCTTGTGAGCTGCCTATCATGATCAAGATCATCTTATTGTAATGCTACATGTTGTGTTTGCTGGGATCTGACTTATATTGATACCTATGTGGAGCTGAATATTATATTATCATGTCTATGTCATTTGTGATCTTGCATGCTCTCCGTTACTTGTTGAAGCCTTGGCCACGTGAATACTTGTAACTCCAAGAGGGGGTATTTATGCATGATAGTTGGGTTCAACCTCTATTTAACCTGGGATAGTGACAGCAAGTTCTAAGGTTGTAGATGTGTTGTTGCCACTAGGGGTAAAACAGCAATGCTTTATTCAAGGATGAATGTATTGTTTACATTACGCACATTACTTAATGCAATTGTCTGTTGCTTGCAACTTAATACTGGAAGGGGTACGGATGTTAACCGGAAAGTGGACTATTTAGGCATAGATGCATGCTGGATAGCGGTCTATGTACTTTGTCGTAATGCCCAAATGAATCTCATAGTAGACACCACAGCTCACACATGCATGTTATATGCACTTATCAATTGTCAATTGCCCAGCTGTAATTTGTTTACCCAGCATGTTAGTTATCTTATTGGAGAGACACCACTAGTGAACTGTGGACCCCGGTCCATTCTTTTACATCTGAAATACAATCTACTGCAATCATTGTTCTCTACTGTTTTATGCAAACAAACATCATTTCCATTCGATACGTTTAACCCTTTGTTTTCAGCAAGCCGGTGAGATTGACAACCTCACTGTTAAGTTGGGGCAAAGTAATTTGATTGTGTTGTGCAGGTTCCACGTTGGCACCGGAATCCCTGGTGTTGCGCCGCACTACACTCCTTCACCAACACCTTCGAAGCAAACCTCGTTTTCCTACTGGTCGATTAAACCTTGGTTTCATACTGAGGGAAAACTTACTGCTGCACTCATCATACCTTCCTCTTGGGGTTCCCAACTGACGTGTGACGTACAAGCAATTGTTTCTGGCACTATTAACCTTGAGCCACCAGGGACTGCCGATGCCCTGTTCGGTGTCTGAGATGCCGCTGCTCCGGCCATCGCGAGCGGGACTGCCAGGCACGCCGCCATGTCTCCTCGCCCGCTGCCGCTGATGGAGGAGACGGAGCTCACCGCCGCCCCGCTCACCTCTAGTGCCTCCATGTCGCTCGAGGGACATAGCTGCCGCGCCTCGCCCCGGCAGCTCGCCTCCAGCCCCTCCTCTTCAAACCCAGCGCTCATGGGCGTCGGTTGTCGCCGAGCAGGATGTGCTCAATCTGGAGGCTCCTCGTGGGGCGGGTGTTTCTGGCCTTCCTGCGATGCTCTAGGGATGTTGCAGCCTTTCCTTGCAGCTCAGGCGGAGGCGTTGAGCTCTGAGCTGCAGGCCATGTTCGCAGCTCGTCTAGAGGAGGTCTTCCTGCCTCTTCGCCAACTGGTCGCCATGGTGCAGGGTTGGACTGAGCAGGTATCAGGCCACTGGGAGCTAATGGAGGCTTTTGGTGGAAGGCTTGCTCTTGCCGATCCGTCGGCACCGGGCACGCATGTTGAATGTTTGCCTCTCGTCATGAGCGATGGCAAGGATGCTAGTGTGGAGGTTGAGGCCGGTTGCTTGTCTATGCTGGGTGGTGTGTGCACGCAGGCTTCAGATGATCCTCCGGATTTGGACTTTGCCCAGCTAGAGACGGTGCTTCAAGGCGTGGAGGAGCAAGACAAGGTTGATCAAGCCGTGGCCTCATGCAATGGCTTGGGGCTGACTGTGGAGGCGTTGCCCGTTAGCTCGGTTGGGGAGGCGCCCGCGGAGTTGACAGCGCAAGGTGACCCTCACAGTTTGAAGGTCTCTAAGCCAGTTGTGTCGAATGTTGGAACTGGATTGCCGCCTGGCCCGACTCCACCCACCTTGCTAGATGAGATCCTGAACAACTTCAGTTGCATGGCGCCGCTCTCCTTGCTCGATGCACCGATTCAGATGCAGCTTGAAGGGGACTCCACTAATGCCGAGAGGCGTAGTGTTCAGTTGGACAAGAAGAACAAAAGTTGCAACATTCCAATTGCCAAGCGTGCTGAATTTAGGTTGGCAGAGGCTTTCGGAGAGTTGCCAAAGGAAAAGATCTCAAAGAAACCAACCGAGGAAGAGCTGCAAGAGAAGATGAAGACTTATCTGCGGATGAGCAAGAAACCTGCCACGCCGACGGCGATCCAGGCTATTCGTGAGTTGGTAGAAGCTAATGTTTAATCCGTGTCTCCATAAGGCTAGGTGCGAGTACTCCTCTTGTTGCGTGGGTGCTCTCGAGGTTGCGGTGTTTGGCTTGGCTGTGTACAAGGGGTTTTCGATGGTTTTGGGCGTAGGGACTCTTGTATCTGGCTCGGATGATGTGCCTTGAGTGGTAGTGGGGTGTGTTTGGTTTTCACCGGTCTTACTTAATTAACCGGGTGTTGTTTGATTTTTGGGTCCGGTTTCACTTATTAACTGGATAAATTATTATTCTTCTTAAATGCAATGCGGGAGCTCCCCGCCCTCTAACGAGGTTCATAAAAAAAAACAGCTAGTAGTTGCTAACAAATTACCTAGCTACACTACTTAACAATAATACCAAAGTCTACATAATGGCCATGCTTTTCACATGTTTACTTAGGATACTATGTGAAAATAATTTGCACAGGGTTAGCTCGATCATACCAGCGCATGGTAACGACACTGACACACGGCAGACGAAGGATTGTGTTCCAGCTCTGTCTTCATCATCACCATTGCAAACCTCAGCAAAGAACAGCAGCGGAGTTGTGCCGGTAGGGAACTGAGTGCCTTTGGGAGTTGCCAGGAAATTGACATGAGTGCGGTAGCACTTAGCTTCAGTGCCAACTGGGCCTGACACGTATTTGTTCACACCACAGATGGTATGAAGCTCATATGTGGGTTTCTGTAAATGGAGAGAGGAGGTAAATAAAATTAATTCAGTGAGCTACTTTTGCATAGCATATGATAAAATTAATGTTCACGAGACAAACAACGAGCGAAACAAACCTACCCCACTCAGCATTGCAGCATATGCACTCAATGCCGCATTGATCTTTTTGGAAATTCTTGTATGCGAAGACAGCAGACAGTGAAGAGGGAACGGCCGAAGTGGCTGCTCGGTGCAGGCGGCCTCAGGACACAATAACCTGGCAAGGCACTGAACATCTTCAGAAGAGAGTTGGCCACTACCCTGAAGTAGCATTGACATCCGCTGAGATGGACAGGAAAGCAAAAGCTTTGCTCGAGCGTCAGGGTTGGGGTGACGGGCAGCCGTAGCGGCAGCCAAATATGCTCTCTCCAAGCTGGCTTGCCGGGAGTCGCAGTGGCCTCAGCATCATCAAGGCGGTGATCAGCTAGGAGTAGGTTGCCATCTGCCTGGAGCAGGCAGCGAATAGCTTGACTGAAATCGATATGATGGCAACGTGTGGAGAGGAAGGAGACGAGGCCGAACATGGAGCAATTCTCCGTCCGGTGGAGAATCATTGTGCCGATTACATCCACCTCGAGTTTTACTGTAGGTGGGTACGCTGCATCATACCAGATGGTGTTGATGATGATGTTGGAGACAGGATCGAGCGGGCCGTAGCAGTGGCCAGCAATGAGCAAGCTGCGGTGCAAGCGGGAGCGCAGCTCGCCGGCCGGCAGCCGGGCGATGGCCTGGAGGTAAAACCCGTGGATCGCGTCCTGGAGCGTCCCCTTGAGAGCGCTGCTGTGCAGGTGCGGCAAGCTGCGGGGGAGACGAGAATCAGCGAGAGCCCACAGGCATGAGTGGACTGGTAGCGGCAATCCGTCGAGCAGCTTGGGGAGCTTGTCGAGGCTGGCTGAGGGTGAGCGCCGGCGCACCTCGTCGAGGAGGCGCACGGTGTCCTGGAGACGGCTGGAGATGGCGAGCCAGTCGGACAAGATTTGGTCAGGGTTTGGGTGCTTGGCGGCCATGGCGGCGCACTTAAAGGCCATGCCGAGGGCCTCATCGAAGGCAGGCTTGTCGGACCCGATTCGCCTGATGCCGATGTCCAAGGCGACGATGCGGAGGGCGACCATCGGGTCGGCGTCGGCGAGCAGCAGGAAGCGCACCGCGTGGCAGTCGGGGAGGAAGGGGAAGAAACGGGTGAGGAAGGTGACCATGCCGTCCAGCGACCGGCGCTCCAGGTCCTGAGCTTCTCCTCGGGGACGTAGACGAGGTCGCATGGCTCGCCCGGCGCGCCCGTAGGAGATGAGCGTGTTAGCGACGATGTTGGAGACCGGATCGAGGAAGCCCAAGCAGAATCCCCGGCGTTGAGGAAGCGCGCGGCCATGCTGGGCCTCGCCCTGAGGTTCAGCCGCTCCAGAGCCGTGCGGTAGGAGTCGCGGATCTTGTGCAGCACCCGCGACCTGTCCTCAGACTGCTCCTGGCGCGAAAACAACCCATGATCGAATTTCGAATCGTAGACACGTAGATCCGGCGGGCAGTTGGGCGCCAGCGCCATCGCCGGCAGCTAGAGGGAGTATTGGATCGATCGGATTGTTGGCGCGAAGAAATAACGGAGAAGTCTATATATATACAGAAGCATCAGCAAAACCGACTTTGACGATGTGCTTATATACCTACTCCAACTACTACTAGTCGTGTTTCACCAGTATATCGATTAGTAGACACAAGGGAAGATACGGTCAGAGCAAAGCATAACATAACCATGGATATTGAGGAAGTCTTTAATTAGATCATCTCTCCACTCCGCCAAGCACCAGTGGCGGAGCTAGGGGGATCAACAGGTGCCCCGGCCCCCCTATGCCACGGTGCATCATGAAAAAAAAAATCCAGGTTCAGCTATGCTTTAGAGGTGATTATGTGCCTAATTAATCTCCAATTAGCCTGTCCGACCCCCTTATGTGGAGATTATCACCGTCGACCCCCCTTTAATTCACATCCCGCTTCCGCCTTTGCCCTCTGCCAAGCACCCCGCTGATGCGTGTGCTAGCAGTTCCGCGGTCGATGTCGTTGATAAAGCTCCTCACGTCACGCTTCCTTGACTCACGACATTGAGCGGGTGATCGAGCGATGACGCGAATATAACCAAGCGCCTCCATTGGAGGGGGGGGGGGGGGGGGGGGGGGGGGGGGGGGGGAGTCCTCCTCCACTCGTGCTCTCCACGGACGACTCCTCCGACCCTGATCTATTGCGCCACCCACGTCCGATACAGTGGGTGCATGCTCGTGTCGGGGACCGAGTGCTAACAGGTCCGGAGTTCACATCGTGGTGAACTAGTTGCCCTAGTGCTCAGAAGTTGCTTGAGATGTTTAGGTCACGACGCTATTTGAAGTTCAGTTAATTTATTTTTTGGTTCAGGTTTCCGCAGTTGAGCTTCTGCAATGTTTTTTTGCAGTTTAATTCTTCATCGATGGATCCCTACTGCTCTAGAAGAACACTAGCTTGTCTCGCTCGACCTCTTCATTGAATCCATCTCGTAGGCGAAATTTAGATACAGAGAGCAGTCAAAGTTCAAATAGATCACGCCTGAAGCTAAAGGAACCATGTTGTCGATGGTGTCCTAATTCTGAACTGTTTGCGTTCGGGTGTCTAAATGTTTTTACAGATCACGTGTTTGTGTTTTCTTCCCAAATTTTGGTAGTTATAAACCAAATCTTCATCCTAATCGCAATGTGATTGCGCGGAAGTTTGTGAGATTTAAAAAATCACAATAAAAGGTTTGTGTTTTTATACAAACATGTAATCATAAGTTCACATTTTTCTTGTGTGGGGCACCCAATTGTAGGGCATCTGCTACAGAATAAATTTTCAAATGCCCTAGCTATAGTACCAAAAAGGCAACTTGCCTTTTTGGTACGTTAAAACTTTTTTTGGTGGCCTAAAATATGGCATCTATTGGAGATTCTCTTAATTGCCACAAGTAAATGATAACAACACATGCCAACAATCGACTGGGATCACCCATGGTGACATGAGTGACATTGACATGTGGGCCACCCATACGTGGGGCCCACATGTCAGTGACCTCACGTCATTGTACCATACGTCAGAAGAGTCACCTCCGCCAACAATTAGGGTTTGTCCCCTTTCCCCTGTAGCAAGGACTAATAGGAAATCCAAAGCCCCCTCTACCAAACTGATATCAGTCATGCCTGGTAAACGGACACAGAAGTAACTAGAGTCAGATCATGAACTCATGCCTATACAAAAGCATAAGAAAGGCAGATGCAGAACTAAGCTCATTAGGGCATGGCCAGCGGTTAGCCCCAGGGTACTGCCCCATGGAAGCCAGCTAGGCTCGGATGCCACCATGGCTGTACTTCTGCTGCCTGCAGGTGACAGGTGAAGCTTGCAGAGGAGGTGGGATCTCCGGCCGAGAAAGTTAGGAGAGAGAGGAGAAATTGTGAGAAAGCTCGGCTACTTGCGTCAGAAGATTGGGAAAAGCGGATGTAAAGAGAGAGAAGGTGGGCCTTCTAGAGCTATAGATGCGTTGGGTAGATGCCTGTTTGACCTGTGGTCTAAAATCACCGAACCTATGTGGAACGCATGAGGCAGTAGAATCGTACTGCTACCGCTGCTCGTGCCCTTAATATGAGAAAGATGATCAGAACCACATGTGGCCAATGACAATAGTTAGTTGTAAGACGAAATAGCAGGTAATCAGGAAAGCAAAGAAGAGCTTAAAATGCATGTACACTAGAAGAGAACTAATGTACTATTGTAGGTTACCTCATCTCGCCAGTTTCTCTTCACCAGCCTAGGTTCAGCATCCCGTAGGAAATAACCATTTTTTCCCCTATAGAGATACAAGTAAGTAAAGCAATTATTTCATCAAGTAGCGCCAAAAAGCCTTTTGAGAACAACCAAGTTATTAGAGAGAAACAATCTCAGTTAACTTACCAATTACAACCATAATGACTCCAGAATATACGATGAATTAGTGTACGAGGAGACGGTTCGTAACCACGTTCTATTGTACAATCATCCGTTGACCATGTGTCACTCTTTAGGTGGTATTTCCCAAGATTTCTCTTCCCGATGGTTGTTACAATAGTGTCACCCACAACGGCAGGCAGCGCCCTAGCGCTCACGCTCAGGCTTTTTTCGCCATTGGCAAAGAGAATGGTTCCTTCTATGCTTGTTACCGGACAAACTTCTCTAGGACAAGGTCAGATAATCTGTAAACTGACATTTTCAAAGAATCCCGTCTGTCGCAACAACCGGCAACCAGGATATCCGAGCCACATTCTACGAGGTGGTATGGATGGTGGATGTTGCCCGGACATGCGGCGACCAGCTTTGGTGGGGATGGGGAAGACAGATCATAGCCTGACTCATTTAGCTGGGGAGGGTCGATCCGGAAAATTTGCTTGTCACAGTTAAACATGGCACTGAATATGTAGATACTGCCTTCGAAAGACACTGAACTCCGAATGGATGACAAGCTCCAGGTGGAGAGAGACCAATGGTGGTCTCTGCCCGAGGTAGCAAATGCTACACGGTACTCCATTGGAAGCAGGGATCATGACCGTGATGAGTCCATCCAGCTGGTTCACACTGAGGGACGTAGCATGGATTTCCCTCAAACGCTCAAAATTACGTGAGCTCAAAGAGAAATTCTTCAGGGTTGTGAGTGGGGGTAGGTCCGCGATGTCGCCGGTGAAGGGATTCAGGAGGCGGACGGTGCTGTCTTCGTCCCGGAGAAGAAGGATGAGGCCGTCGACGAAGTCGCAAATGTAGTGGTCCCCGAGAAGCGGGAGCCGGGCGCGGACGAAGGAGCCGGTGGAGAGGTTGAAGAAGCGGACGTACCCGAGTAGTCTGATGTGTCCAGGGCAGAGTCCAAGGTCCTCGGGCAGCAACATCCACTGCCGCGGGTGGAAGCGTGCGTCGACGAGGCCGCGGACGTGTGGGCAGACGTTGCTGAAGCGCCAGAGGGGGCAGACGACGCGGAAGTTCCGCGCCGTAGTCGAGCAGGTCGCTGGCCAGCACCCGCCACCCGATCAGGCGAACCAAGTCTGGGAACAGATAAGACGCCCAACAAGATGCAGAGACGTCCACGACGGCGGCTATGGGCTTTCCAGATGACATGCGCCTCGCGGTTCGTCACTCCGGCTGCCTCCTTCGCCCCGCGCCGCTGCCGTGGGGAATTCAGGAGGAGCAGATGTGATCGGAATTTCAGATACAGCCGGATGGTTATTTGGGCTTTGCGTCGATGGGCTAGGGTAATTAGATATGTTGTAGTATGCGGACACCGGCCAAGCGATTCGTACCGACAAATCACTCTAAACTCTAAAGTAACAATCAGATTTTGCCATGTAAAAAAACTATCAGATTTTGCAGTTCCCTTGTGTTCACGTAATCACGTTTAAGCCAGAATTATGCCTGGGATACCAGCAGTTTCAGTCTTGGAAAGTTCGAATCTGCAGTCTCGGAGCCATAAGTAAGTAAGCCATGCATTGGCGCTTCAGTCAAAATAAAATAAGATGTGGATGTTCGTCGGCATCAAGAAAAGAACAAAGTTCAGAGAAAGTTAGAAATTCTGCCGCGAACACGCACAACCACACCAAGAGGAGGCTAGCAGGTTGATGATGCCACGGGCGACGACGCAGCGCTCCGTCATCTGGCGATTCATGTCGGTGACGGCAGACTCCGTGTCGACCTCCTTGAACGCGTCCTCGCACCTGTCCCGGCGCCCTGCGCACTCTCCACGAGCCGCGACGCGCCGGCGTAATCCCCGTCGTCGAAGCTGTCCCGCGCGTCAAAGACGAGCGCCTTTGCGGCGGCGAGGTAGGCAGGGCGGCAGACGCTGGCGGCGTGCCCCTTCGGCGTCCACGCGTAGTTGAGGTCTTCATGGTTGACGACCCTGGCGTTCTCCAGGGCGGTATCCGCGGCGATGTCCAGCGCGATATCGGCGAGGCCGTGCACGGTGTCGGCGTGGGCGCTCCGCGAGTCGGCGCTCAGCACGGCCACGCACAGCGCCGCGTCTTGGGTCATTGTGCACGCGCGGGCGATGAAGTTGGTGTCCACCGCGTCGACGGCGGGGAGGCCGCCGGAGGACGCGATCGCGGCGACAACGACGAGTGCCATAGCCACGGAGGTTGCAGCGCTCGCCATTGCAGTTTGATTGGTTTCTGTGTGTGCCCAACTGTTACGTACATGACGGTTCCGCGGATGCTATCGGGCGGGACGTGGAGTCCTGCGCCAAACCGTAAATGGCTGGGTGGAAGGGGAATCCTGTCAACGAAATTTTATGGAAATTCACTGAATATCAGTGATCTCGGTAGACACCAAAATAATTAAGTGTCTGTCAAATATTTGAGCACTAACCATGAATTAAAAAGCTCAAAACATTTCTTCGAATTTTTGAATACTTAAGTGAATTTATGAAAAAAATTGGTCCATCTGCCGAAATGAAAATTGAAATCTCCGAAATTAATTAGATTTCAGTGATTTTGGTGCCGAAATATTACCCAAACTAAAATTCAAAACCGGATAAAGCGTTGATGGTGAGGTCAGATATTTGAAAGTGGTTCCGGTTCCCCTATTGTGTTGGGATTTTATTACAAATATGGCCCCCTGCCCAATATAATTGTCAAAAGTAGCCCCCTCTGAAACATATTATCAAAAATAGCCCTGCCGGAAGGTGAAAAAGCGACACGTGTACTTCCCGCCAGCTGAAACGGCGTAAAGCCACATTCCGCCAGTGTAGTGGGTGGAAAGTCATCCGCGGTGCCACGTGCCACCAGCTGATTTGGGAGAAACTCGATGGCATGTGTCTTTCTGCCAACTGAGATGGCGGAAAGACACTTTCCGCCACATGTGCCGGCGGAAGGTCGACGTGTCATTCCGCCAGGGCTATTTTTGACAAAAAAAATCAGAGGGGGCTACTTTTGATAATTACAATGGGCAGGGGCTATATTTGTAAAAAAATCATTGTGTTGGTGACTGTCAAAGCTGTTGCTAGTGGGTTTTTTTTTACGCGTGGATTTGTGTAAACCCCACTAGGGATAAAAAAGAGGGCATATTCTATTGGCTTGGTGACATTAAGAGTTCAATAATAGTGCATTTGATTTTTAATGTCATATGATGAAAATTTAGCCAGCAATTTGTCTTCTATTTAATCTAAACGTGCGAATGACCCACTTACGTCGTGAGTATTTGCAGGATGAGGGATTACCACATCATCTCAATATTACGACTCTACAAAATTGCTTCCGGAAGGACACCCCCATTATATATTGGATTTTTATTGTTGGGATATTTAATTCCGTGCCCGTGGATTCTTAGTTGTGCTCACTTGTCCTCATTCTGTAAACTTGTGCTCTCATTTCTCCATCTGGTTAGCTGCCACGCTCACAAATGTTCATAGCGGACGTTTGCCGTCGGGTCAATGCATTGGCCGTTAACTGCTGACAAGTGGGGCCGTGTCTTTGTGTTTGTCCGTTGCGTGCTGACAAGTGGGGCCGTCTCCGTATGCCCGTTGGTTGCTGACGTGTGGGGCCGACCTTTGAGCGGTGCGTGCTGATGGGTGGGACCGCAAGGAGACACGTAAGGGCAGCAGCTTGTCTGAACCTGAAACTGAATCGAGACAGTGCCGCACCGCGCCGCTCTCCGCCGCCGTCGTGCCGCGTCCGCCGCCGTAGTGCCCTCCACCCCTATACCCCCTATTCCGCTCGTCGGCGACGCTCGTCTCCGCCACATCTCCCCCACCTCCCCCACCTCCCCATCTGGGATTAGGAAGCGATGTTGAGTGCGGCCGCGACGAATGCCCTCAACAGTGGAGAGGATTGGATCGAATCAGCGGCAGATAATTCATGGATTACACCTGGGTAAGCAATGTTTCTCCTTAGATTGATGTTCTGACTCGTAAATTAGGCAGTATTTGACTTCTGGTAGCTTAAATCGTTCCAATTTTGCTGAAATGTTGCCGGCCTAACCGCACCTTTATTTGAACAACGTAGGATTGATCCTTCGCTGGCTTTCCGGCTGGCGGTTAGAATGGAAACTAGTATTCTGCGTGGTACTAAATCCCAGTTGCTTACAACGTTTTTCTATCCCAAAGTGGTAGAAACCAGCAATTCCTTGAAAGATTTCCGCGATGCACTCCGTGCGTCATATCCCTGGAGCGATGCCGATGCTGTTGAACTGAGCTATTTCAACAGTACCGAGCAAACATTTCTCCCACTAACATGCGACGAGCATCTGAGGTTGCTATTTACTCTGAATGCTGGCAGCCGTTTCGGTAAAGTCAGTATCGATGTTCTTCAGCCACGGGCAGAACGGGTCAACAAAGGGAAGGGTGTTCGGACATCATCTGTCTCTGCTAATATCCAGCACCCCGGCACTCCTTGTAGGTCGAGACCAAGTAAAGCGAGTGGTTCTGAAAGCCACAACATGCCTTCTGCCGATTCTGCTGCTCATTCTGCTGCAGCTTCTCCTGAACCTTCTGCAGTCGGTGTAGAAGAAGATGCACAACCTGACGAGGAGGTGCCTCGAAATGATGATGAAGACGAGATATTGTACCCTGAACTGGTAGATAGACGCAGTCAGCAAGCAGTGGATGATGAATATCCAGAGGAGCCCATCAGCCGAGCTAGGTTTGATGACACTGACGATGAAGAGAAGGAGGAGAACATTGACAGCTTAATTGAAGATGAATACGATGGTGAGGACATGCCAACAATTGAGTGGAACAGGGAAAATCCTCAGCTTACTGAAGGCACCATTTTCGAATCCATGGTGGACTGTCGGAATGCAGTGACTACATATTGCATTCTAACTGAAAATACCTACAAGATCAAAAGGAGTGAGCCAGGAAGGTTCACAGTGTTTTGTCCATATCCTAGGTGTAGGTGGAGGTTGCATGCATCCCGTATGGTAAAAAATAGCAGCATTATTCAGGTAATCCAAGTTCATTGAGTATTTTAGTTTCAGATCAGTGAGTAATGTTTCTTAATTGTTTTGACCCTTTTTATTTTGTTTCAGATAAAGAAAAACAAACGGAAGCACACTTGTCCACCTGGAGGGGGAGCGGGGAAGGCCAAAGCCAAGCTAGCAAAAACTAGGTGGGTGGCAGATGCAGTATTGGATTGGCTGAGGGAAGATCCTAATCTTGGTCCAACAGCACTCCATGGGAAGCTTTTCGAGAAGTACAAGATCAAAATTCCTTACATGAGAGTTTTCAATGCTAGGGAAATGGCTCTTGACAGGATTAATGGTCAATGGAATGAGAGTTTTCAGCTGCTTTACACCTTTAAAGCTGAAGTGGAGATGGCTAGTCCAGGGAGTGTTGTAGAGATTGACAAGCATACGGTTCCCTTCAAAATAAAAGGGAAGTCATTTGAGAAGGAGTGCTTCAGGAGGGCTTTTGTTTGTTTCAAGGCTTGCTGGCAGGGGTTTCTTGATGGCTGCAGGCCTTATTTGTCTGTAGATGCTACCCATTTGACTGGAAGATGGAGAGGACAACTAGTATCAGCTTCTGCAGTTGATGGACACAACTGGCTATTCCCAGTTGCATTTGGTGTGTTGGAGGTAGAGTCCGAGGAAAGTTGGGTCTGGTTTCTGCAGCAGTTGCGCAACATTATAGGCACACCCCCAGGTTTAGCTATACACACAGATGCTTGCAAGGGTTTAGAGAGTGCAGTAGAAATTGTGTTCCCTGGAGTGGAGCATAGGGAATGTATGCGACACCTAGCGCAGAATTTTAAAAAGAAGTTCAAAGGTAAAGTTTATGATGAGAACTTATGGCCAGCATCATACACATGCAGCGAAAGGAAGCATGAGCACCATTTGAGAGTGTTGTATGCTCAAAATCCTTTGGTGAAGGATTACATGGATGAACATCATGGAAAGGTGTGGTCAAGAAGCAAATTCAACGAAGTCTGCAAAGTAGACTATGTGACCAACAACCTTGCAGAATGCTTCAATGCAAAGTTCAAGTCAGTGAAAGGTCTTTTGTTGTGGCAAGCATTTGACAAGATGAGGCAGATGATCATGATAAAGATGGCTCTTCGCAAAAGAATTGCAGAAACACAATATGTTGGTCATCTTATGCTCCCATCACTGATTAAGGCATTGCATTTGAAGGCAAGAGGACTGAAGATGAGATGCATTCGATCTGATACACTTGAGGGTGAGGTAGCCTATACTGACAGTAAAAATAGGTTATGGAGGTATCCAGTGAACCTAGCAACTAGGGTATGCAGTTGTAGACAATGGCAGATCCGTGGGAAGCCATGCATACATGCCCTACATCTGATGACTGTCATTGGGGGTGCAGATGGTGAAGTTGATCAATATTGCTCTGACTATTTCTCTGTTGCCAAATTTATGGCTGCTTATGCTGACAATGTGCCTGCACTCTTGGGAAAAGACCAATGGAACATAGTTGATCCAGGGTTCAAACTCTGCTCTCCTGTACTGACTAGACCACCAGGAAGACCAAAGAAAAACAGGTACAGGGCAGGTGAAGAGGGTCGTGTACCAAGAAAGCGTGCGTGCAAAAAATGTGGAATTCTGGGGCACATTGCTAGGCTCTGTACCAATCCAGTGATGCAGCATTTGGAGAAGAGCAACGATGGACAGCAGCAAATGCAGAGGAGAATGCAGCAGCTGGAGAATGAAGCAGAGCTGGAGAATGCAGCAAATGAGGCAGTACCGGCACCTTCGTATGTCTCCCTACCTTTTTTTATGCATTTGTACTCTTTTATACCGATGGCTTATAATTTTATTTGTCAGCTCTAGGATAAATGGAGGCAGAGGGCAGAAAAGGCCTAGAGAGGAAGAAACCCAAGAAACTGAAGTTCAACCATCATCCGATGCCTTAGAATTTGAAGCCATGGCTTATGATGGTTTTGAAGCTATAAGAGAGGAGGAAGAAGGGGTAATTGTTCCAGTTGTTCCTTTAATGATCATTGAACCCACAGATGACCGTCAGGTTGTCGTCAAGGGCTCGGCGAGTGGAAGTACTCTGTCAGCACCTGCACGGCCACAACCCCAAGTGAAGATCAAAAGGAACAAGTTGAATTTGAAGCCAAAGAGTATCCCAGCTAGGGAAACCCGGAGCAGGACGGTGAAGCCATCTGCGAACACAAGGAGCAGGTCCAAGATTTGAATTTGCACTTTGACCGCTTAGAACTTGATGAGTTGTAATAATGATGTTTGTGTTTGTGTTTTCAATTAGAGGTACTGTGAAAACTTATAAGTTGTAATAATGATGTTTGTACTTTGGTATCATATTTGTGGCAGAATTCAAATTGCAAACAAAAGTTGAATTTGAAGCAAAATTTGAATTTGAAGCAACATTTGAATTTGAAATAAAATTTAATTTGATGCAAAGTTGGAGTTGTTCAAACATATGAAGTCCATTGCTATGTGGTATGTATCTGAACCAACATCTGAATCCGAATGAGCAAAGGTGATCAATCCCCATGAGAAAAGTGCTACAAACGAGCTCCAAAGCTAGGGTAAACACCCCCATTTGTAAGCAGTTTTTTTTCGACCTTGTCCAAATGAGCCAAATATTTTTGTATTAACACATATTCAATCCATATGGTGTCTAGTAGTAGTTTCACTATTTATTGAATTAATCTTCATATTACTATATTTTTTTAAACATAAATGCTTTTAACTAAAAACCATAAAAAAAGTTTGGAATATGAAAATGAAAAAGTAAGTTCAGAACCTTCTTAATCACTCCAAAATGAATCTTTGGTAATTTTTTTGATTTTTTTGAATTTTATCAAAACCTAAACCCTCTCTCCCTCTCCTTCGAACTCTGAACAGCTTCATACGTGATAGCTCATTTGTGTGAAGCTTTTTTCATGAAAATGTACCTACACCAAGTTTATATTTTTTTCTCATAACCATGTCACATATGACGGCAATGTGCACTGGTTTTGTTATTTTTTGATTTTTTTTGAATTACTTATGCTCATTTCAACTTGATTTCGATGCCTCACTTCGGAAAATGGATTTTCATGAAAATGACCCTTAACCCTAAACCCAGGTTTTTTTGGTAACTATGTCTTATAAACCGACGAACTACGCAAGTTTTTTCATTTTTTGATTTTTTTTGAATTGTTTATGGCCATTTGAAGTTCTGGTCAAACCCTAATAACCCCGTTGACTGACTCTAAACCCCGCAGCATCTCGCCAAACCCTAGTGTCGAACGTCAGCCGTCCGATCAGACTCTAGCGACAAACTCCACCCGTCAGATATGGCCTTCTAGAAGGATTCCCGCGGGCAGGCATGCGCGCGTCTCCGCGCCGTTGGATCGTATGGACGGTTCCTCGCCATGGCGATCCGCGTGATGCTGGTTCTGCATCCAGGTCGAAGTAGCCGTTGCTGGCCCCATTTGCTCCCCCATTGCTGGCCCCGCCCCATTGCTGGCCCCATTGCTCGCTCTGGTTCGTTCTGTCATTGCTCTGGTTCGTTCTCGACTCCCGCCGCCGCAGAGCTGTAGATCGCCGCCCAACGACGCCATGGTTTCGTGGAGCGACGGCGACGAAGATTCCACCAATCTGAGCTCGCTTGGCACCAACGTAAGTGTTCCAATCTCGTGTATTTGGGATTCTAGGATTTAGGTTTAGGGTTAGGATTTGGGGATTTCTTATCTGAGCACGAATCCGAGGTCTTGCGCTGAAAATTTCTTTTCTTAGGGCCCAAATACCATGTACGATTCCGATTATTGCGGATTAGACGATGAAGACGAGACCAAGATCCGTTGTCATTGCAATTCCACGGTCCAGAAATGTGTTGCTTTCGAAGGATGTTGGACTGGCAGGAGGTTCTTGGCCTGCGCAGGGATGGTACGTGAAAAAACTGAACTTTTTTTTGGAGTACAACTTGAGATGTTTTCTTTTGTGTAAATTAGTAACAGAAACTTGTTTGATACATGTATGTAGTCTGGAGAAACTTGTGACTTTGTGCACTGGGTTGATGACGTGTGGCCACCTACGTTGTCCAAATCCCTGACAAAACTGTGGGAAATGCATGGGGAAATCAAAGATGCTAGAGTTCGTGACGCCTTAGACGTTCTTGAAATAAGGTGGAAGTACCAAGATGAGATTACAAAGCTTCACCTTGACTTGAAGAATTCCCAGGATGAGCTCAAGAAGGAGGTTGAGGAAAAGCAGGTTGCACTAGCCCTGAAGGCCAAAGCAGAACAAGCACTTGTTGATGCAAGAGCTGAACTAGAGGAGAAGAACAAACTGGATGCATCAACTTCCAACATGCACAAGTTTTTGAGGCAGAAGGCAGAGAAGGACAGGGATTTGATTAAGCAAGAGAAGAGGAAGTTGGAGTGTATGGTTGCCGATCTTCTGAAACAGAAATCCAACTTGGGGGCTAAGTTGCAGAAGATCAAAGATATATGTGATGAGTAGAATCATTGGCTTCATCATGTGTTGTAACAGTTATTGCTTATCTGAACAAGTAGTGGTTGTATTTCAGTATGGTTGTTGTACTAGTAGTTGAAAACATTTTAATGTGGTTGAATTTCAGTATGGTTTGTTGTTACTGTTTATCTTAATCCATGTCATGGAAGCTTAATGCAATGGACAGTTAGCAGTATTTGTGGTTTGTTGTTGCTGTTCATCTCAGTTTCGTCAGATGACAGTTAGCAGTTGAGTTCATCAGTTACAGACAGTGCTGAAAAAAAGTCGTGTTGGGCCCAAACAGAATCAAGCTTTGGTTGGGCCGTGCCATGACTTTGTCTGATAGGCCCACAAACACGCGATGTCTCTGTCTTTTTTTTTTTGAAAACCTTTGTTTCTTTTTTCCTTTTAATTTATTTTCTTTCTACGATTCAATTTGATTGCCCAAGCTCTTATATTTTCTGATAGTAAAATACAAGGGTTTACAAAATGCACAAAATAACTAGTTGCCGTGCACGGGCAAATAAATATTTTGGTTCGGTTGCTCACCAAATAAGTTGTAATAATGTTGTTTCTACTTTGGTATCATATTTGAGGCAGAATTCAAAATTTGAAACAGAAGTTGACTTTGAAGCAACATTTGAATTTGAAACAAAATTTGAATTAATTTGATTTCCCTTAACCGTATGTGCTTTTTCTCTTTTCTTTTTCATGTTTTTGGTTTTGATTATGTTTGCTTATCTCAACAATCACCAACAGTTCCCTAACTACTTTTGACACCTTAATCTCATTTTTGACACCAATAAAATACATGACTAAAATAAAACAAATATAACACACCACACTAGTACAGAACGACACATCGGAAACGGGCCAAAAACCCCATCGGAAACGAAAAAAGGGTCCGTGTCCCCGACCCCGTTACTGATGTGAATGCCCTCATCGGTAACGGAGGCGAAAAAACCGTCGCTGATGAGGCGTCGGTTTGGCAACGGTTGTGCACAACCTTCGTTTCTGATGTGTCGGAACATCAGTAACAGAGATTCTGTTTCTGCTCGTTTGCATTGAGGTTTCTTCATAAGCCTAGAGCAGGAATAGATTTGGCACTGGACATTTAAAATTTCACAGCAGAAGCACAAAAAGGATAACAAATTCATTCATTCATAAGGTATAACAAATGTCACTAATACATTGCATCACAAGACAACCAATTACTTATCTTCATTGTCATGCCTCTCTAAATCTATCATTGACATGTCTAGCTAAATCTATCTATGTCATGCCTCTCTAAACTTATCCTTGTCATTTCCAACTTAATTTATCTTCATGAGTTGCTGTTAGAGTTCATGAATTCAATCTTCTTCTTGGACGGTGTCGCCAAAATATAATCAACTCGCCGCTTTGTCCCCGACCTTGTATTTAGCTCATTTAAATGAGCTAAACGGATCAGCACCATGCTCTGCACATAGTGCAATAAGCGAGTGCTGATGTACTGAAGGTGCCTCTTTTGTAAAGTGGTCACTGAAATGCAAAGAGAGAATATATGACTCCATGTTAGCTCACTATACATCTAGCATAAAGGACATACAACACAAAAGGATGCATAAGACAGAATAACAAACTTACAAATCCATTGCATAGGTATTGTGTACCAACAATTATGCCGGACGACAAGCGCACCTTGGCTAAGATCCCAGCTTTTTATACAGTGTCACCGAAATGTACATCTGTTTTGCAAAGGAGATAAGTCAGCCATGAGTTTCATACACTACCAATTTGTGCTAGTTATGTTCTTTTCGAGCGACACTACGTAGTCATCCTCAGTGGCGGAGCTAGAACATATTGAACCAGGATGCACACATGTTACCACAATACATTTAAAACAATTTTTAGGGTGCATATGTGATGAAAAATTGCTAATTTACAAAGAAAAATTCCTTCTCCCGGTGTCCTGTGCACCCGGTTGGCTCAAGGTGGATCCGCCAGTGGTCGTCCTCATCGTCCTCGGATGTATTACAACCCTAGTTCTAGTTCTGTTCATGAGTGTCCTATGGAAGAAAACCTAAGCAGAACAATGACAACAACCCTAGTTCGTCGGCACGATGGCCGGTCACAAATAGATGTATTACCTTTGTATCTGGCGGCGGGAGTACGTAGTCGTCCTCGTCGTCCTCGGATCGACACGCCATGCGCCCTCCAGCTACAGATCAGGCGACGAGATCTACCCAGGTGGAGCAAAGAACGGGTATGCGCTGCCACGGTCGGAGGAGAGGAAGATGCGCACCGACACGGTCGGAGGAGAAGAACATGCGCGCCGCCACGGTCAGAGGGAGGGAGATGCGCGCCGCCACGGTCGGAGGAGAGGAAGATGCGCGCCGCCACGGTCGGAGGGAGGGAGATGCGCGCCGCCACCGTCGGAGGGAAGGAGATGCGCGCCGCCACGGTGGAGCTAAGATCTGGTGCTGCGTGGAGGCGCCGCCACACTTTGAGAGTGAGGCTGAGATTGAGCGATAGAGTTTAGGGCTGTGTGAAGGGCGCATTTATAGCAAAGTAGAACATCGGAAACGGAGGGTATAAACAACCGTTTCCTTTGATTTTTTCACTGACACACTGGGCTTATACTGATCTCTACTAGTATTGAAGTTGAAGAACATAAAAATAAATAACTATAACTACTCCTCGGCCTCCGCCTTCTCCTGCTCGTATGCGAGGAGAGCCGCGTAGTCGTCCGTGTCGTCGCGTGGCTCCTCGCCGACGATGTCATCGCTGCCCGTGCGCCCCTCCCACATCTCGTCGTCGTCGTAGGCAGGATCGTCGCGCAGCTCCGGCGGGAGGAGGAGCCGGCGGCTCTGAAGCAGCTCAACTCTTTCCGACGGCATAGGCACCGACGCGCGGTTGAGGTGCCAGCCACCGGGTAGCCGAACCTTTGACCATGGCACTGGCCTCCTATATTGCCAGTGCCGCTCCGCGACGGCCTGCCCGACGATGACGCGGTTACATCCAGGCGACCGCGGACGAGCGTCTCTCCGCCGCGGCGAGCGGCTGCGGTCGCGGGCGCCCGAGGATCCCGCGTCCTCTTCCGGCGGCATAGGCACCCTCCTGTGGTTGACGCGCCAGCCAGCGGGGAGGCTAACATTTGACCAGGGCACTGGCCTCCTATATTGCCAGTGCGTCTGTGCGACGGCCTCCGGCACGACGACGCGGTTCCAATTCAGCGAAAGCGGGAAACTGCCGCGGCGAACGCCCGAGGAGTTGCTAGGAGTATCCATGGCTGCGGCGAAGTGGCGTACTGAGATAGCAGGGAGATCGTGGGTTTTTAAGGAGTAGTGGGCGGTGCCGCGGCGTCACTACGCCACTACGCCATAGCAGTTACTCCGCTCGCATCGAATTCCAAGAAGATGGAACGTGTCCACATTGCACACGGACACACAAAAGTCTCCGTTGCTATAGAGGCACATATCGGAAACGGAGCCAGAATTAAGACCGTTGCCAATACTATGGGTAACGGAGTTAATACTTTCTCCGTTACCTATGTTGACGGGCCAGCCACGGCCCAGGTCAGGTTTGTACGCACTGGCCGCGCGGAAAGCGCGATTCTCCGTCGCCTAACGCCTGCCGTTTCCATAGAGGTGTATCCGATGTGTCATTCTGTACTAGTGCCATTATAACACTCATAACTTAGATAAATCAAGCGACATACAATTTCTTACATATAACACTAGATAAATAGATGGGATACATGGGATCCCTAGATAGATAACCCTACATAGAAGGGAAACACACACACATACAACACACACAAATGCAACATAGATAAAAGATGCCCTAACACAATAGCTAGGGCCTAGCTAGGGCACCGTCTTCACTGCTTGGCTTGGCTTGGCTTCACCGCCGTCTTCACCACCATCTTCACTGCTCCTCGACCTGGCCATTCTCGCCGAGGTAGTACGGGAGGCTGTGCATGCGGTTGGGGGTGGGGAAGATGTTTTCCATGTCGGTGAAGATGTTGTAGGTGGTGAATGCGATGAACTCGCACCCACACCAAAACACCTGGCCGAGTAGGTAGTACGCATCGAACCTGTTGGTGAAGTGGGCGACGAGCCCTATCACCGGAGCGTTGGCGTGGGGACGATGTTCGTCGAGGCGGAACATGACCGGCGAGCCCGCCGGGAGGTGGGAAAAGCCCGCACGGAGGAACCCATACGCAAGGTCCCGAGCACCCCTCCAGCGTGAGAACGCCCACATGCGGAGCGCGTTCTCGACGACGACGCCGGCATGGTAGCGTTCCTCCGGTACGGTTGGCGGCATGTGGAACGTGGGGGCGTTGTACTGCATCTTCGCGTCGAGGAGTTTGCTTTGGATTTCGGTGGAGAGAAGGAGCGAGGCGCAGATGGAAGTGTACACGAAGAGATGGGTTGGTTTAAATAGGAGCCGGGGAGACGAAGAGGAAGAGATGGGGTGGTAAACCGTAGACGGAACGGCTGGTTTTCAAATTGGATCTAGGAGGCGTGGTGCCGATCCGTGGCCTAGGCTAGGCCTTCTTTCGACCGTTTTCACATTGAATCAAATGCATGAATAGATGCCTCCACCGTCGCGTGATCCGATGATCGACTGAACCGATGCTTCAATCGAGCCTGCCGTGCCGCCCTGCCTAGGCTACACGTCCATAGTAGGTGGACTGAATTGAGTGCATGGCAGCGGAATCGTGCGTCGCGATTGAATCGAGCGGCAGGGCAGGGACGCAGCTGTGCGTCTGGTTGCGTGCATGGCGGCGCGCATGCATGCGAGCCGTTCTACAACGCTGGCGTGCCGATCCGTGGCGTGCGTGCCGATCCGTGGCGTCAACGCTGGCATGCGAGCACGTTCTACAACGCTGGCATGCGTGCCGATCCGTGGTGTCAACGCTGCTCTTCCCATGCATAGCAGGCTGAATCGATGCCACCCTAGTAGGCTGAGTCAGGCGCATGCATAAAGGCTGGCCTCGCTAATTTAATTATCAAGAAATGGGCCCGTTCTACAACGTAAAAAGCCCACCACGGTCCAACAAGCAAAGCCACAGAAACGCAGCCCCACCTGTCAGGTCAAACGAGCGTCAGTCAGAATGAGTCCCACGCGGCCCCACTAGTCAGAGTTAACGGACTCGACGGATACGTCCGTCTGTGGCATTCATGAGAGTTTCAACTAACGCAGTGGGGAAAAGTGAGCAAAGGTTAACATTGGTGGGAAAGTGAGCACAACTAAAGATCTAGAGGCACAGGAGTAATAGTCCCTTTATTGTTTGATTGCTTTAGCTTGTAAGTATTTGTTTTGTTTCTTATCTGTTTTTTTTAAATAGAGCACCAAGTTTACATTTTGGGATTTAATTGATATTCAAACTTTACGGTTTTGCTGTTTCTGCGTGCTTGATGTTCACTTTAGAATTTATTGCCGCCTACTTGAAATTCATAAAATCTTGAAATTCAGTTTTTCTAGTCTTAAATTGAAGGGCTTCCTGTAGGTTGAGTTTCTGACCTTTAAAGCAGTTATATTTAAAGGATAGTATACAGCATTGAAAGACGCAGGTATACATTTTGGAAAAAAAAAATAGAACGAATGATATGAGCAGTATTACTGTATCACTGTCTTGGAGATTTTGATCTGCAACGCAGTGTTGGGACGTATGGTAAATGGTAAGTAAGCTAGTACGGCTTTAGCCCAAGGGTCAACAGAGAACGATATGCTAATTGGTTTCCAAACAAATACAATAGGAGAAGAACAACGTTCAGAGATAATCAAAAGTTTTTATTTTTTCGAATGATAGTCAGAAATTCTGCGTGAACACGCACATCGGCAGCAAGAGGAGGCGAGCAAGTCGATGAGGCCACGGGCGACGGCACAGAGCTCTGTCATCTGCCGATTTTCGTCCGTCAATGGAGACTTCGTACTTATCTCCCTGAACGCTTCCTCGCAGCTTTCCCCGGCGTCGTGCGCGCTCGCCATGCGCTGCGACGCGCCGGCATAATCCCCCTCGCTGAACATGCGCCACGCGACAAGGTAGTCCATTGTGGTGTCGCGGTAGGCGGAGCGGCAGACGCTGGAAGCGCCCCCCTTCCGTATGTCTGGGATACGCATCTCGAGGAATCTGACGAGCCGGGAGTTCTCAAGGATGAAGTCCCTGGCGATGTCCAGCGCGATGTCGGCGAGGCCGTGCACGGTGTCGACGAGGGCGCTGCGGGGGTCGGCGCTCAGCACGGCCACGCAAAGTGCGGCGTCTTTGGTCCTTCTGCATGTGCGGGAGATGAAGTTGGCACCTACGGCAGCGGGGAGGCCGGACGACGCGATCGCGGCGACAACGACGACGAGTGACATAGCTACGGATGCTGCAGCTCTTGCCATTGCAATGCTTTCAGTGTGCGCCGTAGTGTATCTAGCTGTTTGTTGGGTCTGTACATGGCGACTTATATATAGGAGAAATTCTTGCTTGCGCTGGTTGGTGAACGCGGTCAATGAGACAATGACACACCGAGAGCGAGGCGACGCTCAGATTCCCAGGATGTCCGCCATTAGTATGGGTAATTTCCCCGTCCTTGGTCTCAGAACCGATGGTAACAAACCGCGAGGACTCACCGGCGCTGCCGTGGTAGAGACGCCTTTGATCTAAAAATAATCGGAAGCCCGAAAGGCCTGGAATTTAACTCGTACTCCTGCTACTGCTCATCATCAGGAAAGTGCTAGAACATCTGATGAGGATCTAACCCGATCTCCTTGACAACATCATTTTTCATGTGATTTACCTTTGCGGTCAGTATACCGAGTTCCATCTGAGCACCGGAGGTAAGTTCAAATTTTTGTAATGCTTGACGGCTTGTAGCAATACGGTTCAATGATTTTCCCGCAATTCAAACAGCTAAATTTCATAGGATCATGGAAAACCTACGGACATTTCGCATGCTCAGACGGCTTAATTTCACTAGAATATTTCAAGTTATCCCGTGGTATAAAAACAGTGTGTTCTTGGCATGCCCAAGTCTAGAGAAGTTTGTACACCGTAGATCGTATGCTCTAGCTAGTTGTCGTAAAAAACCGATATGTTAAAAGAGACACTAGGCAATTGTATTTCAACACCCTCCTCAATTTTAGGCTCGTATAGACTGCTATTTTTCTAGACGCACGCCTAGTCTCACGCGTCTAGAACGTGGATCTTTTTAGAGAGTTAACATTGCGTTGGCTGAGATTTGAACCAGAGAACTTTTGACTATGGTAACATATTGGATCACATACTTTATCCAGTAGTTTAAAAATACCGATCTTTTTGGAGAGACTAGAGAATTTAATTATTCCAACACCTGAAAGATGGCCCCCGGAGAACATGTCTATGATAGGATGGTTAGAACGGTGGTTACACCCCTAACACCCTAAGTTTGACACTGGTGTTTCTTATTTAGTCGTAGCATACTTCGGTGGAAGACGATGTTCCCGTCGACGGCGAGGTGGCGATGGTGACTTCGTCAATGTTAAGACCTGATCCACTGACTCAGTCTCTCAAAAGTGCTCATAGTGCGTGCTTGCATGCGTTCATATGGGTCAGCGTGTGCACGCGTATGTGAAGTGTGTACATTGTACTGTGTTTCAAAAAGAAAAAAAGGTTTTGCAGAGATCATGTTGGGCTCATGGTAAGAGTTTACGTCGTGTGTGCCAACTGCAAGAGAAACCCAACACAATGGTACAAAGAATCGAGATGTGTGAGGAGCAGGGCTAGCTTACGCACGCGCGACGGTATTGGGTTGCGGGGAAAACTTTAAAATTTATCCGTAACCTTACTGCCAAGATCTATTCTATGAAGATATGCTGCACCCCATAATGCGATGATCAAGATACTTACAAACACCTTTGCGGAAGATCTTGTGTTTGTCGAAGTAGATGTCGGTGTAGCCTGATGAAGAATCTCACGTCCACGCCGGGAGGTGAGATTGTTGCCGTGCATCGACGTTGATGTAGACCTTGATGAAGTTGTTCCGTTGTCCAAGGAACTTACTTGCGCAAATCCCGCTCTAGCGGTATCCACACATACACCGTGTCAACCCACCCCGTGCGTTCACCGCTTAGCTACTAGCACGTGGTGAAGAGAGTCAGCCTTGCGGCGTAATTTAGGTGGTAGATCTAATCAACTAGATTAGATCTATATGAGAAGATTAGAGACGTCTAATTCTCAACACATGAGATCTACAAGAGAGAGAGAGAACTTGCACGGAGGCAAACTTGTGTTTCACGTCACAAACGCTAGGGGCTTGGGGTTGCTTATAAAGGAGGCCAAGGGGTGGAGGGACTTGGGGAAGGGGCCAAGCCCTTCCTCTTTGCGCCGGCCGGCCAAGGAAGGGAGGGAGGAGTCCCTCCCCTTCCCCAACTCGGATTGGGAGGAGGAGTAGGACTCCTCCCTCCCAAACCTGCCTTTCCCAACAAGGAAGGGGGGGGGGGGGAGGAAACACTCCCCCACTCCAACTCGGGTTGGAGGGAGGAGTTGGACTCCTCCCCCACCCGCCTCCTACCATGTGGGGCCCGTCCTGGTCGCTGCCCCCTGTGGGGCCCGCCCTAGGCCGCTGCCCTAGCCGCCGGGGAGGGGGAGTCCCCCCCCAACTCGGACTCGGCCCTCCCCCCCACATACCATGTGGGGTGCGGCTGCCTTGTGGGCCCCATGGGCCCACTTGGCAGCCCCTTTTATTGGGCTCCAAATAAAATCCTTTATTTATATTTTCCAATATAATTAATTAATTAAATAATTAATTGTTTTATCTAATTAATTCCTAAATGAATATTTCCTTTTACAGAAAATTCCCGGAATTAATTACTTATCATATAACTCATATTTATATGAACCGGGATACCTAGTATCCGCCGACAAAAACATCGGAACAATATTTCCTTCTTTATAAGCACTCGGATTAAATCCGCTGATGATAGAAAATATTCTATCATCCCGGGACATTGGATGTCCGCATTCTCTCTAACTTATAATTCACCGGAACAAATCCCAGTGACATCGGAGCTACTCCGACACAATCTCATTCCCACTAAAACTACATCTTTACTCTCAATCAAAGATTGACCTACAGTTTAAGTGTGTGACCCGAAAGGTTCAGCAAACACAAAGTATTGTTTGAGAGCTTACCAAACAATAACCAGCAGTGGGTTAGGCATTCGTACTGGCACCCTTGTGTTGTGAATGAACAACAGAACCTGTGCGTTACTCATTACGCTTAATCCCCTTACGTACACGATACCAATGATATCTCAAGATTGAGATAATGTGCTCTAGTGTGATCAAACCCTTCGATCATAACACATATTATTCTCGTACCAATATCATTCTCTTTTCTCATTCCGTATATATGTTGTCCCGTGATAAATCACGCTTGTGTCTGGCCAGACGATTGGGTGACAACAATAATACTTGAGATGGCCTAGAGGATGTATCTCTCCATCGTCTGGAGGAATAACTGCCATTCTTGAACGATCTCTGTTCCAATACATTATCCTAGTTCAAGCCCAAAAGCCACCTATCATAGTCCCATGTTAATGCAAGATGTTTGGTGGAAATCAAAGCTCGAGTGTCGAATAAGCGGTCACAAGATATTCTCATAGCATAGGGATCTGGCTAATGATAACTAAATAGATGATCAATCGCTATTTCATCGTTGATGATTTGTCTTGTAGCAAGATCATACGGTGGGTCGGTTCAGTGCGATTATCATTCCGATAATCCACTCCTATAGTTGTTTGACTTATACAAAGTCCATGATCAGGAAAACACGATCATCGAACAACAAGATAGGCTAGTCTTAGAGACAAGACTAGGAACTCTTTTTCCGTTCATATCTCTACACGTGTATCGGAGGTTTTCCTCTTGCATACGTTGTATTTGCTATACAAGTACCCAATACAGTTGTAGCATAAAGATACAAACATTAATAATAAATATGGAGATAAATAATAAACTTAATTATTATTGTCTCTAGGGCATATCTCCAACAGTCTCCCACTTGCATTAGAAACAATAATGATTCTAGTTAGCATGATGACATGACACCAAATGGAACTAAGGTGCCACTCACGCTTTCGCATGCGGATCTGAAACTGTGTCCGCACTTTTTTTTTTTAGGAAGGATCTGATTCATATAACAGGAAACTCAGTACAAGTTACAAACAGGCCCAGAAAGAAAAGAAAATTACACAAAGACCCAGAAACTTGCAAAAAGCACCCCGAGCCACCTGAGGAGATCACAATCAGATCCAGCGACGAGCCCCAGAAGCCTAGGCATCGCCGGCGACGCCGAACCACCATCCGCCGGAACGCGAGCACCACCACCTCAAGTAGACAGCCGCAGAAGCCGTCCACCGCCAAGCGACGGAACTGAGAGACGATGAACGAAAACGGCCATAGTGCTCGCACCCAGGAACCGCCCTTCTTCCAGCCGCGACGTCGACGCCGAGGCCAGCCACCCACAGACCCGAACCACCTCCAGTCGCCGCTCCCCACGCCTCCACGGCCGGCCGGAGCAACCACGACGAAGAAGACCACCACATCCAGCAACAACAAAAGCAGATCATCCTCGCCCACCCACTCCTCCCCTCTCCACCACGGACGGCCAGAGAAGCAGAGCAGGAAGAAGAGACCTGACGAACCACCACCACAACCTCTCCGGCGACCACGCCGGAAGGGGGAACAGAGGGGGAGGACAAAAGCTCAACCACCGCCGCCATCGCCACCGTCTCGATGCCGACGCGAGCCACCCACACACCTACACCTATACTATACACGCACGGCAGCCTCCGGAGCTCCCCTACCTCACAGCGCCAGAACGACGGCCGGAGGCAGAGGGGAGCAGCGGATTCGCCGGCGGGAGCAGAGCAACGCGGTCGCCTCCTGTTTCGCCTCTCCTCTACAGTAGCGAAGCACTTTGATCCAACCAAAGTTCATAAACTTGTTTATCTCCTCACATGCCAAACTTGACTATGTAAGTCGGATTTATTAGGAATTGGATATGGGCTTTCCGGTTCCGTAGTAGCATTAATAATATCCGGTTGATATTATCATACCATCTATTGAAACCTCACCTGAGTTATGTCTCATCCAATAACTTGCTTATCATGACGTCTCACATCAATGACGCAACTACCCTCGATAGATAAACTATCTTTGTTGTAGAATCCACTCATAAGATACATGTGTTTCTGATAAAATCAGAACACTTAGTATTTATCAATTGAAAAAACATTTATCAGAATAAATTTGATTTCATAATTCCACCACAAATATGTATACGAGTATCTTCTCTATACACACTATTTGAAGCTTTACAAAATCCACCTTGTTGGTTTTTCCTTTTTGCAATCTCACCATCAGGTTCTTTTACCAAACCTTTATATGATCAATTACAATCTTAATTAACTGCTCTTATGAGAATATCCTTTTAAGAATCTCTCATTAATGCCCGTGGCAAAACTTTACAAAAGTTTAACACTTTGGAAACTTTCCGGCTTTATGTACTATATATAGCAATGAGATAAGAAAAATCACATTAAATATGATTTGATCTTATTCCTCTCTATTCGCTCATCCAGGACTACGAAGGTCAAGGTATCTTGCAAATATCACGCTATGAATTCTTGATCAAATTTCTTTGACTCAAGACACAATTCGAAATTACCTTTCAGAATTGCACTTTAGTACATTCATACTCATGTGTATTAAATTCTATCTTAGAGACAAAACTTTAATAAGACATTTTCCGACCTTTTATTTAAACTCTTTAAATCACGAGATTTATATATTTATCAATATGGCCTAGCCTTATTCAATAAATATAATATCAGCTCCCACTGTCTTTTAAGTCCCTTCGATTTATATAATGAAAAGAATGAAATTCTTACTCATTAATACGACTGACTTCAAACATTCATAATATAATTATCTAGATTATATCCATAATCCAAATCAATTACCCTTAGCAATAAATTTGCTACCTTAGTTCAATAACAGCTTCAAGCAATTGATATGAAAAGTATTGCACCTTCTCACTATCAGTTATTCGTCCTTGATAAAACAATTTTAATCAAGACTAGCTCTATGAATATTAGATATTCATATCTGTCCTTCCTTTATGAAATATTCATGCACATGATTTAACATCACGTCCAAACTACTCTCAAGATTGGATCTTGGAGTCTCATGAATTTTTCTTGAACTCCTTTTATGACAAAAGTCGTCATTAATGAATGTTCATTATTCTGTTTGTAATTGTTTTGCTTATATCATGTTCCTGGACATTTAAATGATTTCAATCACCTAGTGATCTAATCATCAAATTCCTCACATGACCTTTTAATACTTAATTCGAATCATGTATGCCTTACATGTATTCCTGGACAAAGTAATGATATGGAAACATTTGCATGTTTACCCTCTCATTCTAACACTTGCCCAAAGACTCCCAGTCTTAATTTAGTATTATGATTTCCACTCTCTCTTCATGAGAAGACACTTTTCTCCAATTCTAAAGTCAACAAGCATTTAGAATTATGTGTGGAAGTCACTTGCCAAAATAACAATTTTGGACTTTTGCAAAACACATTTCAATTTGAACTTAAAACCTTAAATTCACAATTGGAAAATTGGAACTTACTATCAAAATAACTCTAAGTTATACTTGACACAAATCCCAAGATATCAAACAAAATAATCTATTTACTTTAGTGGGTAATTTGGAATTCTAATTTCACAACACATTAAGCAAGACTTTGTAACATTTCCTTTTAATCTTTATCTTGCAAAAGATTTTATTACCATGATGATTTCGAGTTACCAAAATCCATCACAAGTAATTTTGACTAAGAAATAACTTTCTTTCGTCAACAATGTTACAATATTTTATTAAGTCCTTTCTTTTAACTTTAATCAAATTCCTTTGATTCCTTTATTTTGATTCTCACATTCTCCCACTGAATTATATGAAACATTGAAACTTCAATAATTTCATTAACTCTATTTCATTAATATGCAACTTCATATTAAGTCTTCAATAGAATTGAATTAATGGGTAGATTCCACTTCTTCATGTAAACCTCGAAATTTACTAGTGCCTAGCACTTTGCCAAATTCAAGTCTACTAAATGCCTAGCATTTTGTGGATTTCGATTTTCATCAAATGCCTAGCACTTTATGATTTTCGAATTTCTCCAAGTGTATGATACTTTGTGATTTTAGTTTTATCCATTTAATTTAGAGATATCTTTAAGAGTCTCAAAGAGAACCAACGAAAAGTATAACTCCAAATTAAAGATTAAACTAACTTTATTTATTACTTAAAACTTTAAGCAATAAGTTGAATCAAAACAAAAAGACTTAACAAACAAATAATTAATGACATATCACAATAAAGAAGATATAAACTTTGAATTTCCAAACTTGGAATTCCCACACATACTTTATAATTCGAACAATGACTTGTTCCAGAATTTAAAATATTCATTACATAATGATCAAACTGAAAATAACTCTTATTCAAAGTTCTAGTGTAAATCTTCTTCATTGACTTGGATTGAAGACATACTGGTGATCATCACTTCTGGAGTGCTTTATTTCCCCACTTCCTCCAATTCTTCTTGAATCTCTTGGCTCTTTTCCTTTCCACACTGCAATCATGCAATATGAAAAATTTCAGTATTAAATACCAAAATATATTCGAGTCGAGATTATGTCAATAATCTGTGTATAACTCTTATACCTTTTGTGGATTTTCCACTTGTCTTGTGTAGCGCCCTGACCCGACTGTTATACAGTGATGCTGTGTGTCACCGGTTAAGCGATACAACCAGAGGTTACGGGTTTACCAATCCCCGGCCAAAACCTTTGGCAGGCGTTGCTCGGAATGGATCATCGGCAACGCAACACCCCGATTGATGCCTTAACACAGGCACAACCCTCAATGTATAATAGAGAGATCAAGACTTGTGCAACAACTGGCACATCACAGACTGTACGACACAAAAGCATAAATTTTACTCGGGTTTTTAGGTTCTCAAATTTTGGGCTGTTAAACTCAACGTCGTTTGTTTTGTTTCAGAGGAGGACATCACTGACCTCGAAGGTGGGTTCTTTGTGGACGTCGACGAGTAGTCTGGGGTTCCCAGGTGGCAGCTTGGGACATCCCGGAATAGCTGGCGCTGGATGTTTATCTGCAGGCCTCTTAGGCCCTAATTTGGTTCTTGTTGTTTAGAACAACCTAATTTGCTTCCACTTGTTGTAATGTTGGGTCTGTGACCTCTGGTTGTCATTCGCTATCTTTCTCTTTTATAAGAGTTGAACTATATGATTGGTGTCGTAGAGTCTGTGATGTGCCAGTTGTTCCACAAGTCTTGATCTCGCTATTATGCATTGAGGGCTGTGCCTGTGTTAAGGCATCAATTGGGGTGTTGCGTTGCCGGTGATTAATTCCGAGCAACGCCTGCCAAAGGTTTTGACCGGGGATTGGTAAACCCGTAACCTCCGGTTGTATCGCTTAACCGGTGACACACAGCATCACTGTATAACAGTCAGGTCGGGGCGCTACATCTTGCAAGATGGTTGTAGTCATCAAGTGATGCACATAGATATCCATCTCTGCTGATAAGAGCATGTCGAAGACCTCATTGACTGTCTTCTCAACTCCCATCAATTCATAGCATGCCACAAAGGCATAGTAGTATGATGGTAGTGATCTCAGAAGTGTGTCAACTGCTTGCTTTTCTGGAATTGGTTTCCCAATGTCCTTAAGCTTCCTTAGTATCTTGCAGAACTTTTCTTTGTGCTCCCTCATCGAGCCATCGCTCGATAGCTTGCAATTACTAAGTTCCAAATTGAATTTGTATATGCCCAGACACATCTGACTTGAGAATCGAGCTTTCAACGCTTCCATAAGACGGAAGGGGCGATAGTACGGATACAAATCGCTAAGCTCAAAACTCATCTTGTCTAGCAAAACTAATCCAGCTTGATACTCATCTTCTCCCATTGGAGAATAGTCATCTTCTCCTTCCGGAACAGGTGTATCCAGAATATGCTCTAAATCGCATCTGTTGAGATTTTCTCTCTGTCCGTGAAGCCAATCCGCAAAGATCACGCTTCCCACAGTCAACTTTCCTAACAAGTCTTCTTCATAAATCTTTTCAACGGGATCCATTTTCTACAACAAAACAAGTTTATTTAGACTTCTAGTTTATTACTAATTTTAATGCACTACTTTAATTCAGTCAAACATGAATCCAAGATATGCTCCCACTAAGTCCAATAATCCTCTTGATTGGCACTAAGTGATTCAGGACCCGATTGCCCTACGAAGCAAGCATGGATACATGTCATGTCCGTCGGCCAACCTGTAAGCACTATGCTAATCGCAGCAGCTACAACTCCTGCTCGTCTTTCGACGGATGTGTTCTGAACTCATATCTGTGTATGCCTGGACGTCAAGTCAACCAACCGATACTGACTGCTGGAACGGTTCGCGCCCGCCTCCCGAACCCTTGGTACACATTACTCCTGGATACAGGTCGCACGGTAACAAGCATCCGGTTTGACGGTGCCATGGTTGGTAAGAACACGATCTTCTTGATTTTATTTGAGGATTCACCCTAATAAACGACTACTGCGCAATCAAGGTGCAAACAACAAAGGATAAACATCACAGGCAATTAATAATAATTCATGTGCTTTGGTATAGCCTTTGTTATTCCTCGGAAGTCCTTGGCGCTCGTCCTTGAGGATCTCCATCTTCATTGTTCCCGGTCACGGCAAAATTCCCGAAGGAAAATTACCATATCTGAAACTCGCCAAGTTCACGTCACCGGCTCCATGCCGGCGCCTCCTCCCGGTCTCCGCGATGAACTCTTCTTCACTTGATTGTCGATGACGAACTCGATCAATTGTTTTGGCTCCCACCATCATGTTAATACACCGTAACAAAATAGCTATACCAAAACACATGCACACAATCCTGCAAAACCAAGTTAGACGTATCTAACGCTTGTTTGCATGTTTTACGTGACTTTGTAGGCTCTACGGAGTTACCGTCACTACCTACGTATTGAAGCACGTTTAGGCTAGTTGCTAGATTAACATTGCGGGGTGATTGAGATCCCAACATTACGAAAACGTTGCAGAACCCCAATCTAAACGATCACATGTGTGCGTGACCCCCGTGAGGCGTCCAACCCTCAGGCCCAGTCCGTATATACATCCCACAACTAAGGGTATAGACCCGAAGCTACTGAAGCACATCGTTGGCGCCAACAAGCATACTAGGAGCAGCCGGAAGGTCCGCGGATAGCCAGAAGTTCGTAAAGATCTTGCCAATACTGCCATGGAATATGATGCACAACTTCTTGGGAAGCAACTAAAATAAACTTAATGCAAGAACCATGCAATGCTCACACCAACTGGCTCTAGATCAAATCATACCAACGCATAGATCGGCTCTGATACCACTATTGGGTTGCGGGAAAACTTTAAAATTTATCCGTAACCCTACCGCCAAGATCTATTCTATGAAGATATGCTGCACCCCATAATGCGATGATCAAGATACTTACAAACACCTTTGCGGAAGATCTTGTGTTTGTCGAAGTAAATGTCGGTGTAGCCTGATGAAGAATCTCACGTCCACGCCGGGAGGTGAGATTGTTGCCGTGCATCGACGTTGATGTAGACCTTGATGAAGTTGTTCCGTTGTCCAAGGAACTTACTTGCGCAAATCCGCTCTAGCGGTATCCACACATACACCGTGTCAACCCACCCCGTGCGTTCACCGCCTAGCTACTAGCACGTGGTGAAGAGAGTCAGCCTTGCGGCGTAATTTAGGTGGTAGATCTAATCAACTAGATTAGATCTATATGAGAAGATTAGAGACGTCTAATTCTCAACACATGAGATCTACAAGAGAGAGAGAGAAGTTGCACGAAGGCAAACTTGTGTTTCACGTCACAAACCCTAGGGCTTGGGGTTGCTTATAAAGGAGGCCAAGGGGTGGAGGGACTTGGGGAAGGGGCCAAGCCCTTCCCCTTTGGGCCGGCCGGCCAAGGAAGGGAGGAAGGAGTCCCTCCCCTTCCCCAACTCGGATTGGGAGGAGGAGTAGGACTCCTCCCTCCCAAACCTGCCTTTCCCAACAAGGAAGGGGGGGAGGAAACCCTCCCCCACTCCAACTCGGGTTGGAGGGAGGAGTTGGACTCCTCCCCCACCCGCCTCCTACCATGTGGGGCCCGCCCTGGTCGCTGCCCCCTGTGGGGCCGCCCTAGGCCGCTGCCCTAGCCGCGGGGAGGGGGAGTCCCCCCCAACTCGGACTCGGCCCTCCCCCCCACATACCATGTGGGGTGCGGCTGCCTTGTGGGCCCCATGGGCCCACTTGGCAGCCCCCTTTTATTGGGCTCCAAATAAAATCCTTTATTTATATTTTCCAATATAATTAATTAATTAATTAATTGTTTTGTCTAATTAATTCCTAAATGAATATTTCCTTTTACAAAAAATTCCCGGAATTAATTACTTATCATATAACTCATATTTATATGAACCGGGATACCTAGTATCCGCCGACAAAAACATCGGAACAATATTTCCTTCTTTATAAGCACTCGGATTAAATCCGCTGATGATAGAAAACATTCTATCATCCCGGGACATTGGATGTCCGCATTCTCTCTAACTTATAATTCACCGGAACAAATCCAGTGACATCGGAGCTACTTCGACACAATCTCATTCCCACTAAAACTACATCTTTACTCTCAATCAAAGATTGACCTACAGCTTAAGTGTGTGACCCGAAAGGTTCAGCAAACACAAAGTATTGTTTGGGAGCTTACCAAACAATAACCAGCAGTGGGTTAGGCATTCGTACTGGCACCCTTGTGTTGTGAATGAACAACAGAACCTGTGCGTTACTCATTACGCTTAATCCCCTTACGTACACGATACCAATGATATCTCGAGATTGAGACAATGTGCTCTAGTGTGATCAAACCCTTCGATCATAACACATATTATTCTCGTACCAATATCATTCTCTTTTCTCATTCCGTATATATGTTGTCCCGTGATAAATCACGCTTGTGTCTGGCCAGACGATTGGGTGACAACAATAATACTTGAGATGGCCTAGAGGATGTATCTCTCCATCGTCTGGAGGAGTAAGTGCCATTCTTGAACGATCTCTGTTCCAATACATTATCCTAGTTTAAGCCCAAAAGCCACCTATCATAGTCCCATGTTACTGCAAGACGTTTGGTGGAAATCAAAACTCGAGTGTCGAATAAGCGGTCACAAGATATTCTCATAGCATAGGGATCTGGCTAATGATAACTAAATAGATGATCAATTGCTATTTCATCGTTGACGATTTGTCTCATAGCAAGATCATACGGTGGGTTGGTTCAGTGCGATTATCATTCCGATAATCCACTCCTATAGTTGTTTGACTTATACAAAGTCCATGATCAGGAAAACACGATCATCGAACAACAAGATAGGCTAGTCTTAGAGACAAGACCAGGAACTCTTTTTCCGTTCATATCTCTACACGTGTATCGGAGGTTTTCCTCTTGCATACGTTGTATTTGCTATACAAGTACCCAATACAGTTGTAGCATAAAGATACAAACATTAGTAATAAACATGGAGATAAATAATAAACTTAATTATTATTGTCTCTAGGACATATCTCCAACAGACGGCGCGCTTGGTTTCCTGCAGCCGCATGTGCATGCAGGTGGGCCTTCGGCCAGCGGCGGGAGGAGGAAGAAAACTGCCGCACCTCGTCGCAAACGCTTCCCTAACCACCACGCGAGGCCGGCGACGCTTCCACGACCGCCTCGCCGCCCGCCCCGCCCCGCTCGAAACAAGTGGGAGGGTCGGAGGGAGAGAATTTGGAGACGTAACGAAGGAAGGAGGAGGAAACGTGGAAGAGAGAAGACATGATTTAGATTGTGTTATGCACCTAAGAGCAATAATTGGAAAGCCTTTCTTCATGGAGATCATCCTGATGGGCTCTGGGCCATTTGGAAGACTCGTAATGAGTACACCATTGCTGAAGGGTCTTCAAGGAGGAGATGATATTACTGAAGCACAGAGCGACAAGGAAGGCTTATTGGAACTTTGCAGCCTGGATAGATAGTTTCATTTGAACTTTCATTTAAAACTACTTATTTTCTTGTTGCCCCCGTTGGTACAAATCTTTTGTTTTAACAACCTTTTTGGAAATCAATAAATTAAAAAGTACGAAAGTACTGTAATTTTTCTAAAAAAAAAGAAGGCCACGTGTACCCACCCACGTCCACTCATACTGATACAGTACGTTTCAAGTTTCGCCAGGCTGTACGCCTACGCCACGCCGGTTTCAAGTTTTCATAAACGGGCCATGAATTCCCGGCCGCACCCAAACTGAAACGGAAACCAGCGAGGCTGACAAGAAAAATGCCAAAGAAACTCCTCCGCGATTTCGCTAGTGACGCTGTGTGCAGTGCAGCATCAGCTGGCCGTCGTGGTCCAGCGGCGGGTCTGTGCAAAACGTGATCCCGTGCGTGCTGGCCGCGCGTGAATCGTCCCGCAAAGCCTGCCGAAACTGCGGCCCGGACTTCGATACATTTCTGCAAACTTGATGTCCATGTCACGTACGTGAATACCTACATATGAATATTTTTTCTTACAACCGTGTAAAAAAGGTTTCGTGCATTCCCCGCATCCCCGCGTTACAGTGGAGGAGAGAGGATTTATTCAGAAGTACATGTAGATGTTTGTCTATGCCGGTGACGGACGGAAGATGGTGCACCATGTGATAGGTTTGTGGTTGGAGTTCTGATTCCCTACTCCGACATTGTCGTGCAGGGTGACGGTTCTGAAATTCGATGTCGTGTCTAGGGCTATGCTGTCCCGGTCTGATTCTTTCAACGACAATGGTTTGTCTATGACAAACTAATTTGGAGGGCTCAAAAGATGTTGATCAGCGATGTATTGTTCTTTATTTATTAGTGAGGAACGTATTACATTACAAATAAAGCGTTTGCAACATTTTGAAAAGAACTAATGCAACCAAAAGGTGGTTGTGCAACAAGTTTACGTTAGTCGCAAAAAATCCACCGGTCGCAGAGAAAACAATAAGATATTGCAGCTTGGGAGGCCAATGTGTAGCAATTCATGAGAACCCTTGCAACATTTTAAAAATATTGTAGCGGTATCTAAAATCGTTGAAACGTCTTATCTACGATCTAAACAAAAAAAACCTTTGCAAAACATTCGTAATAGATGTACTCAACATAAAATCGAGAAAAAAACTAGTAACATATGCCAAGAATTCTCGCAACAACTCGGGTGTATGTTCACAACAAAATATTGTAGACGGTAGCAATTTCGACACACGTATATGCCACATCGAGAAATTTGTTAAGAACACTATTTTTTGTGTTCACGCACCCTTATGTTAGTATTCCCAATGTGCTTGAACCTGAGTTAGCTAGAGCAACCTAAACTCATTGACCTGGAAAACCATCTTCACGAGCTCAAACATCGAAGTCAGCCTCGGTGTTCAGTTGTGAGATCATCGATAATTGCAAGATTCCAACATGACGAAGGAGGAAGCGGAGGGGCAGAGGATGAAGGAGGAAGAGGAGGGCGATGAGGAGGAGAAGATATCGCACCAGTTGCCGACGCCATGGTGAGGTTGCCTTTCTCATCCTCTTAGTAGCTAGTGGTCGACTCGAATGTTCGTTTTCCTTTGTCTCAGTGATCAGATCCAGTCAACCACTATGGCAAGATGCAACAACAATCAATAGTATGTATTTATTATTTGTCCAAATATTTTCTTTAATGTTGCTTGGAAAACTGCGGACCATTCCTTTTGATTTCGCCGAAGACAATGTAAGACACGTGTCGCAGGATATGAGATGTTGACACGTGTCGTAGGTGAAGAAAAAATAACGACACCTAGAAACCATGTGAATTCGGGATCGGGTGTATCTCTATAAATAACGATGAAATCACGGCCACTCAAACAAAATAGTTCTTCCGGCCCAAAGAGTCCCCCTCCACCATGGCCCCTCTCTTCGTTCCCCACTCCTTTGTTTGGATTTCACGACCCGCCTTTATCTTCGGCCATCTTTTGAAGTAACGAGGCCCCCTCGCTACTTCGTAAAACATCGATGATGTTATCCTCATCTTCCATATGTAGACTAGTATAGTGGAGAGCGATGCTTCCATCTCATAGTCGTGGTTAGATCTGGTCTCGCCGGGCAACAAAGGATTCCATCCTCATCCTCTCGATGGTTGGAGAGCCTGGATCTGGTTCTTCATCATCGCAACGGTGAGGATCAATTATCCTTCCACTACCACCCTCATGCTTATGGCTAAATCTGATTGTCCTTCGCAGTTCGCCCCATCGTCAGATCTGACCTCTCATCCTTTAAGTCATCCTCGCAAACGCCACATCTGACACAACAACGACCAATGGTATGTCCATATGAGTTTTTTTTTGTTTGTTTAGTTTTATTTTGTACTCGTAGCTCGATGCATAGTAAGTTATGTAGGAAATAATTATCCAAAAGGATCTCCAACAAACAAGCTATGGGATCCACAAAGCCTAGGGAGCGGGGCGGGGGGGGGGGGGGGGGGGGGGGTGAGGTGGGGCAGAAGACCCACATGGAAATAAGGAAACCACAATTGGCAAGATTGTTGGTTAAGTGGAAAGCAAAAGCAATTCCGATCCGGAAACTACAATTTCCTTGTTAGTGTTTGTTGTTCTTCTGAATTCTGAAGTTCGCTTGGGAGGGGCCTGTACAATCCATCTACCACAAATGGAAATATCTTTTTTTTTTGTTGCAACAAAAATAATAAGCTCGGGCGAAGAAAAAAAGGCATGCTCGCAGCTCGCCACGTACCTAGGGCAGCACCAGCCGTCCTGGACCGTCCGTCCCCTGGACTGGCCGGCGGCTGAGCACCATAAATAGCCCCCCTCCCCCCGCTCCCGGCGTCACGGCCTCCACTGTTCGCACTGCACATCCGACTGTCAGGGCGAGAGAGAGAGAGAGGGAGCGCGCGGCAGCGATGGAGAACGGCGGCGGCAAGGACGCGAAGAACGGTAAGGCGGTGCAGGCTTTGCAGCGCACCATCGGCGAGGTGCAGCAGCTCCTGGAGCGCAACCGGATGATCATCCAGGAGATCGGCCAGAACCACCAGGCCGGCGGCTGAACCGCAACGTCGGCCTCATTAGCGAGCTCAACACCAACATCAACCGTGTCGTCAGCCTCTACTCCGAGCTCTCCTCCGACCTCGTTCGCTCCCTCAACCTCGCCGACGCCGCCAAGAAGAGGCAGCGCCCTCCCAAGTAGAAGAACTGTAGAGCAGCAACCCCCTCGATCGATCGTCTCTTCTCTGTTATGATTTAGATTCGTGTCGTTTTAGCGTTGATCTGAGATGTAGACGTGGGTGGCTTGCTTGTTGTCTATCAGACTATCAGGGACGCAGCAGTGCATGGCCGTGTCAGGGAATTTCAGGGCTTGTTGTGTGCACTTGATGAAATTATCACAGCCCAAATCTCCGTTCTTGCGAATAGTTAAAAGAGATATATACATTGATGTCGCATGCATAGTTTTCGTTAGACATATAGTTACGGAAGCTAGCAGCCTACGAATGCTCAACTTTGATCTTTTACCGAACGTGCCTGTAACACTGCGGCTGATGTTCAGGCAAAGTTTGGTGGGTAACTAGCCAGTCCTCTCTAACAGAGATGCAAGCCGTATATACTCTTGTGTTAGCAAGTCCTCTAGCAGAGATGCAGGCAGTACATACTCCATTTGTATTTCAAACAGTATTGCCAGTGGTTCTGCTATGATTGAAGTTTAAATGGATGCCCATATCCCCATAAAAAATCTAACAGAGATGCAGACAGTCTTTACAGTAGACCTGAAAAACGAATACAAGTTGTGCTTATGGTAAAAGTTAAATGCCAGCGAGCACGCGCCCAGGGTGTCGCTGACGAGTGAAATGCCAAAAAAACCAGCTCTAGGACTTCGATCGCAGTGTCAATTAGGATCGTAGTGCAGCTGGCCAGGGCTGGTTAGTAATAACGCAGTGTAGCTGGCCAGGGCTGGTTAGTAACGGCTGTGCAACGTGATCCCGCGCGTCTGGCGGCGCATGGATTTTGTTTTAGAAACCAGGTGTGTGAGTCGTGCTCCCCGTCCGGCCTGTCGAGATTGCAGCATGGAGGTCACTTGGAAGAATTCTGTAAACTCGATGTCATATGTAGTCATGGCGTGAAGGATGAGCATCGATATCAGTGGCGGACCTAGGATTTGGAAAGACCAGGGCTAATTTCTACTAGCCAAAAAACTATGGAAAAAATTATTATCTACCACTCCCAACAGCTTAATATATTAGGCAAAGCACACAATATGTACATCAACGGAGCTTTCAAATGAAGCGTAAGTTCAATATTTAACCAAATGACAATAAGAAAAGCACAAAATAGTCTAATAGCATAATAGCATCGGTGATTAATTGCCGTGGCCAAGCTGAAGCCGAAACCGGCGAGCCGGCCAGGTTGTCGCTGACCAGAAAATTGCCAAAAAAACTGCTTCGGGATTTCGCACTGACAGCTGCTAGTAACATACGGCAGCTGGCTGGTGTGGTCCGGCCTCCCGGCCTGTGCAACGTGATCGACCCCTGATGAACTAGCCTCCATGAAAAATGCACGAAAAAAGATGCTGTCAAGGAGGTCCAGTCAGATCCTCATCAGATTCAGGTACTTTCCCGGTGATGAGTAGTACGAGGACCGCTTCTCTCTTCTGTCACCAACCAGCTTCACAGGACAATGACAACAGTTTCATCCGATCTGTTTGAAAAAAACGCATGCGCCTGGATGCCTTAGTACAAACAAAAGATGAATGTGGTAATCCTTGTGCTAAATACTGATTTGTAAGCTCGTACATGGAGTAGTATATCTAAAAGATTATGTAGACCAAACATCTTTGGAGTTAGAGAAAGTTCAAAGCCCAACTTTTACGAACACTAAAGAGATCTCTTCATCTCCGATCGAGTTGTATCACAAGTATTCAGTTCCCATTTCCCAAGCATACAAAGGGAAACGGCTATTTCTCAACAACCAAGCAAAAGCACAATGCACATCTGAAACAAACCACGAGTCATACAACAAGGAGACTACTGAATTTTCTAAGAGAAAAACAGTCCCTTGAAGGAAACTGTTCTTGTAAAGCATGTTTAACGAAAACTATGCATGCGACATCAATGTATCTCTTTAACTACTCGCAAGAATCCCTGATACAGCCATGCACTGCTGTGTGCATGCATCTCCGTGACACAACAAGCCGCCCATGTCTACATCTCAGATCAATGCTAAAATGTCACGAATCTACTCCATGGCGGGGTTGCCGGTCTTTTTCTTCTACTGGGAAGGGCGCTGCCTCTTCTTGGCGGGGTCGGCGGCGTCGAGGGAGCGGAGGAATGAGAAGGAGAGGTCGGAGTAGAGGCTGGAGACGCGGTTGATGTTGGTGTTGAGCTCGTGGATGAGGGCGACGTTGCGGTTGAGCCTGTCCGCATCGCGGGCGGCGTGGTTCTGCCGATCTCCTGGATGAGCATCTGGTTGCGCTCCAGGAGCGCCTGCACCTCGCTGACGGTCCCCTGCAGCACCTGCACCGCCTTGTCGCCGCCGTTCTCCATCCCTGCCGCGCGCTCCCTCTCTCTCTCGCCCTGGCAGTGGGGACCTTCACACCGGGAGCGAGGGGAGGGGGCTATTTATCGTCGTCAGCCGCCGGTCAGGCCAGGGACGGCCTGTGCTGCCCTAGGTACGTGGTGAGCTGCGAGCATGCCCTTTTTTCTCCCCAAACTTATTATTTTCGTTGCCAAAAAAATGATTTTAACCATTTTTGGTAGGTGGATTGTACAGTCCTATCCCAAGCAAGCTTCAGAATTCAGATGAACAACAAACTCTAACATGGAAAGTTCAGTTTGCCATGGGTACTAAGTTTGTTACTGTATCTCCAATGTTTCAAATGCCAAATTAGTTCAAAGGATGATCCACCATGTTCAAAGTATAAATAGAATTTTCTTGGCCTGATCACCCCATCTCTATTGCATGCCCCTTCATTTCTATTTTGTATTCACTTGAACAATCAAGGCATGTTTGTTTTGCTGCATAACATAAAAAATATGTTGCGATGCGGGCGTCGCTATGATTTTTCTTAAATGTTGCAAAGGTTCTTCTGAGGTGCTACACTCATTGGCCTCCCATGTTGGAAATGTCTTTTGATTTTTTTGGGATTTCCCTTCGATGTACTTTTTTTTTTACAACGAGCAATGATTGCCAAACCACTTCTTGTTGCATTGGTTCTTTTCGAGATGTTGCAAACCTTTTTCCCACGATTTTTCTAAGTGGGTAATGTTTAGTTGCAAAACATGGGATGACCGAGATCTCTCATAGGTATTTATCAGACGGCTAGAAGGCCTTTGTGCGAATCTTCCATTGGTTAAGAAGAAAGTTGTCAGGTTGATCAAGAAAAAACGAGCGAAAAGTGATATAATCCGATCCAAGCCCACACCACTCCGTTAAGAGTTTTCTATAAATTGGATCATGATTCCCCATGAGTTAAAAAAAAATCTAAAACCGAGCGGAATCGTGCCAACTAGACCTGGAGTACTTCATTACAAAAGAGTGGTGAGTTCGAACTCGATCTGAACGGCTAGCACACAACCTAGTCGGTAAGCCTCATTTCTCTAATCGTGACAACAACTGGTACCTAGCCTCATTTCGATATCTTATTTCGATCATCCTTTGAGCCAATTCGGCATTTGACACATTCACAATAACAAACTTAGTACACTCATGCCAAACTGAACTATCGGGCATATTTGGCACTTGAAAGATTGTGTCTGCCCTTAGCTACCACTGAACTTTCCATGTTAGAATTTGTTGTTCATCTCAATTCTGAAGCTTGCTTCGGAGAGGACAGTACAATCCACCTACTATCAAATTTTTTTCGCAACGCTAAGAATGAAATGGGGGAGAAAAAAAAAGGGCATGCTCGCCCCGTTGCTAGGACAGCGAGCAGTTCCTGGGACCGTCCGTCCCTGGCTTGACCGGCGGCTGACGACGATAAATAGCCCCCCTCCCCTCGCTCTCGGCGTGAAGGCCCCCACTGTTGACACTGTACATCCGCCTATCAAGGCGAGAGAGAGGGAGCGCGTGGCAGGGATGAAGAACGGCGGCGACAAGGCGCTGCAGGCGCTGCAGCGGACCGTCGGCGAGGTGCAGGCGCTCCTGGATCGCAACCGGATGCTCATTCAGGAGATCGGCCAGAACAACAAAGAAGTGGCTCATCGTCGTGTTTAGATATGGTCTCGCCAGACAACAAAGGATTCGATCCATCCTCATCCTCTCGATGGTTGGAGCCTGGATCTGGTTCTTCATCATCGCAACGGTGAGGATCAATTATCCTCCCACTACCACCTTCATGATTATGCTTATGGCTGAATCTGATTGTCCTTCGCAGTTCGCCCCATCGTCAGATCTGACCTCTCATCCTTTAATTCATCCTCGCGAACGACATATTTGACACGACAATGACCAATGGTATGTCCATATGTGCTTTTTTCTCTAGTTTTATTATGTACTCCTAGCTTGATGCATAGTAGACATGCTAGGAAATAATTATCCAAAAGGATCTAGCAAACAAGCTATGGGATCCACAAAGCCTACCAAGCGGGGGGGTTGGTGGGGGGGGGGGGGGGGGGGGATATATCCAGAAACTACAATTGGCAAGATTGTTAGTTAAGTGGAAAGAAAAAGCAATTCCGATCCAGAAAGTACAATTTCCATGTTAGTGTTTGTTGTTCTTAATTCTGAAGTTTGCTTGGGAGGGACTGTGCAATCCACCAACCACAAATGGTAATATAATTTTTTTGCAACAAAAATAATAATCTCGGGGAGAAAGAAAAAAAGGCATGCTCGCACCTCTCCACGTACCTAGGGCAGCACCGGCCGTCCTGGACCGTCCGTCCCTACCCTCGCTCCAGGCGTGACAGTCTCTGTTAGGATGCTGCACACTTAGTCCATACTCTGAAGAGTAATGACTCTCGCGAATCAAAGATTTGTGTTTTGGTTACGGAAGCTAGCAGCCTACGAATGCTCAACTTTGATCTTTACCGAACGTGCCTGTAACACTGCGGCTGATGTTCAGGCAAAGTTAGGGGTAACTAGAGCCAGTCTGTATGTAAATATTTACTTTATATAAAATGAAAAATGACGCAGTGGGGGCCTTCCCCACTGTTCCCGCATAAAAAAAAAAACTAGAGCCAGTCTTCTCTAGCAGAGATGCAAGCCGTATATACTGCTGTGTTAGCCAGTCCTCTAACAGAGATGTAGGCAGTACGTACTCCATTTGTATTTTAAACATTATAGCCGGATTCTGCTATATTGAAGTTTAAATGGATCTCCATATTCTCATTAAAAAATCAAATAGAGATGCAGGCAGTACGAACAGTATAGAACTGAAAAATGGAGAAAACACGTTTTCTAGCTTATGGTAATAACAATTAAATGCCAGCGAGCCCGGCCAGGGTGTGGCTGACCAGTGAAATGCAAAAAAACATCTCTAAGACTTCGATCGCAGTGACAATTAGGAACGTAGTGCAGCTGGCCAGGCTGGTTAGTAATAACGCAGTGTAGCTGGTCAGGGCTGGAAAGCCGCATGCATCAATCGATGCAGAGGCTGGGGGGCCCTTTTCTATAAAAAAAGCTGGTCAGGGCTGGTTAGTAACGCCTGTGCAAAGTGATCCCCTACGTCTGGCCGCGCATGGATTTTGTTTTAGAAACCAGGTGTGAGTCGTGCTCCCCGTCCGGCCTGTCGAGATTGCAGCATGGAGTTCACTTGGATGAATTCTGTAAACTCGATGTTATATGTTGTCATGGCGTGAAGGATGAGCATCGATATCAGTGGCGGACCCAGGATTTGGGAAAGACCAGGCTAATTTCTACTAGCCAAAAAACTATGGAAAAAATTATTATCTACCACTCCCAACAGCTTAATATATTAGGCAAAGCACACAATATACATCAACGGAGCTTTCAAATGAAGCGTAAGTTCAATATTTAACCAAATGACAATAAGAAAAGCACAAAATAGTCTAATAGCATAATAGCATCGGTGATTAATCGCCGTGGCCAAGCTGAAGCGGAAACCGGCGAGCCGGCCAGGATCTCGCTGACCAGAAAATTGCCAAAAAAACTGCTTCGGGATTTCGCACTGACAGCTGCTAGTAGCATACGGCAGCTGGCTGGTGTGGTCCGGCCTCCCGCCTGTGCAACGTGATCGACCCCTGATGAACTAGCCTCCATGAAAATGCACGAAAAACGATGCTGTCAAGGAGGTCCAGTCAGATCCTCATCAGATTCAGGTACTTTCCCGGTGATGAGCAGTACGAGGACCGCTTCTCTCTTCTGTCACCAACCTGCTTCACAGGACATGCAACAATTTCAGCCGATCTGTCTGAAAAAAACGCATGCGCCTGGATGCCTTAGTACAAACAAAAGATGAATGTGGTGATCCTTGTGCTAAATACTGATTTGTAAGCTCGTACATGGAGTAGTATATTTAAAAGATTTATGTAGACCAAACTTCTTTGGAGTTAGGAAAAGTTCAAAGCCCAACTTTTACGAACACTAAAGAGATCTCTTCATCTCCGATCGAGTTGTATCACAAGTATTCAGTTCCCATTTCCCAGGCATACAAAAGGGAAATGGCTATTTCTCAACAACCAAGCAGAAGCACAATTGTGTCGGCGACGGAGCGGCGCGGGCGATCGACGGCGGTGAGGATCAGGGGACGGGACGACACTACGTAAAACCACAAATTATACTTTAATTTGACCTCAAAATACATATAAAACAAATGAAATCCCTAACTTAAGCATTTCATCAAACACCTTGCAAGCACCACCAAATCAAACTTGCAAGAAAATGAGCTAAAACTTGAAATGCCGGAAGAGAAGATGAATAAGTTGCTAATCCTTATATAGGGTGCCACCAATCTTGACAAATGCTGGAGAAAAATGGGGTGAAGTTTGAGCTTGGGAGAGCAATGTGAGAGGAAAAATGGAGTTGACTCGAGCTCCAAATGGAGCTGGCCCGAGGTGGAAGAAGCAGATATAGGGTGCACCCTTTAGCACCGGTTTGTGTTAAAAACCGGTACAAAAGGACCCCTTTAGTACCGGTGTTTAATACCAACCGGTACTAAAAAGGACCACGGGCCGTGGCCGCATGTGCTGGTGGGCCCGACCCCTTTTGTACCGGCCGGTGTTAAAAACCGGTACAAAAGGGGGTGCCTTTTGTACCGGTGTTTAACACCAACCGGTACAAAAGGGTGGCGCCACGGAGCCCCGGCTGGCACGCAACCAAAACCAGTGCTAATGCCCCTTTAGTACCGGTTTTTGTGCAACTGGTACTAAAGGGGGGCACCATTGCCCCTGTTTCTACTAGTGCAATGCACATCTAAAACAAACCACGAGTCACACAACAAAGAGATTACTGAATTTTCTGAGAGAAAAACAGTCCCTTGAAGGAAACTGTTCTTGTAAAGCATGTTTAACGAAAACTATGCATGCAACATCAATGTATCTCTTTTAACTACTCGCAAGAATCCCTGATACAACCATGCACTGCTGTGTGCATGCATCTCCGTGACACAACAAGCTGCCCATGTCTACATCTCAGATCAATGCTAAAATGTCACGAATCTACTCCATGGCGGGGTTGCCGGTCTTTTCTTCTACTGGGAAGGGCGCTGCCTCTTCTTGGCGGGGTCGGGGCGTCGAGGGAGCGGAGGAATGAGGAAGGTCGGAGTAGAGGCTGAGACGCGGTTGATGTTGTGTTGAGCTCGTGGATGAGGGCGACATTGTGGTTGAGCCTGCCCACATCGCTGGCGGCGTGGTTCTGGCCGATCTCCTGGATGAGCATCCGGTTGTGATCCAGGAGCGCTGCACCTCGCTGACGGTCCGCTGCAGCGCCTGCAACGCCTTGTCGCCGCCGTTCTCCATCCCTGCCGCGCGCTCCCTCTCTCTCGCCCTGACAGCCGGATGTACAGTTTCAACAGTGGGGCCTTCACACCGGGAGCGAGGGGAGGGGTTATTTATCGTCGTCAGCCGCCGGTCAGGCCAGGGACGGAAGGTCCCAGGATGGCCTGTGCTGCCCTAGGTACGTGGTGAGCTGCGAGCATGACCTTTTTTCTACCCGAACTTATTATTTTCGTTGCCAAAAAAATGATTTTACCATTTCTGGTAGGTGGATTATACAGTCCTATCCCAAGGAAGCTTCAGAATTCAGATGAACAACAAACTCTAACATGGAAAGTTCAGTTTGCCATAGGTACTAAGTTTGTTACTATATCTGGGAGGGGCTTTTTGGCTCACGGGAGCATATGATCCCGGTATTTTCGAAAAAATATAAAAAGTTGAAAAATTATTAAAAAATTCCAAAAAAAAATCATGCACGTACCTGATCGTATGGATCACCGTGACAAATTTCGCACCGAAATGACATCGTATGCGCCCTGGGCAAAAATGACAAAATGCTGACAGAAAATGAGATCCCAAAATATTGTTGACACTGTACATCCGGTTGTCAGGGCGAGAGAGAGGGAGCGGGCAGCAGGGATGGAGAACGGCGGCGACAAGGCGTTGCAGGCGCTGCAGCGGACCGTCGGCGAGGTCCAGGCGCTCCTAGAGCGCAATCGGATGCTCATCCAGGAGATCGGCCAGAACCACGCCGCCAGCGATGCGGACAGGCTCAACCGCAACGTCGCCCTCATCCACGAGCTCAACACCAACATCAACCACGTCTCCGGTCTCTACTCCGACCTCTTCTTCGCATTCCTCCCCGCTCCCTCGACGCCGCCGACCCGCCAAGAAGAGGCAGCGCCTTTCCCAGTAGAAGAAAAAGACTCGCAACCCCGCCAAGGAGTAGATTCGTCACATATTAGCATTGATCTAAGATGTAGACATGGGCGGCTTGTTGTGTTAGAGAGATGCATGCACGCAGCAGTGCATGGCTGTATCAGGGATTCTTGCGAGTAGTTAAAAGAGATACATTGATGTCGTATCCATAGTTTTCACTAAACATGCTTTACAAGAACAGTTTCCTTCAAGGGACTTTTTTTCTCTTAGAAAAGTCAGTAATCTCCTTGTTGTGACTCGTACTGTGTTTCAGATGTGCATTGTGCTTTTGCTTGGTTGTTTGAGAAATAGCCAGCCATTTCTCTTTTGTATGCTTAGGAACTGAATACTTGATACATCTCGGAATGAAGATCTCTTTAGTGTTCGTAAAAGGTACACGCTTTGAACTTTTTCTAACTCCAAATATGGTTGGTCTACATAAATCTTTTAGATATATAGGTATAGCACAATGACCACATTCATCTCTAAGAGCCCTGGCCAGCTGCACTACGTTTCCTAATTGTCACTGCGATCGAAGTCTTAGAGCTGTTTGTTTGGCATTTCACTGGTCAGCCACACCCTGGCCGGGCTCGCTGGCATTTAACTGCAGTTACCATAAGCACAACGTGTTTTCTCCGTTTTTCAGTTCTATACCGTTCGTACTGCCCTGCATCTCTATTTGATTTTTTATGAGATATGGACATCCATTTAAACTTCAATATAGCAGAATCACCGGTTATAATGTTTGAAAAACAAACGGAGTACGTACTGCCGGCATCTCTGTTAGAGGACTGGCTAACACAGGAGTATATACGGCTTTGCATCTCTGTCAGAGAGGTCTGGCTAGTTACCCCCAAACTTTGCCTGAACATCAGCCGCAGTGTTACAGGCACGTTCGGTAAAAAATCAAAGTTGAGCATTCCTAGGCTGCTAGCTTCCGTAACAAAAACACAAATCTTGGATCCGTGGGAGTCATTACTCTTCATAGTATGGACTAAGTGTGCCGCATCAGACTTAAGTATCCTCATGTTCATGCCAATTCTGAATCCTAGTTACATCAACAGCGGTAAGAAATGTTACCACTTTAGAGTGCAAAGGATCCCTCAAACGAAATCGACTGCCTGGTTGCCAATGGTGTAAACCCAGCATTATATGTCTAACGAAAACTATGCATGTGACATCAATGTATCTCTTTTGATTATTCGCAAGAATGGAGATCGGACAATAATCAGATGTTCATCAATTGCACTTGACTATCTTAAGATACAACAATTAGTTTTCCTCTGTTTTATAATCCGCTGTTTTGGACCTACAATCCTATGGAATTTATGTGTTTTTCCAGTTCCTCTGTTTTTTTAATTCTGTGATCCAAAAAACCCTTATATTTTTAACATGGTGGATCATCCTTTGAGCCAATTCGGATTTGACACATTCACAATAACAAACTTAGTACTCATGCCAAACTGAACTATGTGGCATATTTGGCACTTGAAAGATTGTGTCTGCCCTTAGCTACCAGTGAACTTTCCATGTTAGACTTTGTTGTTCATTTGAATTCTGAAGCTTGCTTGGAAGTATCATTTTTTGGCAACGAAAATAATAACCTCGGGGAGAAAAGAGGGCAGCACAGGCCGCCCTGGGACCGTCCGTTCCATGGCCGCCAGGCGGCGGCTGACCACTATAAATAGCCCCCCCACCGGGCACCGTTGGCACTGTACATCCGACTGTCAGGCTGAGAGAGAGGGAGCGCGCGGCAGGGATGGAGAACGGCGGCGACAAGGCGGTGCAGGCGCTGCAGCGGACCGTCGGCGAGGTGCAGGCACTCCTGGATCGCAACCGGATGCTCATCCATGAGATCGGCCAGAACCACGCCGCCCGCGATGCGGACAGGCTCAACCGCAATGTCGCCCTCATCCACGAGCTCAACACCAACATCAACCACATCTCCAGCCTCTACTCCAACCTCTCCTTCTCATTCCTCCGCTCCGTCGACGCCCCCCGACCCCGCCAAGAAGAGGCTGCGCCCTTCCAAGTAGAAGAACTATAGACCAGCAACCCCCTCGTCTTCTCTGTTCAAATCTAGATTCCTGTCATTTTAGATGTAGACATGGGCGGCTTGTTGCGTCACAGGGATGCATGCACGCTGGGCTGCATGGCTGTATCAGGGATTCTTGCAAATACTTGAAAGAGATACATCGGTGTCGCATGCTGTATCATTGAGTATAATTTAAAAGAACAGTTCTGTTCAAGGGACTGCTTTTCTCTTAGAGAATTCAGTAATCTCTTAGTGTAACTACTGTGTTTCAGATGTGCGTTGTGCACTTGTGCTTTTGCTTGGTTGCTTGAAAAATAGCGTCCTGACTTTGTTTAGCATAAATCTTTAGACACGTACCCTATAAGTTCTTAGGAATCAGTATTTGACAAAAGCACATTCATCCTTTAGAGCATATCCTTATATTAAATCCTATACATGGTTATTATCTGTGGCTAAAGCAACAAAAATCATTGCATATCATCTCATTTGTTGCAAGGACCACTTAAACAGTATTTAGCAGGCCAAAAAATTGCAAAATTTCCTGTGCTCGGATTGAGCTAAAGAAAAGGGTACACAGGACCTTCAAATTCATGATGTGCTCAGCAAACATGATCTGCTTATGATAACAGTTTACATCCATAGTCTGTGTGCCAGGGAAACACGCAAAACAATGGTACACATAATCGAGTTCAGAGCCTGAGAGAGAGAGGGTCTGCACGAGAGGATGGCGGCACTACGCAGCCAAGTTTACCCAGCCACATCCGTTTCAAGTTTTCACAAACGGACGATGATTTCCTGTGCCCAAGCTCAAACGGGAACTGGCCAGGGTGTCGCTGACGGTCAGAACATACAAAAATACAGCTCCAGGATTTTGCACTCACAGCTAGTAACGTAGTGCAGCTGGCCGGTGTGGTCCAGCACAGGCCTGCGCAACGGGATCCCCATGTCTGCCCGCGCATGAATTCAGTCTCGCATGGAGTTCTCTTGAAGATTTCAGCAAACTTGGATGCCAGTTGTTGCCATGCGTGAAGTACGAGGTAAGCGTTGTCACACAATCTCAAACTCTGATTTTCTAGACTTCGTCGCCACGATTCGAGAAATACTCTGAGCGGCTTACCGTCTGAAGCTTACCCGCCAGCAACAGAGGTGGTGTGCTAGCTGGGCAAAGTTCGAGACTCGTCGATGTCTCAATGAATTATGACAGGGTTCCTACCTCGATGGTTTGTCTTGTTGGCAGGATTCTTGACAATTTCGTTCGGTTTTACATTTTTGAACTCATGCAGAAAGCATCGTTCATTATTGAGAAAATTTTACGAACCATAACACTATAAAAGTCTATCCTTTGCTTTCAGTTCTTAAGTTGCATATGTGCGTTCGAAATACCGCAAACGGAGTTTGTTTTATTGCAAATACAGAAGTAGGATGTTGCGATGATTCTAGGTTGCCACAAATCCTAGCCTGTATAGTGTTATGGTTTTACGACTTTGCCAGTATTTCTCAAATTTGAACAATTCTTCTTCATGAGTTCAAAATCTAAAACCAAACAAAATTGTCACGAATCTTGCCAACAAGACAAACGATCGAGGTATGAACCAGGTTGTAATTCATCAAAACTGCAGCGAGTCTCGAACATTTCCCGGCAAGCCACCACCTCAGCGAGTCGAATGGCGGAAACAAGCTCTAGAAAGTCAGAGCTTGAGATATTGTGTGACAAAACTTCTGCATACCTTATAATCCACGCCATGGCATCCAAGTTTGCGGAAATATTTCAAATGAACTCCATGTCGTAGTATCGGCAGGCAAACAGAATTTATGCGCGGCCATACGCAGGGGATCACGTTTCACATGTCGGTGCTGGACCACACATCGGACAGCTGTAGTGCGTTTGTAGCCGTCAGTGAGAAATTTCGAAGCAATTTTTTGTATTTTCTGACCGTCGGTGACAGCCTATCTGGTTTCCGTTTCAGCTTCGACACATGAAATCATCGTTCGTTTGTCAAAACATGAAAGGAATGTGGTGAATGTGACTGGCAAAACTGGTTGTGTCGTGTTGTCATCCTCTCTCTCAGGCGAAACAGAGGGGAAATACAACATCAGGTGTTTAGGGGTGATCAAACATATTACACCAATGTAATAGAAGGTCCTTTGTCGTAGGACCGTGGCAGCGGTGCATCCAAAGCTTGTAATCCTCGATGCATGTCTTCACCGTGATCCTTGGAGGTTCGTCGATCATGTTGAATCCTAGGGAGTTGCGTCTTTTCCAAATGTTCCACGGGATCGCGGAAACAATTGTAAGCTTGTCTTTGTCGGGTGTGAGGACCCCCCCACCATTTCTTCTGAATTATTGTGAAATTGCTTGGCCGAATGCCCCATAATCCACCAAAATCATTACTCTATCCGTTTCTGAATGTAAGGGGTATAGCTTTTTGAGAAAAATCATAAATATAAGGGTTTTGTTTTGCCATTTTTGTCAATTTACCCATCCAAACATGAGTTTCAATCTCGAACAGAGAGATTTCACGGTTTGTTTCATTTGGTGGCTATTAGGGACTACTCTCTTCCGATTTTTTTCAGAAATAAATGAGTCCACCACCTGTCAAATACCCATGTATTATATTCGTGCATAAGTTATACCCCTTATATTATACTCCCTCCGTTTTTTAATATAAGGCGTCTAAGATTTTCAGAAAAATCCAAAATATAAGGTGTATTATGATTTATGGACAATTTTAGGCTAAAAAAGGGGTCACAATCTAAAACGAAGCAATTTGATGAATTGTTTTCAAGTTGTGGATAATAAGAACTACTTTCTCTTGATTTTTATTGAAAAGAAAATTGTTCACGGCATGCAAAATACTGGCGTCTTAATATCCGTGTCAAATACTTAGGATCGAGAAAGAGTTTTAAGAAACGGGGGAGTTTTTTTTTCCGCAACAAAAAGAATGAGCTGAGAGAGAGAGAAAAATGGATGACCGCCACGTACGTACGGCAGATTGCACTTCCTGGCGCTCGTCCGTCCACATGGAAAGAACCTCCCCCCCCCCCCCCCCCCCCCCCCCAAATCTCCCCGCGTGACGGGCCCCACTGTACATCTGACTGTCAGCAGAATCAGATCAGGGCCAGAGAGCGCGCGGCGGGGATGGAGAACGGCGGCGGCGGCGAGGCCAACGGGAAGGCGGTGCAGGCGCTGCAGCGGAGCTTCGGCGAGGTGCAGGCGCTCCTGGAGCACAACCGGATGCTGATCCAGGAGATCGGCCAGAACCACGACGCCGGCGACGCCGGCGGCCTCAGCCGCAACGTCGCCCTCATCCGCGAGCTCAACGCCAACATCGCGCGCGTCGTCGGGCTCTACGCCGACCTCTCCTCCTCCTTCTCCGGCTCGCTGGCTGCCAACGACGCCGCCAAGAAGAGGCAGCGCCCTCCCAATCAGTAGGAGATCGAACCAGCCAGCCTCCTCTGTTGTTCAGATTTAGATTCGGCATTCCAGACTTGTTTATTTCTTCTTCTTCTTTCTTGAGTTTAGCGTTTAGCTGAGTTGTGGACATGGGCAGCTTGTTGTCTGTCAGAGATAGTGTATGACTGGGATGCAATGACTAGTTGAAGATAGTGAAGGATTACAATCCATGAACATCTGACAGCCTTGCGAATTGTTAGAAGATATACAATGATGTCGCATGCATAGTTTTCTCGAGACAGATAATTTAAAAGAACAGTTTCGCTCAAGAGACTGTTTTCCTCTTGGAAAATTCAGCAATCTCTGTTGCGTGAGCAGTGCTCTGTTTCGGATGTTATGTTTCTGTTTTTGCGTGGTTGGTTGCTTCAGATGTTTGACCTATAATCGAAGATAAATTTTCTGTTCTGTTTTTGTACGGGAATGATGAAGGGAACTTCCAGTTGAAACTATATAACATTATAACCGTCTAATAGGTTATGTGATGAGATTCTCGAACTGAAATTTGTTGGGGGAGAGGAACAGTAACCTTTGCTGAAGCCACTAACTTAGAGCAGGTGCGTGAAAAATCTTATTTCAGTTCTCTTGGATTTCTGTATTTCTAATTTCTCACGCCGTTTTCTCCATCTGCAGGTTTGTGTGAATATCATGTTCTTACGTGTTGGCTGGCCACACTGAAATTGTTGTTTGCCTTCACACTTGTGTCTCCGCTTCTGGCAAGACACTTGTTGTAACTAGAAGTAAACGTAATACTGTAAGTCATATATGCTATCCTAAAGATATTTCTGAAACAGCATACCTTTTTGTGGGATAACTGTTTTTTTTTTGTCCTGTGCTGTTTTCCTATTTCATGTTTAACATTTGGTACCTCCATTGGTGCCAGCAAAGGCCATCTAGGAGCTATTGGTTGTGTTGCTTTCTCAAACAAAACAAAGAACTTTTTTGTGAGGGGTCGCAGGTTAGTTTGAAATTCATAGCTGTTCCATTTCAGCTAATAGCGATATTCAACTCCTTTGTGATTTTTGAATTTATACGGGTAATCTGTCAGTCCTGAGAAATATTGAGAAGCCATGTCTGTGTATGGTATGTTTTTGCATTTCTATGGGTGGGCAGGTGTTCTGAGTAAATCAAGTTGCTGTGTGTAGCAGTGTAGCTATTGAACTGCTTAGGTAGGTAGTGTAACTTTATGTACTGGTTTATTTGTGGATTCAAAGTTTCAAACACGTTGAGCAAACCAGTGCTTAAAACCAAATCCTGGAATGAGCAGAACTATTAAACACTTGAGTCTTAATGATAGTTCCCTTATAAATTTATATAATTTATGACTAATTTTTTCTAAAGTAAGCTTCGCTTGTTATTAGTGACCGAACCATCAAGGTTTGCACCTCTGAAAGGATGATGCCAACGATGAAGTTCCTCTCAAAGCAAAGGCTGGTGTAACAGTAAAAGATAAAGATATTAATTCTCTGTCTGTGTCACCTGATGATGGCCTTGTTTGCAGTGGTTCGGAGGTGGGATTGAGTATGCTTATTTTCCTTGAAGGTTTGACTCGCCTCATTGGATTGTCAGAGGTCTGATTACCATGATTCTGTAGAACCAAACCGCACACACATGGAAACTCCCAAACCTAGTGTCCTCTGTTGTCCTTAAGGGTATAAAAGAGGCATTTGCTCACTGCGTTTTCTCCTGTTGAACAATTAGAACAGTCAAAATATGTTCTGTACCTGACGGCTTATGTTTGAAGACATTTGAGGGCCCTACATCAAGTGCTCTGAGAGCTTGAACCTCTCACGTGGAACTCAGTTTGTTTCTTGTGGTACTCACACATTATCTTCTGGACTGGTTATGTGCGGCTGATTTGGTGTTGGAGGAGCTTAACATTCCGTTACATGATCTGGACAGGTTATGGAGGAATGGCACCAAGAGAATATCTGGTGGAGTTTCTGGATGTGGCAAGTCGCCTTGACCTAGCCAAGTTCATTAATGGCTTCTTCTCTGCCTCAAATAACTCAGTTCGAGCGAAAGTCACTGATTCTGCCCGTAAATTTGAAGCATCTGGTGAACCAGAAGAAGTCCGGGTGATGTTGCATGGACTGCCGGACTGGGCAAGGAAGGATAAAGCAGTATGGCATATTTCCTTGCTACCTGGCAATAAACCAGTCAGGTTTAGTATTGTTGCAAAAGAAAGAACAAAGGTAGTGGGATTCAGTAGTATTTATGTAAATGGGTTGGTGTTTCATCTTGCGTGGGAGCTAGCTGAAGACTGTAACTTTACTTTGGCTCCCCCAGTAAACCCTCTGTCAGACCCAAAACCAGATGATAAAAGAAGGAAGTCACGAGACAGTAATAATAGGGGTGATAACTGATAAGCATGATCCAAGGGGAAAATGTGCTGATCCAGAATTCAAATGTCGGATGTGCATCCTCATGGAAGTAATTGTTCTGTAAGAAAGAAGGGTGAGGGGGTTGGTTCTCATTATAAGAAGAATAATGATTGGGGAGTTGAGAAGGGGTAGGAAGACTTCCTATGCATACACTGAATGAGGTTGTATTCCTGTACTAAGGAGTCTAGGAAAGAAACTTCGGTGCAAGTGGAGCGAGACACGCAAGGTGAAAATGAGCATGACATGAGTGAATTTGGAGAAGACGAGGAAGTTAACATTATGTCAGGGAAAGAAGAGAAAGAGTTTGATGACGCTGCCTAAAGTTGCCGATCAGGTATCTTTACTATTAAATGGGAGTTGGACGTAGGTCGGTAGTCCTCTCATTTTTCACCCCCGATTTCCACTTTTTCCACCTCCAGATTCCACTACTCTCCCAAGCGCGCCGACAGGTAGGCCTCCCACCCGCGTGATGCGTCTGAGGCCCACTGTCGCCCAACGGGTCCGTCTGTGTCTGTGCCCTCATTTCCTCCTCTCTTCCCTGCTGCCTCTCCTCTCTCGCATGTCGCCGCCGTCTTGCCCCGTACTATTCATCCTCCAACCCCCATCCCGTTCACCGTTCCCGTCCTCCGGTCGAGGCCTACGCACCATCTCACCGAATCTCGCCGGCCCCATACACTAGCCCCACGACCCGATTCGTGACCGAAATCCTTGCTTAGAGATCGGGTGACTAGGTAGGAGGAGGAGATGGAGAGGGTAACGGAGGAGGAGAGGAGATGCGCGGAGAGACCGTGGCGTCTCGGCGGCGGCTGAGGGCGCGGGCGAGAGGAAGCGGATAGGTGAGGCGATGCCGCGATGGACAGGTCCTCCCGTTCAACGTCGTGGGGTTATGCGGCAGATGCGAACGGGACCGGGTCGCCGCGGGAAGGAGAGCTGCCCCGCACCGGTGCCGGATCCACCGCCATATCCAAGAGCAAGTTGTCCGATGGTGATACGTGTCCTGCAGCATTTTTTTAACTATTGGCATATTTTTTTGATTTGGTATGGTTTGTTGCCACCGCCGCAGGATCCCGCTGCTCCGGCCCCGATCTCCACCCCTTCCCCGCGGCCGGCGCTTGCCCAGACCCGTCGCCGCTGGATCTCGTAGCTCAGCCGCCGGATCACGCTGCTCCGGCCCGCCCCAAAGGTCGCTCCACCTTGTGACCAGCAACTGAGGCTGTAAGTTAGGGATGGGCCAGGTCGCCGTCGTTCCTTCCAAGACCCCTAGCACCGTCGGTTATTTCAAGATGTCTCGTGCTTGCTTACTTGGCTCAAGGCAAGTGATGTCCCGGTTCAATGATTTTCGTTCTTTGTATTTTTTTATGTGAGTTAGCTGCAGCCTGCGGCATATGCATGAACATCAGCATGCCAGTTGAGAATTATATTTGATTTAAGTAGCCAACTTGAGTATTATAGTACTCGTGATTTATGCACCTTGTGGTCATTAGGGGGAATCCAAGTGTTAACATAATACAATATCTTGATAAGACAAGAAATTGGAAAAGTGATTATTGAAGAAGAATTCAAAGGAATATCATGCGAATCTGAAGAGATAAAGTGCAATAAGAAGTGCTAGCCTGTCTTGCCTAGACAAACTAATTAGGTAGCCTGTGCAAATTATCCAACATTTTTCATTCAGATATGACATTTAAATCCAAAAGATGACATTTCTTGGGTGTATAATTTCTTGACTCGCACACCACATTCAGATAATCTTTCCAGTATATGGAAGTTTGACCACTTCCAGACTGCATCTTATGCAAAGAGGGACCACACTGATTATAGTTTTGGTGCTTATTTAGTTGACTTAAGCTGTAATGGTTTTAATATATTTTTTATTCTGATCAACTGGGTTGGAAGCTATCATCTCAACACTTAGTTAGGGTGTTTCCTAATGGTGACAAGGTTTAGGGTGGCGGGGTATTTTCTTTCAAATATCGTGTGAAACCTGCATCTGTATGTGCTTGATTAGGTTGGGGCAGGTCTGACTTGGTGCCTTTGTCGCAGAGGGTAGATACTTTCCTTAAGTCTATGGGGAAGCAGTCAACCGCGCCAGGAGCAAAGGTGGCTCTGTTGAAGGAGAATCGTGAATTTGAGAACCTTGTCGCGAAGATTACGATGGTGGAGAGGTCCTTGAAGAAGGAGCGACAAAGGTCCAAGTATCTTGAGCCTGCCGTTTGGAGGCCGAGATGAAGGATATCCAGTCAAGGCAAAAGGTCGTCCAATGCGCCATAGCTGTGAAAACGTATAGCTCCGATCTGCTCTTTTTTCTGCATAACCAGATTTTTTTTTTGGTAAGCACTTCTTTTGCAGTGGTTTAGTATAGCATTAAAATCAAAACCACTGATTGCAAAAAATAATATCACTAACCACTATTCTCCTATAATAATACCGTTTCATGTGTGTATATGTGTGTTGGAAAAATCATTTTCTATGTTACCTTAAGTGAAGCTTGATATATTTAAAGGTTGATCTACTGTTCTTACTGCAAACCAGCCTTCAAATATCATACAGATGAACTCAATAAAATTTAGACTTGTCATCATCTATGGGTGTTCCATTCTCGGTGTGTGTTTTCATATAGAAGAATAATAATGGCTATGATTTGCTTCATTTTTTGTAGTTTCTTCACATCTAAATTGTCTTTCAGATATAAAAAAATTAATGGCCGAGTGGAGGAATGTGGTGTTTTGGAGTACAAACCTAATTTGTGGTGGCTCACTCCAGTAGGGAAACCTGCTCGACTAGAACAAGGGCAACTCCCTCACGTACATGGGCTTGGGCCACCTGGGCCACTATTCAACACTGGGCCACTATTCAACACTCCCCCTCAAGAGGGGTGATAGATATCTATCATTCTCATCTTGTCACACGCCAGATTGCATTCTTTAGGTCCCAATCCTTTAGTTAAACAGTCGGCAATCTGTTGTCCTGAACACACATGCTCTATCTTGATAATTCCCGTATCTAGCTTTTCTTTGATGAAAAATCTGTCTATTTCCACATGCTTGGTTCTATCATGCTGCACTGGATTGTTTGCGATGTTGATTGCTGACTTGTTATCACACCAAACATTCACGCAACTAGTTTTCAATATCTTCAGTTCTTCAAGCAAATTTCTTGTCCACAACATCTCACTTAGCCCTTGGGCCATAGCTCTATATTCAGATTCGGCTGTGGACCTGGACACAATAGCTTGCTTCTTGCTTCTCCACGAGACCAAGTTTCCACCAACAAAGACACAAAACCCCGATGTTGATCTGCGATCATCTAGATAATTTGCTCAATCTGCATCACAATACCCATCTATCACAAGATGCTTGTTACTTTCAAATAACAATCCCTTCCCTGGAGTTCCCTTCAGGTACCTCAAGATCCTGTACTGCTTCAAGATGATCACTCCTTGGTTCATGCATGTATCTGCTTACTACACTTACTGCAAAGGCGATGTCAGGGCGTGTATGACATAAGTACAACAACCTCCCAACTAATCTTTGATATCTTTCTTTCTCGACTAGTTGTCCTGATTGAGCTGTCACTTTGTGGTTTTGATCAATTGGGGTTGCGGCTGCCGACACCCTAGCATTCCTACATCACTTAGGAGGTCTAAAGTATACTTCCTCTGAGATAGCAAAATCCCCTTGGCAGACCTAGCCACTTCTATACCCAGGAAGTACTTGAGTCGGCCTAGATCCTTAACTTCAAATGCCTTGCCTAGGCACTCTTTCAATCTTGCAATTTCTTCCTTGTCATCCCCTGTGATAATAATATCATCCACATATACAGCGAGTATGGTGATTTTCCCTTTGTTATGTCTATAAAACAGTGTGTGATCACCATTACACTGGCCATAATCCATACTACATACAGCACGTCTGAATTTATCAAACCAAGCTCTTGGAGACTGCTTCAGTCCGTAAAGGGCTTTCTTTAGTCTGCATACCTTGCCAGTAGTCTGAGAGGTCGAGAAACCAGGGGGAATCTCCATGTAGACCTCTCCTGCAAGTCCCCATTCAAGAAGGCATTCTTCACATCGAGTTGATACAAAGACCAGCCAAAGTTCGCTGCACACGAGATCAGAATCCTCACAGTATTCATCTTTGCTACTGGAGCAAATGTCTCATCATAGTCAATGCCATAGGTCTGACTATACCCTCTCGCCACAAGCCTTGCTTTGTACCTTTCAATCTTCCCTTCTGCATTCTGCTTCACAGTGTATACCCATTTGCAACTGACAGCCTTCTTTCCCGCTGGTAGAGGTGTTAGAACCCATGTCTTGTTCTTACACAAAGCCTCCAACTCCTCCTCCATAGCCATACGCCATTTCGAATCCTCCTTTGCCTTCTTCCAGTTAGTTGGAACCGATACAGACTGCAGAGAAGCAACAAATGCTTTATAGGCTGGTAATAATGCTTCATAGGAAACATAGTTTCCGATATCATTTGCATTGAACCCATATCGTTCTGGTGGTATCCCTGCATTTGCTCGAGTAGTTCTCCGGAAAGCAATTTCTTCATCAATTTTCCCTTCAGCTTGATCTTCATCAGAGGAGATGGAAGTCACATCAACACTACCTTGTTGTTGAGTTGGTGCTTGATCAAGTTGCTCCCCCTGATTTGCAACACCGTTGCCGCGCTTTCGTGAATACACCTTAAGTTGCTCCTCTTGCTCTGTTGTCCACCTTGGTATGCTGCCAGGTACACCGCCGATATCTGTCGGTGCAGAAACCTGCTCACCACCAGTGTCGAATGGTGACACACTACCAGTGTAGGTTGGTGCTGGCACAGGTGCTGGCACAGAATTCTCCCCCTCTTGACCAACTGCATCTTCGTAAATTTGGTCAAGACTGTCAAACATGCCACTTAAATCAGTTTTCTCACCATAGAAAGGTTCCGACTCACGGAATGTCACATCCATGCTCACAAAGGTCCTCCTTTCAGATGGACTCCAACATTTGTACCCTTTTTTTGCCCCGAAGAGTACCCAATAAAGATGCACTTGACTGCTCGAGGATCCAACTTGTTGACTGATGGCCTATGATCACGAACAAAACAAGTGCAACCAAACACCTTGGGAGGAACTGGAAATTTATTTTCTGTGAAAATCAACTCACACGGTGATTTCATACCTGTCACCCGGGACGGTGTACGGTTGATCAAGAAGGTGGCCATCATGACAACTTCACTCCAAAGGAACTTGGGCACATTCATGGTGAACATCAAGGCCCGAGCAACCTCCAAGAGGTGACGATTTTTTCTCTCTGCTACCCCATTCTGAGGAGGTGTATCCGGACAAGATGTTTGATGCAGGATGCCTTTTTAGACATGAAGGCACCAATGGCCTTGTTAACATATTCAGTACCATTGTCAGATCGGAGTGATTGAATCTTCACATTAAACTTAGTCTGAACAAGGGCATAAAAGGTTTTGAAACACTGAAACACTTCATCTTTATGTTTCATAAGATAGACCCAAGTCATGCGAGAATGGCAGTCAATGAAGGTAACAAAGTACTTCATACCACTGACAGATAACATTGGACATGTCCATACATCAGAATGAATTAACATAAAAGGAGATATGCTCCTTATCCCCTTGCTCACATAGGAGTTTCTAGTATGCTTAGCAAACTCACATGCATCACAGTGCAGCTTGCTCTTGTCCACACCACGCATTACATCAGGGAAAACTTGATACATTTTGTCAAAAGACACATGCCCCATCCTACAATGATGAATGATGGCCCCAGTCTCTTTATTCTCAGCAACTGCAGCAAGCATGTGCATTCCCTCCTGCTCCGTCGGGCTGCGAATCATGTACCACAGCCCCTTACGCCTCACTCCAGTCCCAAGACTCCTGCCCGTCAATCTCTCCTGGTTCAAGAACACAAAACGGTCCACAATGAGTCGACAGTCAATTTGATCAACCAGAGCACTCAAGGACACTAAGTTCACGGGAAAAGCTGGCACATGCAACACTGAGGATAACTTTATACTCTGTGTGCAGGTGACTGTCCCAACACCTGTGATGGGCTGGGCTGTGCCATCTGCTGTGTAAATGGTTTTCGAATTTGTGTGTGGAGAGTAGGATGTAAACTCAGTAAAGTCTCCAGCGACATGTTGTGATGCTCCAGAATCAAGCACCCACTCAGATTTTTGTTTATGGACAGCTATTGATGCATGTTCAATGTTACCTTCATTAGTATCGACAAAGTTGGCGTAGCTAGTAGCAGCCTCTTGTCCTCCTGTAGGCTGCTTCACCTCAGCAGGGGCAGCAACATTTGCCCGGGGAGCATTCCAAGGAGTAGCATTCCAGTAACCACCACGTCCATTCCGACCACCTCTGTTGTTGTTGCCACCATAATATCCTCTGCCTCTGCCTCTTCGAGGTGGTTCAGTACAAAAACGACTAATATGCCTCGGACTACCACAGTTAAAGCATTCCCTAGAGCCATGGTGATCCGCTACTCTGTAGGCAGATTCATTCCCAGCACCTCCTCTTGACTGCAGGCGTACCTCTTCTTGAGACATCGCAGCAACGGCCTCATCTAGAGATACGAGTGTAGACTGATGGAGCAGAGCAGCACGCCTGTTCTCAAAATCTTGATTCAGACCCTTTAGGAACTGCATCACATGTCTGCGCTCTACCCAAGTCCTAGCAATCTCCATGGACTCTGCATGTGGAAGCTCAAGGGGATCACACTGATCTAGTTCTGCCAAAAATGTTGCAGCTCGTTCACATACACCGTCACACTTCTGTCACTTTGACGTACAACATGGATCTTGTCTTCAATTTGAGACATAAGTATCAGATTTCCTTTACCAGAGTACCTCTTGGACAGCAAGGTCCAGACATCAGATGAACATGGCAGTGCCTCAACGGACGCTGCAATAGGTGGACTCATGGAGTTCAGCATCCATGCCAATATCAGGGAGTCAGTGATACTCCACTTCTTCCACTCCGAGCTCTCCTTGTCAGTCGGTTCTCCAACAGTTCCAAGAACATATTCCACGAGACCCTTTGTTTTCAGGATCAACAGAGCCCGCCTCGACCAGCTCAAGTAGTTGCTCACCCCATTCAGCTTGACATCATTGGGCATGAGCTCGAGCTTGAGAACCTGATCTGCTTGAGACGCAACAAGTGCGCCCCGTGCTGCACCATTTGCTGAAGATCCCTCTGCATTCGCAGTCATCAGCTGCGCCAATTTCTCCAAGGCAGAGGTGAGTTCAGCCCCCATGATAGACTCCAAATGCAGATTACCTTCACCAGCAACTCCACGCAACTGCTCCGACTCGACTCCTCAAGCCGCACACGGGCGTCTCCCTCTCTTCCAGGACCAAGCACCTGCGATTCCCTTGTCTCGCGCACACCTGCTGCCGCTGCAGCGAAACAACACCTCCTCTTGGTGGATCTCCTCCACCCAAGCTCGCCCCACCTGCCTTGAAGCTCTTTCTAACCCGGAGCTCCGCCTCCTGCCACTGATTCACCGCCGGCAGCCTCCAGGACCCAGCAACCCTAGCTCTGATACCATGTGGTGTTTTGGAGTACAAACCTAATTTGTGGCGGCTCACTCCAGCAGGGAAACCTACTCAACTAGAACAAGGGCAACTCCCTCACGTACATGTGCTTGGGCCACCTGGGCCACTATTCAACACTGGGCCACTATTCAACAAGGAATGATGTGACCCAATGTGTGGAGACTTGAGTGGTTAGAGCTGCGCTTGAAGGATCTTTTATCTCAAGGATCAGAGTATGATAGCCTGCTTGCTCTCATCAAGCAGGAAAATGAATTGCAGCGCGCAATATGCAAAAACTGATTTAAGGAAGAGCAGCAGAGACACTGAAACTATTAGCATGGAGATGAAAAAGGGGAAACACATGAAGACACCATGGACACTCGATTTGGCAGGAAGGCCTCTCGTGCCTGCTCGCCAACGACCTGCGAGGATGCTGTTGCTCGTCACGTCATGCTTCTGCTAGGACGGGCATCACCATCAGCTATGGCCTCGATCAAGGTATGTCACCCTGCTGGACTTTTGGTGTGTATGTTTTTTGCCAAATTCTATGAATTTGACTTTACACAAGGGAGATTGTATATTGAAATGCACTACTACCAGTATTAATGCCAATCTAGGCCGCAAACGTATTTCTATCAACTGGATTTCTACCTTCTGCATGAATCATTTACCCTGTCTTCGATTATAGTATTGTTGTTTGATCTGTGCAAATCATTATAATGTGTTGTTTTGGTTTATTGTTGTCAGTTGATGAAGTAGAATAACTGAACAAGAGTACGCATGTTCGTCAGTGCTTGAACAATTTTTTTTATAGTTACAGATGAATTGAAGTACCCCTGGTCATTAGTACTGCAACTACGCACACTTAAAGAATTGTTTCCTTGTGATGGTGTACTGGAGTAGATAATCCTTGTTTCTGTTAACTGAACATGAAATCCTTGCTTGTGTTAACTCAATCTAAAAAAAATGATGTACAATGAGTATAAATCCCCATTGTTTGCCAATATTTGTTGTATTAGTATATAGCAGTATGAATAAATTTCCTTGAATAAATGGAGTCCTGTTCTTAAATTTGTGCGGCGTATTTGTGCTTGCGCATGATCTGTTGCTTGTTTCTGTAGCAGTTAAACTGTCAGTGTATGCTTGAACAGTTTTTATATACTTATTTTTTAATGTCTACTCATTGTACAAATTTTATACTCAAAATTATCTTCAGGTCGATCTGCGTCTACTCATGGTGATTTGCCATTTTTGTAGATCAGCTGATGGGCATCTATTGTTCAGCTGCAAGTGAGCTCTTTGACAGAGCTTGGGCGACCTGGAGCACGAGACGGGACATGACCTCTGAGCTTGATTTGCTGCTGCAGGCTGCGGGAGATGGCCTGGGGGATTTATTTGGTGCTGCCAGAGATGGGAGATGGTGTGGGAGCTCGATCTGCTGCTGTCGGCTGGAAATGCCCTAGGAGCTTGATCTGCTGATGCTAGCGACATGGGATGACATGGGAGCTCGATCTTCTGTTGCCGGCGACGGGGAAAGATCTAGGAGTTCGATCTGCTGCTGCTGGCGACATGATAGGTCCTGGGGGGATAGATAATGTGATTTTTCAGGAATTTATTCAAGCTGAGTTACTTGTGAACTCAAAGAATATCAGACAAGGAGCCTGCAAAGTTGTATGTGTCTTAGCAGATGATTAATATGGATTCGGTTTCCTTGCTTTGACTACTGCTTTGGATATGGTACCTATTGGTTCTTCAAATCGGAAATAGTACTATACATATGTCATGCGTTTGTTGTCCTGACATGTCTAAGTGTGTAAAAGCACAATACTTGTTCAATTGTGAACCTTCCAAGGTAAAACTCTTAAGCATATTCAGTTGTGTCATCTCATTCTTTGTCTTTTTGTGTTGCAGGATGCAGTTTGGTTTTGGTCGTGGCCGTGTACTTTTAGGTGGCTATGTTGTACCGAATGTTGTTCGCCTGATAAAATAGGCTAATCTCTACTTGTGTCAAACAACGCATGGATATTCAAATTAATTAAGAAACTAATTAAGAAACACACAATGTGTTTACTTGTGTCATCCGTAGCAACACACGGGCATACAACTAGATTATCGACTTGAGAATGAGATGCTAAATTTTTATGTGCTTACAAATAATCTCATCTTTTTAATATATATGGTTATTAATTATATACAGTTATGAAAGGGCATGGTGCCCCTATGTGTGGTTTTGGTAAGTAATGACAATCCCTATGCACTAATGGTTGCATTGAGTTATACTTGTAGTGTTTGTCCATAGACCATGCTTGAACTCCATATGTTGGATTCAAGGTTGATGCCTTGAATATATTGATATAATGAAGTATTTGGCATCAAGATCATCGAGGTGTATGGATATATACTTGATATGGTCAAGAAGAAGAGTATGTGATGACCAAGTTGTTATTCGAGGAGTTATCCGATGTTTGGTCATATGTGAGTTGAGCATATTGCAAGTATGTCTTGAAGAAAAGGATTAGCGATCATTCATGGTTTTCTTCAAGACATCGTCTATTGAAAAGAGAAGAAAAGATACAAGGTTGATCAAGATAGTGATCAACTCACAAAGCTAAAAGATGTACCAAGTGGGATCATGTATCTCTTGGTATGGTAAACAATTGTCCATATAGCTTTGTGAACTAACCCATGATATGTGTGTGGCATTTATATGTATGGTTAGGTATCTTTCTATGGGCTAGCATCAAATGAAGATTTCATATAGCCCATGAAGGATGACGTCAAGTGGTGTTCGTCATCAAGCTTGGTTGTGCAAGTTCAAGAAAAGTATCTCAAAGATATTATATATTTGAAGCTTGCCACCCATTTGGAGATAATGGTCAAGTGAAGATGTGCCGATGAGAGGCTCTCCCATAGTGGTGTATGGGGGAGAAATATGTGGATCTTCACCAAGCGAAGTGCAATCAAGAAAGGTGGTCCACTTGAAGAGATCAAGATTGTCATCATCTAGCTCAAGTGGAATGCGCAAGGCAAAGTTATGATAGGGTTTCTACTTTACCGGTCTCGTTGTTCTAGTTGGGAGACCGGGTTATAGGATAGATACCGTACTATCAAGAGGGGCTCTCGATTGAGTTTTAGCGTATCATTTGGAGAGAGCTCAAACCTTTGCATACTTGGCATATCATCTTTCTTGGTTCTTATTTGGCTTTCATCCATGTGAGAAATTAGAGCTTGTGTTCATCTCTATACCAAGCTCTAGTTGATCAAAAACGGATTTCATGAATATCTTGTTGCGTTTTTGATATTGGAGGTTTTACCGTTTTGTCTTTTATAAGAGAGGCCAAACTCTTATCTTGTGGTTTCCTCCTCACATGATGGACTATGATGTTTCTCTGCATAATCTTGTAGAGCTCTTCGTTGTGATTCCAACGAGCCCAAGAACATCGAAATCGGAGTTCGGATGAGAAAGATATTGCAGTTTCGGTTTTGTTGTTTCTGTCAGTTTTCAGACTATCGGATAATCCGATTCAAGGACCTCGGATTATCTGAAAAAATGCAGGAACTTTTTTTTCGAGTCCTTAGCCAAAATCTGAGTTTTTCTTGTAGCTCGGATAATCCGATCTAGGTGGACTCAGATAATCCGAAAACTCGCAGTTTCTGTTTCTTCGAGTCCTTAGCCAAATTCAGGGTTTTGCTTGTAGCTGTCAGTCGGATTATCCTATCAAACTTGGATCGGATAATCCTGTCAGTCGGATTATCCTATCAAACTTGGATCGAAAAATCCTGTCAGTCGGATTATCCTATCAAACTTGACTCGGATAATCCTATCTGTTCCTGGCTGCAACGACTCTTTTTCGTGGGGACCTATAAAAGGCCCCCCTTCTTCCCCAAAGTGACTAACCCTAGTAGCTCGTGTTTTCCCCCATTATTGACCTTCTTTGAGCTTTGCTTTCTCTCTATTCCTCCATGATTCTTGCCTCCAATTAGAGGGAAAAGAGAGAGGAGATCTAGATCTATTGTTCCACCAATCCATCTCTCCTCTAAGTGAGAAGAAGCCTTTTGATCTAGATCTTGAAGTTCCATTTGTTGAGTTCTTCTTGTTCTTCCTCTCTTCTCCCCACAAGAATTAGTTGCTTTTGGTGGGATTTGGGAGTGAAGGATTTGACCACTCTAGTGGTCTTGCCTTCATTGCATCGGTTGCATCGGTTTGAGTTCTCCACGGTGATACGTGGAAATCGAAGTTGAGAAGCTTGTTACTCTTGGGTACTTGGGGTGCCCTAGAGCTTGTCCTCTTGGGTACTTGGAGTGCCCTAGACGGTCCTTGTTGATCTCGGAGTTTTGGTGGCTCGCGGGATTGTTGGGAGCCTCCAATTAAGTTGTGGAGACGCGCCCCAACCTTGTGATTCTTGTGGCTTTGGGAGCCGCGGGAATTCGGTGAGAGCCTCCAATTAAGTTGTGGAGTGTGCCTCATCCTTGTACGGGTTCGGTGACCACCCTCAAGTGTCCCATAGTGGTTCGTGGCACTCCGCATTGGTGGAGGCACGAAGGAGATTACGGTGTGCCATTTGACGGCTATTCGGGGATCACTTTGTGACTCCGCACCGCTCCAACGGAGACGTAGCTTCCATTGGGAAGTGAACTTCGGGATAAATCATCGTCTCCAAGTGCCTCGGTATTTCTATACCGAGCTTCTTACTTATGCTATTTACTTTGTGATAGCCATCGAGCTTGAAGTAATATATCTTGCTATCACATATTTGCTTATATTGTTTAGCATAAGTTGTTGGTGCACATAGGTAAACCTAGCTTGTTTAGGTTTTGTGCTTGATAAATTAAACGCTAGTTTTATTCCGCATTTATTCAAGCCTAAACCATAAAGAATTTTAATCGCCTATTCACCCCCCCTCTAGGCGACATCCGTGTCCTTTCAATTGGTATCAGAGCGGGTTCTCTCTTATTGGCTTCACCGCCTAGAGAGTAAAGATGTCGTCTAGCGGACTAGTGCACAATGCTTCTTTTATATTAGATGGCACAAATTATGATGTTTGGAAAATTCGCATTCTTGATATTATTCGGGTCATTGACCCATACATAGAGCGAATTCTAGATAGGGGTTATTCTCCTCCAAGGAATCCCAAAAGATTATCTTTATTGGATGAGAATAATTCCTATCTAGATGCTCAAGCTTCTAATGTGATTTTCAATGCTTTGAGCGATGTAGTTATTATGTCGGTCTCTCCTTTTCGGAATGCTCATGAGCTTTGGACCAAGCTTCAAGATAAATATGATGTGTCCAAGAATTGTGGAGATGATTGTTGTCCCTCCACTTCCGGCCGTGATGAGTTCTCAACTTCTTCTACTTCACCTACATGTGGCAAGCCACAAAGTAATGCAATGGTGAGTAGTGATAGATATTAAATAATGATAGTGAGCTTATTGTTGATGATACTTCACCTCTATCTTATTGCAATGATTTATCTTTGGACTTAAACGCATCTAGCACCAAAAATGATCTACATGCTTGTGTTGATAGTCCTTGCATATCATGTACAAATTGCTTGATTAATCCTTGTGATGATATGCTCTCTATACCTTGTTGTCATGATAAAAAGGCTTCTATTTCCTCTAGTATTTTGGCTAACAATGTAGAGGAAACCGAACACTCCATGGAACAAGATATGGATTTAAATGGTGACTCAAGTAATTCTTCATCGTCATCATCATGTACTCACTTTTGCCTTATGGCTAAAGCTTCCGAGGTATCTCCTACTTTGGATCCCAATATATCTCATGATGATATTGATGAGGAAAATGAACAAAATGATAATGATGCTTCCATACTCGAGAAGGGTAAAATGGTTATTCATTCTCTTTCAAAGAATAAAGATGCTCGTGCTAACTTCTAGAAATCTTGACTATTGCTATGAGAGCAAAAACTTATTGATAGCATGAAGCATAATTGAGAAAATGCAAAGCCGCGAATATAAGTATGCGGAAGAGATCGCCGATCTCAAGGAAGCTCTTGAAGAAGAACAATCCACCAAGGAGACTCTTGAGGAAACTTTTGCTCTTGAACTTTCTAGAGTAAAATCCCATGATAGATCTCTTAAAGTGGCAAATGACTTCAAATAACAAATGGTAAGCTTATAGATGCACATGCCAAACTCCTTGAGGATTTTGAGCACCTAGATAATGGCTCTAGGGTCATTAAGGGTGAGCTCATCAAACTCACCGAGTCTCATGCGCAACTTAAAGCTTCTCACTCTAAAGAGCTTGCCAAGTTACTTTCTCCTATTGTCATAAATAATGATGCTTGTGCTACTAACTCTATCTCTTGTGAAGCATCCATATTGACGGAGAATGTTGAGCTAAGGGCTCAACTTGCATTGCTTTCTAGCAATTATGGGAAATTGGAAGAAAGACATGAAAAGCTTTCGAGCTCTCATGAGGATCTTTTAGTCTCCATGATAAGCTAAAGTTAGCTCATGAGGCTATTATGTAAGGTAACATCTTGTGACCTCATGTGGACAATGGCACAACTTCTACTCAACATGCTTTATTGCCATGTGCTAGTCCTAGTAATTCATCCACTCATAATATTGCTACATCTTGTGATGAATTACTTTCCATGCCTTTTGCTCTAACAATGAAGCTTCTACTTCCTCTAGTGTTTTTGTTGATACTAACCATGTAGAGGAATTAAAAGAGCTCAAGGCCAAGTCACTTCTTTGAAGAAAGACTTGGAAAAGCGTCATGATGGGAAGCCCACACTTGACAACATGTTGAGTGTGCAAAGACGTCCCAATGACAAGAGTGGACTTGGATTCAACTCCAATAGTAAGAACAAGTCCAAGTATAACAAAAAAAGAAGGGCCAAGAACAAGTCAAGAATTCGGCCAAGATCACTTGCTTCAAGTGCAAAGTTGAAGGGCACCATGTTAGATCTTGCCCTATGAAGAAGAAATCTCTTAGCAAGAAGCAACAAGGGAAGAGGCCTCAAGTTCAAACTCAAGTTCCAAGATGAAGAACGGTCCCTTCCCAAGAAGAACCATGGCATGCCTCCTCATGATGAACTTCAACTAAGAAGAAAGGAGGAAGCAAATGTTGCTACATATGTCGTGAGAAGGGTCATTTTGCTTCTTCATGCACTAGTGGTAACTTATCCAACCCATAATAATTGATAATGCTTATTCTATTAGGAAGGATAAGGTTGGCAATGTGTTTGCCAAATATGTTGGTACTCAAAGTGGTGTCAAGAAAAGACCATTTGGGTTGCCAAGCCTATTGTGACTAACCTCTTAGGACCCAACTTGGTTGGGGACCAACAAGCTAAAACTTGATCAATAGGTGTTGTGGAGGGCATTGGAGACTTGGCTACATCATGAAGAATTAAGGGATCTTCATCAATTATATTCTCTCAAGCCAAGTCATTTGGATTATATTGTTCTATCTCATATCCAATGTTTCTCCTTGCGGTAACTTGTGTTTAAATCATACATACATTGAAAGTTGCTTGCACCCTTGCATGTGTTTGGTTTTGTACCTTGCTAGTGTTTGTATGTGTTGTGCTCTCTACTTACTTATCTTGAGAATCAAGTATGTGTATGTTGGTTTGCACACCATGTATGTGTGTGTTTGTGTTGAGCCATTTGTATCAACTTGCTTATATCTTAATTGGCTCTTTTTGAGAGATTTTTGGACTATCCCATTTTGGGGGAGTGATATGCTTGCGCACTTCACAATCCTAAAAATTGTATACATGAGTATACCACTTAGAGTTGATATATCAATCTTATCTAGTTTCTATGTGGTATGTCACTCATGAGAAATTCAAATTCTATAATGTCCATTAATTATCTCTAGTTGGTTTTTATTTGCCTCTTGTGGAGAATAAAGGGATTATCACATTATGGGGGAGTAATAAGCTATGTGCATATTACAAACCTAGACAATGTGAACATGTGAGGTATTGCCACCTAGAATTGATATTGTTAATTATCATATTCCTATGTGGCATGTTTCTCAAACAAGTTCCCATTTGCTTAAATGTTTTTTACTTACTAACACTTTGGATCTTGTTTGTGATGAATGTTCTTGGTAAGGTTTTCCTCTAATATGTTCTCATATATCTTTTGGAAACAATTGCTTCAAAGCACTCTTTGTAGTTGCTTTGCATAATATTTGAAGCTATCAAGAACATTTATCTACATAAGCATCATACTTAAATCTTATCCTTCACCATGTGCTTATTGGTTGTGAAGATGATCTTGAATATCAATCCAATACACCACTAAGAAATTTCTACATATACTTTTTCCATGACAATTGATAGTCATAATTGTGGTGAAATTTGTAGATCATCTTTATATTGGCTCTTGACTTTATTGCCTTATTTCTTGCCAAAATTAATGTGTTTAACTCCTGTTGTCTTCCTTGCCTCTTGTGGATCATTTTACTTTACTCAAACTTTCCTAGTGTTTTATTTGGTGTAGGAGAGGCATTGATCCCATCATTGTGCACCTTGCATTCAAAGACTACTTATAGATAATGCACTATTCTTGGGTGAGCTATCCTATATTGAATACAACTTATATTTTCTTTAATATTGGATCTTATTGCTTTTACTTGATATATGACTAGCATTTGAATAGATATGTGGAGAGCGATGATTCCATATGTGTGCATTGTGTATTCAAATATAATATCATAAACAATACACTTTTGTTGGGAGAGCTATCATGTATTCTTTTAAACACTATTTATCTATTTGATCCTTCCTTTGGTTTTGATCCCGATGACATGTCTCATGGTAGACAAACCTTTTCGGCTTGGTACTTTGTGCCACCATGAAAAGTGTAGAGGGTGTGGTTTATTTGTTGGAACCCCATCCTTTCTTTTTGAGAGTTTGTCCCAATTGGGATCTCTCTTTGGGAATGGGTTATATCATTCGTTTATTAACATCTCTTTCTCAATTGGTATCTTATTTTCATTTTGATATCGTTATCCAATTGATACCTTTTCAATCATGTGTTGGTTTGGTTTTAGTTTCAATTGACTTCTCTAAATCAATTTTTGATTTGGATCTTTGATATAATTTGGACCATCTTTGATTTCTTGATATTTGTCCAAATTGTATCTCATTTTTGGTTATTAAAGTTAATAGGCATGCATACGTACTACATGTTTATATTATGGTATATTTCTTTCTTTGTGCCAATATATAGGTGAATCTCCTCGAAATCCTAAATTTGTTAAGATGTGCTTGAAATCCAATTTCATATCTATATGCACATATTTTTTTGGGAGTTCCTTCTATGTATTGTAGTTTGACTAACTACTTGGACCCAATTAGTTTGGGAACAATTTACTTGAATATGTTTTAGGTACATGGAGATGCATTGGATGCTTGTCTCATTTATAATGAAGGTACCTCACTACATGCTTATTCGAGTCAAGCGAGGATGGTTGATGAACTTTTATCTACTACATCAACCCAATGTCATCTCGGTAACAAGTATTAACCCTCATGCATACTTTTCTAGCATCCAACCTTGTATAGGTTGCATCATGGCATGAAACTTATTTATACCTTTATTGTGGTTCTAGCAAAATTTTAGAGAGACTTTATTGATAAATTTGCAAATCCTATTCGATTCTTATGATACTTGTTGCTGTATCAATGCGTCTCATCTATCTCTTTTCCCTTAGTGATATTTGTGTTGCATTGTTGTGGTTGAATTTGAAGTTCATTAGTATACAATATGAGAATATTGAGCTATGGGCTATGATCCTAAACAAACATCATATGTGTATATGTTATGACTTCCCTTTTGATATCGTGTTTCTTTTCCTTAGTAACTACTTTTATGTGTACATGTTTCTTTGTGGATATTTATTTATCATGATTGTTGTACACTTAGAAACTTATATACATGAGGGAAATTATATCTTTACTCGATATCCTAATTCTTCGGTGTCCCCTCCTTTACTCCGTTTTTGATTCTTTGGCGTGACTCCGAAAATAATTTGATTTATGAATGCATATCCTATTGAGCTTGTGATTCATTTGTTTTTGTGTTTTAGAGGATACCGGAGGAGTGAGGATTCCATGTTTGTACACCTTGTATTCAAATACAGTAATTCTAAATTGTGTACAAATATTGGGGAGCTCCTCTACTTCTTCTAAAACACTCTTTTGCTCAAACCATAATATCTTGTATTTATTCGGTTAGTTAGGATCTTTTTGATTGCTTGCTTTCTATTTGGAGAATTGTAAAACGGTCTTCATATCGTTCTTTTGCAATCTTTGGATCCTCAATATAGTTTGTGCTCTCTCCAACTATTCATCATTGGATATGTGTATTTTATTTCACTCACATTTTGAGAAATGCACACGTTATGGGGGAGCTCATACTATATTGACCTTCCAAGATTCTTCGCCCATTTTGGGAATGGATGCCAATGGGGGAGAAGTTTTATTGGGTTTTAGGGAATTTGGTTTTATGCTTTTTGATTTGTCATAAGCATTTACCTTTCATGCTCATGCATCCATGCTTGTTGCTTTGCATGGTTGCTTAATTCATTATATAAACCCTTGTAAAAGTGATTGTCATCAATTACCAAAATGGGGGAGATTGAAAGGGCATGGTGCCCCTATGTGTGGTTTTGGTAATTAATGACAATCCCTATGGACTAATGGTTGCATTGAGTTATACTTGTAGTGTTTGTCCATAGACCATGCTTGAACTCCATATGTTGGATTCAAGGTTGATCCCTTGAATATATTGATATAATGAAGTATTTGGCATCAAGATCATCGAGGTGTATGGATATATACTTGATATGGTCAAGAAGAAGAGTATGTGATGACCAAGTTGTTATTCGAGGAGTTATCCGATGTTTGGTCATATGTGAGTTGAGCATATTGCAAGTATGTCTTGAAGAAAAGGATTAGCGATCATTCATGGTTTTCTTCAAGACATCGTCTATTGAAAAGAGAAGAAAAGATACAAGGTTGAACAAGATAGTGATCAACTCACAAAGCTAAAAGATGTACCAAGAGGGATCATGTATCTCTTGGTATGGTAAGCAATTGTCCATATAGCTTTGTGAACTAACCCATGATATGTGTGTGGCATTTATATGTATGGTTAGGTATCTTTCTATGGGCTAGCATCAAATGAAGATTTCATATAGCCCATGAAGGATGACGTCAAGAGGTGTTCGTCATCAAGCTTGGTTGTGCAAGTTCAAGAAAAGTATCTCGAAGATATTATATGTTTGAAGCTTGCCACCCATTTGGGGATAATGGTCAAGTGAAGATGTGCCGATGAGAGGCTCTCCCATAGTGGTGTATGGGGAAGAAATATGTGGATCTTCACCAAGCGAAGCGCAATCAAGAAAGGTGGTCCACTTGAAGAGATCAAGATCGTCATCATCTAGCTCAAGTGGAATGCGCAAGGCAAAGGTATGATAGGGTTTCTACTTTACCGGTCTCGTTGTTCTAGTTGGGAGACCGGGTTATAGGATAGATACCGTACTATCAAGAGGGGCTCTCGATTGAGTTTTAGCGTATCATTTGGAGAGAGCTCAAACCTTTGCATACTTGGCATATCATCTTTCTTGGTTCTTATTTGGCTTTCATCCATGTGAGAAATTAGAGCTTGTGTTCATCTCTATACCAAGCTCTAGTTGATCAAAAACGGATTTCATGAATATCTTGTTGCGTTTTTGATATTGGAGGTTTTACCGTTTTGTCTTTTATAAGAGAGGCCAAACTCTTATCTTGTGGTTTCCTCCTCACATGATGGACTATGATGTTTCTCTGCATAATCTTGTAGAGCTCTTCGTTGTGATTCCAACGAGCCCAAGAACATCGAAATCGGAGTTCGGATGAGAAAGATATTGCAGTTTCGGTTTTGCTGTTTCTGTCAGTTTTCAGACTATCGGATAATCCGATTCAAGGACCTCGGATAATCCGAAAAAATGCAGGAACTTTTGTTTCGAGTCCTTAGCCAAAATCTGAGTTTTTCTTGTAGCTCGGATAATCCGATCTAGGTGGACTCGGATAATCCGAAAACTCGCAGTTTCTGTTTCTTCGAGTCCTTAGTCAAATTCAGGGTTTTGCTTGTAGCTGCCAGTCGGATTATCCTATCAAACTTGGATCGGATAATCCTGTCAGTTGGATTATCCTATCAAACTTGGATCGGATAATCAGGATTATCCTATCAAACTTGACTCGGATAATCCTATCCGTTCCTGGCTGCAACGACTCTTTTTCGTGGGGACCTATAAAAGGCCCCCCTTCTTCCCCAAAGTGACTAACCCTAGTAGCTCGTGTTTTCCCCCATTATTGAGAAGCTTGTTACTCTTGGGTACTTGGGGTGCCCTAGAGCTTGTCCTCTTGGGTACTTGGAGTGCCCTAGACGGTCCTAGTTAATCTCGGAGTTTTGGTGGCTCGCGGGATTGTTGGGAGCCTTCAATTAAGTTGTGGAGACGCGCCCCAACCTTGTGATTCTTGTGGCTTTGGGAGCCGAGGGAATTCGGTGAGAGCCTCCAATTAAGTTGTGGAGTGTGCCTCATCCTTGTACGGGTTCGGTGACCACCCTTGAGTGTCCCATAGTGGTTTGTGGCACTCCGCATTGGTGGAGGCACGAAGGAGATTACGGTGTGCCATTTGACGGCTATTTGGGGATCACTTTGTGACTCCGCACCGCTCCAACGGAGACGTAGCTTCCATTGGGAAGTGAACTTCGGGATAAATCATCGTCTCCAAGTGCCTCGGTATTTCTATATTCGAGCTTCTTACTTATGCTATTTACTTTGTGATAGCCATCGAGCTTGAAGTACTATATCTTGCTATCACATATTTGCTTATATTGTTTAGCATAAGTTGTTGGTGCACATAGGTAAACCTAGCTTGTTTAGGTTTTGTGCTTGATAAATTAAACGCTAGTTTTATTCCGCATTTATTCAAGCCTAAACCATAAAGAATTTTAATCGCCTATTCACCCCCCTCTAGGCGACATCCGTGTCCTTTCAAGTTATGGAGACTATATTCCTGAGATTATATGGCAATATCTAGCTAGCATAAATGAGAATGAGTAGATATGCTAATTTAATGTTCGAAGGATGTCAAATCATACCTTATCTCGATATACATGTCAATTTGATTGGAATCTTCGTCTTTTTCAATATCGAATGGATGTTTTATGCTTACACAATAATTTTGTCATATATTCTTTAGACAAAATATTACGAAAGTTGCTCATATCCGTAGCAACGCACGGGTATTCACCTAGTTGACTTAATTTAGAACTTAAGTTGGATGAAGAAACGATGGGGAAGATAGTGGTGCTGTAGCAAGAGTTTAAAAAAGGAGGACTAGGGCGAAGGTGTTTTTTGACCCTATTCTGGTGGCACCCGACCCTGAGCAAGGGACCTGGCCCCTTGGCCGTATTATCTATCTCAAATCTTTCGCCACCTCTTTTGTTTTGACCTAAATCATCTATATAACGTGTTGTTTTGCGAACTCGCAGTGAACACCAAAAAAGGAAAAACAGAAGGTCGCGCCAACGAAAATTGGAGTTGGGAACACTGCCGGAGTCACCCGGTTTCCTTCCCAGCCTCTGCAACGTCTTCGCCGCCGTATTCATGATGAGAAGGGAATAGTCCACCCTTGTCTTACGGGTTTACTGGGGTACGTTCAATGATCTTTCTGGACGTGTTATCATGTTTTTGAACCATTCGTGCTTCTGTACAGGATTATGGTCATATTTTATTACCACTTTGGCGCACATTTAGATTATGAGATGAGTAATGAGGTGCAATTTTTACTTCATGCTATGTCATTGTGTTTTCTAGATGTACCTTATTACCCATTACTATGTGCTTATTCTGATCAAACTAGTATGCTAGGGCATGAGAGGAGGAATGTGTGCATTGGTCGGAGTTGATGGGTATTAGCAACTGGATAGTTATATAAACTCGGGGACCTGCTATGGTTTTTATCTTTCCACATCTATCTCGTTCGGGATAATTGAACGCGATGTCGTTTAATCTACCTAGTGATAGAAAAGGTGGCCATTGTTAACTCAAGGGAAACACATGCCATATTACCAACAACAACACTCTATGTTTACACCTAATTCCAAGCACGTGAACAACACACTTTTTTAGGGAGTATTAGAGAGTTGTGTTGCATCAACGTTATGCTAGGATCTGATGCCCATACAATATGTTGTCATACATTTATATGATTTTTGCATCACCATTTACTTTGTCTTTATGAGGTATACGTGTTCCATCATGATTGTGAGAGAGAGGTCAAGTGACCCATGAACACCGGTCCATCTTTAACTGTAAGAAACACCATGACATTGTGTCACACTTTTTATTTGTCAGCTGAGTCATTCTCACTGGGAAGAATAGCCGGTAGCTACATCGCTCTGCACTTGGCGTCCTAACATATTGGTACACCTATAAGATTGTGGCCATCAAGGTGCGGCCTCAAAAGATGTTTATAAAGAATTCCTATCCACAATAATCTATACTTCTGGTCCGGGCGAACGAGTAATAATTCCTCTTGTTCCAGACAAGACATACAAAGAGCGCCACAAATTTTCTATTTACTGAATCTTTGAAAGATAGATTTGGAAAAGGTTCATGTTACGATTTTGCCTCGTCTGATTTTTTTCTTCTCTAGTGCCCTAATGGACGGTGCTGATGTAGGGTTTGCCTCTTGTTAGTTCATCTATTGACAAAACAAGGAGCATACATTTCCGGTTCATTTGGCAATTTTATTACTATCCATTACATATTTTTTAGCGATGTAAAGTCACATTCGATGTACATTGATTCGAAACTAACAACTTATCTTAGTTAAAAAGTGATAAAAACAAACACATAGGAATGTCTAAAATCAGCAAAATAAGCCAAAATTGGTTGTTATCCTCTTAACGTGAAAAAGCACATCACATCGTTGTCTACTACAAAGCCTTATTTGGAGCAAAAAAAAACTCAATTCAATCTGTTTAACGATTACAGTTTTAAAATTAAGAAATAAAAAAAAATTATTTATGGCCTGCTGATCACAATGGAATTTTGTCATGAATTCAATATTGTCTAAATCTTCTTGTCTCGTTCTAATTTACTGAATTTGTCTAAATCTTGTTGTCTCGTTCTAATTTGATGAATCCGTCTGTGGTTATATAGTACGTAGATTCAACATTTATTTAATCTTACAATAAGAAATATATTATAGTTTTCTCTTACACTTAATATATAACACTTAAATATTGAACAACAGTTTTAGTTAAGTCACTGAAATATACTTCAAGTTTTTACAACAAAAACATGTAAATAGTTTTCCTATTGGTACATCATCTATTCAAATCAAATATTTTATTAAATCTAGTATCTATTTAAGAAAAAGGAACATATATTAATACATATGCATCTATAGTTTTTTTTGCACATATATGAACAATAATGTCTATGTGTATATTATGGTCCATTTGAATGTCATTAAATATCATCATGTGGAGCACTGATGGAAAGGTTTAATAAATATAGGAATTACTGTCTTAGGTATAGGCATAATGAATAAGAAACTACACACTGTATATTTGTCCATCTTAGTTTTGATTTGAATGTTCTGGAGTCTAGGAAGAATCTATAAGGATTTGTCTTGAAACTTCGCTACTGCGCACTCTTTATCCACTAGATTTGTATATGATTTTGTTTCCACAAGATTGTACGTAGATCAAACTTGCCTTCTCGCGTTCCTTGGAATGAATGCAAAGGCAAAATATTCCGGCAAAAAGGTGTACGGTATAACTCATTAATTCATATATTTTTCTGATGACCAGAATATGTTACGAAACAATCGAGTAACTTTAATTATTGATAGCAAAATGCATAACCAGGCCAAGAATGATTTGCAATCACTTGGGAATAAGAAGATCAACGAGGTCGCCGGCGACGCCGCAACGCTGCGTCATCTGGAGATCAATGTCAGACACGGGGGACTTTTTGCCGATCCCCTTGAACGCATTCTCACATGTATCGCCGGCATCCTTCGCGCTCGACAGGGGCTTGGAGGTGCCATCGTAGTCCCCGCCGTCGAAGCCCGTGCGACCGTCGATGTCAAGGTCACTGGCGGCATCGACATAGGCCCCGAGGCAGACACCCAGCGCGTCCCCTTCCGGCGTACCCTGGCTACTCTTGGCTAGGTCGTTGATGACCTCGCCATTGTGCTCGGCAGTGTCGGTGGCGATTTATAGCGCGATGCTTGCGAGGTCGTGCTCGGTGGAGGCGTTGGCGCTCTCTGGGTCGGCGCTCAGCACGGCCACACATTGAGCCGGGTTCTTGGTCTTTTTGCATGCGAGGGAGATGAAGCTGGCGTTGGCCTGGGCGCCAGGGAACGCGGAGGCGAGCACGACGAGAGCCATAGCTACATACATCGTCGACGGCTTTGCCATTGTGGTTTGCGGTTTGCACCTTAGCTACTGACGAGTGTTGGTCTAGCGCATGTCAACTTGGCAACTCATATATGGATGCTACATGGGAGCAAAATCCTTGGGATATATGATCCGCCTTAATCACCGTATATCTTTCCTTTAGCTTTATTAATATAAGATAGTATAAAATCAAATGAATAAATGAAGGATCAATGAATAAAAGTACACTAGCAAACAAAACGCAACTTATTAGTCTTTTGATCTTATGATATGAGTAAGGATCACCAGTCTGCTAGTGATGAAATGTACACATAATTTGGAAGGGTAAATGTACACATGATTAACAACTGTTTTTTTTTTGCATTTAGGGATGCATATTTATCCGAGTGTATGTACTAAATTCATAACAAGATGGACCGAACTCCAGGTGTATGAATTGAATTCAAATTAGTATGGATTGAATTAGAGTGCATTGGTTCGATTCATAATGTATGAACCCAAATCATAATTTGAGAGGGTAAGAAACTATGAATCGATTTAGGTATTGTCGCCCCTTGTTGGTTTTGTGTAATTTTTGGGATTGTGGGATAGTCTTCTGGACATCTTATTAGAGTAATACAAATTACACCCCATGTTCCTTTACCCACCACTTAGTCTTCAGTACACGTTGTGCCAATGCTCATTCTAAAAAAAATACTACATTGAAATCGTAACGACAATTGGCTGAAATGATAAATATTAAAATATTCTGGAATCACGTCGATGGTCTCAAAGGACTCAAATAGTAAGTACTTTACTTTCTTTAAGCGGAGACAAATATTTCACCCACGTCGTGTTCTTATACGACTTAAATGATATGTGTTTAAATTTCTTTTAGCGGAGATAAATATTTCACCCAAATCATGTTCGCTATACTGGTAGCAAGTACTCTCAATTACTGAAACTAAGAGGCATATGTATTTTCAAAATCAAATGATCTGATGTTTGACTATGTGTTTTTCAAAGAAAAAAATGATCAATAGCTAATACTACTAAATTGGCATCATGTGAAAAAATATTTTACAATGTAACCAACGGTATTGATTTGGTATTGTGGATATTAATAAAAAATTCAAAATTTTGGTCAAAGTTTAAAACGTTAGATTAAAAAAATATAGACGTTACTTTTAAAATGGAGGGGGTATCGGTTATATCAAGAATACCAACCTTATCTCAAAAACAAATTTGGACCTCCAAAGTTCATCCATCCGACCTAGTTGATCTAGCCCAATAACGTACAGGCCCAAGCCCAAATAATCTCCATCGATGCATGACCCACTACAGCTCGATATGGATATCGTGCTTCCCCCAAACCCCCCAAAACCCCGATCACCTCCTGTCCTCCTCCCAGGTACCCAAGGCAACACGTACGACGGCGCAGGACGACGGTGAGCAGGAGGAGGCGCATGTCAGCAACCAGCGGGGCGAGCCGGCGACGGCATCGTCGCTTGCGCATGCGCAAGGAGGCCAGAGCAGTGCAGCAGCGTGTTGCGTACATCTTCTCTTTATGCTCATAAAGTAGGGTTATGATTAACCTAGGACAGTATCTCACCTGGATCTCTGTCATTCTCCCAACAGCTCGACGTGATATCTCGAAGACTCATCGTGGCCGCTTCGCACAACGACGCCTCACGTTGGGCTTCTCTGCTGCATGGAGATTTGGTTCGCCTGATCGGGTGGCGGGTGCTGGCCAACGATCTGCTTGACTATGTTCGCTTCCGCGCCGTCTGCACCCTCTGGCGATCCACCACCGTCAACCCACGAGGCCACGGCCTGGTAGACGAACGCTTCTACCCGCGCTGGTGGATGTTGCTGCCCGAGGGCCATTACCTCCGCCCTGGCGACGTCAGCCTACTCGGCTACGTCCGCTTCTTCAACCTCTCCACCGGCTTCTTCGTTCGCGCTTGGCTGCCTATTTTTGAGGACCACAGCATTCTCGACTATGTCGACGGCCTCGTGCTCTTGCTTCAGAAACATGACAACAGCCTCCGCCTTCTCCATCCCTTCACCGGCGACATTGCAAACCTACCGCCGCTCCCAACTCTCAAGACTCCCAGGAATCCATTTTAAGAAGACAAGGTTATTTGTGGAGTTTCAGAGAAATCAGTGCAACCTCAGTCAGCGTGAACCTAGACGGACTAATCATGGTCATGATTGTGCTTCAGATGGAAGATCGTGTAGCCTTTGCTACCTCCGGCAGAGACCACCAATGGTCAGTCTCTACCTGGAGCTTGTCATCCATTTGGAATTCGGTGTCATTTAAAGGGAGCCTATACATCTTAAGTTGCAAACATAACAGTGACCCGCAGATTTTCCAGATCGAATTCCCGCAGCTTAAGCAAATGGGTTTAGGCTTGTCTGCGTTATCACCACCAAAGTTGGTCGCCACATGTCCGCCCAAAATCAATCACCCTTACCACCTCGTAGAATGTGACTCGGATATCCTTGTTATCGGTAGTCGTTGGCCAGATTCTTTGGAAATGTTAGTTTGCAGATTAGCTGACCTTATCCTAGCGAACTTTTCCCCATTAACAAGAATGGGAGGATGCGTTCTCTTTGTGGAAAAGAATACGAGTATGAGCGGTAGGACGCTGTTTACCATTTTGGGTGATTCAATTATAAAATACATCCCCGGAGAGAAAGGCCTTCAGAAGTACTACCTCGAGAGTGCAGGGACATGGTTGCCACCAATGGATGAAGGCAACGTAGAGCTTGCTTTTGAACCGCTTCCTGGTAACATTTTCCATCGTGACTCTTGGCACCATTGTAATTATAAAGGGTGAGATACTTATTCTCTCTCGCTTATTTGTTGTTTCTACAAATACTTCTGGTGCTACCTGCTGAAATAACGGTTTCCTCACTTTTGTCTACAGTGATAAATATTTTAGTTGTATTCAAGGGAATGCTAGGCCGAGGTTGGCGAGAAGAAACTGGAGAGATGAGGTAACTTTCACCCACAATAATATGTACCATGGTTTCTTCTAGTTTATTTTTTTTTAGAGCAAGCAACAGGAGTTGTGCTTTCATAGAGTTGATCTTTGCACTTCATGCTTCTATTGATTATTAGCCGCTCTGCCACCTGACAAATGATCTTTTATGTTCATTGCTATCGCAAGATATGGCTCTGGTTATTCTGCACATATTACAAGCTCTCTACATCTAGACAACTGATTATGCAATCCCGCTCTTCCAGGTAGATTAAAGGAACAGAGATCAATCAGGTAGCTAATGCTACTAGAACAACACTGATCAGGAAAGTGGCAGCGAACAGTCCGACAGTGGGTGAGTAATTCCGTGAGCAAGAGCTAGGGATATCTCCTCATCTCTTCCTCATGGACATTTCCCCTCGCAAAAAAAAAAAGAAATAGGGATATCTCCGACTCGGATCAAATGATAAACTAAAACTCACTCCATATTGGATATCACGGCGGTCTGAGCAGTGAGCACGATACAAGTGCCGAAATTCACTCCTTAATGGATATTCTTCTGCTCATGTGTTATTTCGTTGTGTCTTTAACTTATTTATTGTATATTATTTTTTAGTCGTAACGAGTGAACAATATTGTGAACTTTGAAAAAAAATCGTACAAATGTTTTTTGAACTTGTAAAGATTTTTTCTAGATACGAACATTTTCCATATCTTTCGATTTGTACTCATGGACATTTTTTTGAACTATATGAAAAAATTATCTCATGAGCGGGACAACGGCGGATCAGCGGAGACAGTGATTTGAGGAGGTTGAGGCGGCCAAGGGAGCGCCGCCCACCCCAGGTGGTTCGGCCGGCAGTGGCTGCGGGCTGGAGGTGATCTTCTTCCTATGGTGTTTTGTTGTGAGAAAGTGAGACCACTCGTGCATGCGAATAATAACATCGTCCTATGAATATATTTGTATTTGTATACTTCCATATTTTCCCTTGATAATATCACGTTTAAATCATATTTGACCATGTGATTTCTTGTATCGAAAGTTCAGGTGAAAAGAAAAACACGCAAGTTTTTTAAAAAATCTTTATATTTCCTTATTCCTAACTTGCCAACCAAAGAGGCCCTGACACTCCTCCTTGGTAACATTCCTCCACATATCTAGCCGACTCGGGACGGGACAAAAGTGCGGCGCCTCGAATCACCGCCTCCTCATCCCTGATCAGCCCCCTGCCATGGAAGTAATCCTCCAGGACCTGTCCCACCATGGGGATCCTCACACTTCCACCGACGAGAATGATCTCATCAATGGCATCCCGGTGGCTCTGCAACTGGGAAGCGGGGGCACCTCCCAGCACCACCATGTCCACCATCTCCATGACTCTCGCCATGAGGTCGCCATTGAGCTCCTCGAACTTGGCCCGCGTGAAGTCTTCGTAGAGAACTGAGCTTTCATTGAGGACCGATCCGATGTTCACAAGGACACCGTCTCGTTCGCTCAGTGCCTTCTTGGCCATCTCGCAGTGCGCCCAGAGCTTCCGGAAAGCACTCTTGTCGTCCTGGCGTACGACGTCGGTGTGATGCTTCTCCTTGATGAGCTCCACGAAGTAGTCCACAACCCGGTTAGTGAAGTCGTCACCTGCCCGGAAAAAGTGAAATTAATTAGCTCTTCCCTCGGGGATACATTGAACAAAATCTGGAGCTGTGTATGCCGCTTACCTCCTAGGTAGGGATCATACCGTTGTTGGAGGAGATGACCCGAACCATCCTTGAACTTGAACTTGGTGGCATGGGTCGTGCGACCGCCGATGTGGATAACGAGGACGACCTTTCCGTCGCCCCTCTTCTCGTGAAGGCGGTATGCCGCGGCCGCCGCGACCTGCTCGTCGACGACATTTGCAGCAGTGAAGCCACCGTGCGAACGCGCAGCCTCGTTCCTGACAGAACTCCTCTGGACGTCGTTCAAGTGCCCGGGGACGGTCACGACGGCGTACCCGATCTCCTGACCGAGGCGTGCCTCCGCCATCTTCTTCAGCTCGGCGATGACGATGCCCGCCACACGCTCGGGAAGGAAGTTCATCATGTCGCCTCCCTCGGTCTCCATCTGGATGCCGCATCTCCCATACTGCCGGGTGAACTGGTACGGCACCAGCGCCGCCTCTCGCTTCACAATCTCGTTGTCAATCCTGTTTGGAACGAACCAAATTGAGAATCCAGGAGCCAGTCACGATCAATTGTACTACAAGTTAATAGTACATACAGAAAAACAAAGCGAGTAATTAAGTCCTCCGTCTCAAAATACAAGGCGCCATTTAATTCTGCTGGTCAACATTACGTAACTTTGAACATGATTTGTACTTATAATATGTATCCAAAATTATTATAAAGATATGTGAAATTAAAGAACTTTGCAAGACAAATCCAACGGTACCATATATACATACACATTCAATATATTTTGTAATATATTGGTGGTCAAAGTTGAGCGTTAAAAACCACCATAAACATAACGCGCCTTGTATTTTGACACGGAGTGAGTATGAAATCAAACTAGTACTTGCCTGATGCCGAAGATGCGCTTGAAGCCTGAGACGGCCGTACCGGGGCTGACAGTGGCGTGGTTCATGGCCGCCTCTCCAACGAGGGTGCCGTTGTCGGTGAAGGCGACCCAGGATGGGATGCAGAACTGGTACGCGGTGTAGGGATCGGAGCGGCCTCCGTAGCCGGCGATGCAGGACTTGGTGCTCCCGAGGTGGATGGCCGCGTCGCCCGTACTGGACGGCGGGATCGTTTCGTATTGCTGCAACTTGTAGCCGCAGTCCGCAGACGACACGCCTCGCCGGAGACCAAACGCGTCCGCCCCCGACGTCGACGCCGCTGCATGTCAAGAAAGCCAAGTTAGAGCCGGCTGCTAGGAAGATCGGGGAGGAAGATAAGAGCAGAGCCTCAGCCGGCCACCTACACATGGCCAGGAACAGTAAGAAACCCAGGTAGATCAGACGAATCGCCGCCATTAATTGGAGATTCTTGCGAGACAACTAGTTTCTTGATCGGCGTATGTGTTTTTGCGATCCGAGTTATCGATCAGCGCTGCTTGCTTGGCGGCGGTTGTGCGTGCGATCGACCGTATATGTATGCCATGGAGGATCTTGCAGGCAGCGTCGGTCTCGTATTCTTCCAACACCAATCCGTATACGTCTCGATCGGAGCGGCACAAGGAAGCAGTGATCTGATCCAACTGCCATCCTGCCGTACAGACATGAGAAACTCATGGGACCAGGAAGTGCAGGGCGATCATGTTCTTTTCCCCCAAGTGAGGACGCAACACGGTGGAGGCATGCCTCCTCACCGGCCAGCTCGATCGCACCTCCTTGAACCTTCATCTCCCACTTTCCTTCCACTACAATGCTAATAGCTACGCGTTCCTCTGTATCGAAAAAGCTACGCGTTCCAACGCCTACAATGCCTGGTGGTTCCGTTAGGCCGCCGGTGGCCTTCCTGGCGGCTAGTCTACACTTTCAACGGCTTTCGCCGTACAACCTCGGCGGGTATCTCTGGGTGATGCTCCTCTTGATTCTCGTACCAAGTATGTCCTCCTCAACCAGCTGCCCCTCGTCCCGCTTTGGTATGACTTCTTCTTCCTCTTCCTCGTGCGAATTTGTTATGTTCTTAATTCTTATGCAAAATAAAAAAAACATGCATGTTAGCTCTTGTTTTTTGACCTGAATACCATGCTAGCGTTGAATATGAATTTAAAAGAATTACTACGTATCGTAAAGCATAGATCATATCCGTGTATAGATTGTTCACATGTATATAAACACATTCCCATACAACATTAATGTATTGTCCCTCCATATGGTACTATTACCCAGGGATGGTTTATGTGTTTTTGACACGATCGAATTTAATACAGATTTTACACTTGCCTTCTGGCGTATATACCATTTGTCTATGTGCTGGAAAAAATATACTCCTGAATCCTAACGTAGCATAATGTAAAACTTAGAACTTAAGTTTGCCTCAAGCTTGATAAATACATTCATCTATGAAAATGTTGTTTGCTTTAATGAAGCTATGATCTCAGATCATACACTATGTTGCAGCAAAGCGGTTCAACAACTCATTGAACCTACTCGCTACATAGTAGGCCATCGCTTTGAGCTGTGAGACAAAAACAAACGAACCACATAGTTGGCTCGGTTCATGCCCATGAATAATTATTTTCCAATGAGGGGAAGGGAAAGGTGAGAGGGCAGGTCCACGAAAAGTGGTAGAGGAGAAGGAAAATAATTATTATTTTTAATTCTTTTGGGCCAATCAACACAGTTCATGCGGGTTCTACATGGTGTAGCAGAACCAATGCGATTCTTTGCCTGACAACCTTTTTGCTTGAATCATCACCACATAGTGCATGGTCTTACACTGTCGATTGGTTCATAACTTCATATACATTTGTGTACCGAGGCATATAGTTTTGGTAAGCACACGCACACACGTCACACACACATATTTTGAAAAACCAGCTGATCAATCGAGCAACTAATGGCGAAGATTAAATATCCACGGGGTATCGTTTTACAAATAGTGAAATGGCAAAATCTTGAAAATGTTTCTACTGTATTAGAAAAGAAAAATTAATAATCAGGCACTTACTTTATTTTATTCCGCACTTTCACATTATAGAGCATACTGTGAACTCCCAAGGTGCACTCGAATTCCCCTTGTTTCACGCAGACCACCTGTGTGTCCAACAACATATTGGTCGTTCAATGTCAACTGAAAGCATCGTCGAGACGGACCTTCCCATCGAGTTGATACGGAATAACAGTATAAACCACTTTTCCTATCTAATGCCCATTAAGTTGGGTACACCACCAGTATGGAAACTTGTGTCCATTGATACTGGATCGCCACTCTGCTTTGTTCAATGTGAACCTTGTACTATACACTGCAACGAAGAAAAAGGCAGTGGCCCAAGATTCAACCCCAATAAATCTGCGAGTTTCAGGCGTATTGGGTGCTCAGAAAGAATGTGTCGCAGTGTTCAGTCGGCGCTACGCATCGAATCACAGTATGCCTGCATGGAGATAGATGATAGTTGTTTGTACACTATCTCGTACGGGAAATCATCCGCTTATTCCGTCGGCAAGCTAGTGACGGACACGATCTCTATTGGGCGAGATGACAAGGGATATAGTGTCCCTAGTTTCGTCGTCGGGTGCAGCTTGGACATCCAGTACGACCAGCATGAGGCTGGCATATTCGGATTTGGTGCCACGTCATTTTCCTTCTTTGCACAAGTAGCACGGATACTAAGCTATAAGGCTTTTAGCTATTGCTTTCCCAGCGACAAAAAGAAGACAGGATACTTGTCCATGGGGGATTACAACCGTGTGGGTTCTACAACTTATACCCCCTTGTTTTTGGCTCGCAACCGACCCGTGTTTGCACTCAAGCTGGATAAGGTTGTGGCCAACGGGATCACATTGGTCACAGAACCCTCAGAAATGATTGTTGACACAGGATCAAAATGGACAGTGTTGCGGTCCTCTATCTTCAGCCAACTTGAGGTGGTAATCGCCGAGGCTTTGGCACCCCTCGGATACAAACGTACTTCTACCATGGGACCAGATTACATGTGCTTTGACGATGTCTGGTCGAGTACATTCAACAACTGGTCTGCTTTGCCCGTGGTGGAACTTTGGTTCGATATGGATGCAACACTGAAATTGGCACCCCAAAGCTCCTTCTACTTCAGGAGCATGTATGGACTATGCACGTATTTCATGAGGGATTCTGCTTTAGAAACTGGTCTGCAAGTGCTGGGGAACTCAATGACACGATCTGTCGGCATCACCTTTGACATCCAGGACGGTCAATTTGCATTTCGGGACGGAGACTGTTGATTTGTTTCACGTGGTACGACCATCAGTTTTCCTTGTATGCTTAACTAGTAGATTAATCAATTTATTTTCTGATTGTCTTATGCATATGTGTTTGATTCCTGTCTTTGCAGGTACATCCTAACCGGACTAAGAAAGTCTTCCTCCTGGGCACGGGCGACTCACGCTGGTCATCGGGATGGCTGTGGAGCTACAAGCCTACAATCTCCTCCTGCTCACTGCTCAGTGCTCACTACTCGCTCGTTCCTGGCTTTGTTTGTTCTTCTTTCAGTTCTAAGTTGTAACTTCCTACTAAGAACAGCAACTTATTATGGTAGAGTCCAGCCTGTCTGTAGTCTGTACTGCCGTGCTACTAGTGAAGGAAAAGACACCAATCTCTTTGAGTGTTGTGTTCAGTGAATCGATTGTACTCCCTCCGTTCGGAAAAGGATGTCACAAATTTCCGAACGAAGTGAGTAGAATATTAATAATTGTAGACACTAATTATGGTCTAATCCACCCCGTGTGTATTGCTTTGCTATTATTGAAGAAAATACATCAATCTCGTTGAGTACTGCATTCCTTCAGAGTCTCATTGGCATTGTGACCCTTAAAATCTGACAGCAGAGGTGCAAATTCAGACATATCTTTCTCTTCTAGTACTGCATTTCGTTAGTCTCATGCGTTCCAGTGTTTTGCATCCAAATACAAACTATTAGGGCACGGCAAAACACATTGAAGAAACTTCAATTTATGCCAAGGCAAGGATGAAAGAGAATAATATGTTGTGCAATATTGATTGATATTGATAGAGCCCTTGGCCTGTTTAAACAGCTTACAAGACTTCGGGGCCAAAAATCCTAATACAAGTAGGTTATTACAATCCTAAACTATCAAATCTAGACTTGCCGCAATAACTCTCACACCCAACGGTCGGATCGTTAGTGACGCGAACAGTAGGACCGTCGTGGACTGTCCGATTGGAGCACAAGCCGAACTTGTGATCTGGAGAGCGAGCCGAGGTCATTGCCCTTGATGTTGATGTCGATGTAGCCGAGGGGTGGGCGATGTAGTCATGGTCGATGATGCCATGTGTGATGTAGTCGTTGTTGCGGTAGTTGGTGATGTTGATGTTGTTGTGGATTGATGTCGTTGTTGAGCCCAGGGCAGGTCGCAATTTTAATTGCAGAAAGCGATAGTTGTGATAGTCTGTTTGTAGAAGGCGATTGTTGTGTCAGTCAATTTGTAGTTAAACGGAGCGATAGTTGTGATAGTCAGTTTGCAGAAAGCGATAGTTGTGGTATTTCAAGCGGGCCGCAAAAAGGCAGACGAAAAGGCCCTAACCGTCACGGATATCGGGGGGCCTTCCATCACAAGCTATTTTGCGGGTTAAACTAAATGAACCCGCACACAAACCGTCACAGGGCACTAGGCTTCGGCAGCCGACACACATGAACCCCACCCACTACGCACCAACATCTTTGTCCCACAGCTGACGCCTCGCTGTTAGAACTTAATCCACACTTTTCCTACGCCAGTACAAGAGATAATGCAGAAGGACCCCACATGTCAGACCGACACAACTGTCGTGTCACGAATGACGGACACCGGGAGTGAGGGACACCCCCTTTGTAGATTCGGAAGGGGCACGAAGGAGGCTGGAAGACATCTTCTGGAGAAGTACCGCTGGCGAGTTCTTCGTCACTCTCTCTCTCTCTCTGCGTATGTGGAAGGTAAACAAGGGACACAACGATCTACCTATGTTCAGGCCGCCCGGAGGCTATCAGCCCTACTCCTGCATGTCTGAATAGATTGAGGCATAATGCGTGGCTACAAGGTGGTCCCCGGCGAGGAACCCGGGAAGGGTTTTGGCCGGATGAGGAAGAAAGCAGATCCTTGCCCTGAGGAGATCACCTCCCTTCTCCTACCGGCCCTAGCTATCTCCAGCTGTGTCTTGTGTCTTGTTCTGATCCTCCTCCTCGCCATGACTTGGCCCTCCTTTTATAGGCCAAGGAGTGCCACAAGGGTCATGCGAGGAGCGTGATGGGGTCTTGGCGGGAAGATCCCCTTCTCCGTGGTGGTGGTGGCAACGTGGCCTCTTCTCCTCCAAGCATCTTGCTCCGGTTTGGTGAGATTCCCCTCCTTTTGGGGAAAGCGACATGGGACAAGAGCTGTCACACCGCAGGTGGTGCTCCCTGCCTGCGACATGCTTTCCAAGTCTTCTAGGCTCTTCTACCACCTTCGGGAGGGCGCTAGAAGCCCTATCTTTGCCTGATACCCGAGAGGGAGTCTGGGCTCGCCGGGGCCTCGGTCTCTCGGGGTCCTCTGATCCTTCCAGGGTGCGAGAAGGTCCCGGGGTTCCGGGAACCCGGCACCCGGCAGCCTCGTCTTAGTCCGCGAGGTGCCCGCCAGTTTTGGGTCTCGCCTTGGCATTTTCCATCTTTGCAGTGGGCCCGCAGGTGACAGACCCACTTTGGCAGCGCTAGGGGAACCTCGTATTCCACTGCTGCGACAGTAGCCCACGGCCTCCTCCTCGACCTCCACGGCCACCGCCTCGGTTCCAGCCTCGGCCGCCTCCTTGCTTTGAGTCAAGGTGTTTGTTACTTATGTAGCAACTCCTTTGTATCTTTATTTTATTGCATTGTTGTGCCAAGTAAAATCTTTTATTGAAAGTTGATGCAAGATTTGGATTTCTGCGCAGAAACAGATTTTTAGCTATCACGAATTCGAGCTTTTCTTCCTGGCGAAAAATCGCAAAATTCTGTAACAAATCACGCATCTTCCTCAGATATGTACGTAACTTTCATTAAATTGGACCTGTTCCATCTGAGCAACTTAAGTGTCCCGAAAAAGTTCGTCTTCACAGACTGTTCTGTTTTTGACAGATTCTGCCTTTTGTTTTGCATTCGCTCTTTTACGTGTTTGTGTGGATTTCTTTGCTCCACAAAATATGGGCTGTAGCTAATGTCCAGAAGCTTTGGGATTGATTGTATCATTACAGAATATGAGAATTTTTGATTATGCACTAACCCTCTAATGAGAACTGTCTTGAGTTTGGTGTGAAGGAAGTTTTCAAGGATCAAGAGAGAAGGATGATATTATGTGATCAAGAAGAGTGAAAAGCCTAAGCTTGGGGATGCCCCCGTGGTTCATCCCAACCATATTCAGAGAGACTCAAGCGTCTAAGCTTGGGGATGCCCAAGGCATCCCCTTCTTCATCAACAAACTTATCAGGTCATCTCTAGTGAAACTATATTTTAATTCTTTCACATCTTATGCGCTTTACTTGGAGCGTCTGTGTGTTTTTATTTTTGTTTTTGTTTGAATAAATTCGGATCCTAGCAATCCTTGTGTGGGAGAGAGACACGCTCCGCTTTTTCATGTGAATACTCATGTTCTTCACTTATATTTGTTGAGTATTCTTAACTAGCTACTGCAGTGCTTTTAGCTCCTGTTTTTCATGCATCTCTTCGAGCTGTTAGCACTTGTTTATAAATACTCTCTTGCTGCATTATATTATCATTTGGAGAGTTTATGTTTAAATAAATTGATTGGTGTTTGTTTGGAAGAAAGAAAATGCTACATGTAGTAGTTGGTATTGGAAAAGACATATGCATTCTTGTACATCATTGTTTGTTTTGATTTGACTTTGCAATTGTTTTGAGCTCTCAAGTAGATCATGTTTAAGCTCTTGCATCATGTAGTTAAAGCCTAGTAGTGGAGAACTACCGTAGAGCTTGTTGAGACTTGGTTGCATGTTCTCTCTAAGGTCTAGATATTTTCTGGTAAAATGTTTGAGCAACAAGGAAGACAGTGTAGAGTCTTATAATACTTGCAATATGTTTTTATTGTCTTGCTGTACCGGTTTATACTTGTGTTTGCTTCAAACAACCTTGCTAGCCTAAACTCTGTACTGAGAGGGAATGCTTCTCGTGCATCCAAAACTTGAGCCAAAACCCATGCCATTTGTGTCCACCATACCTACCTACTATGTGGTATTTCCTGCCATTCCAAGTAAATATTTCATGTGCTACCTTTAAACTATTCAAAACTTTATTACTCCTTATTTGTGTCAATGTTTTATAGCTCATGAGGAAGTATGTGGTGTTTTATCTTTCAATCTTGTCATTTACTTCTGACAGACTTTCACCAATGGACTAGTGGCATATACATCCGCTTATCCAATAATTTGCAAAAAGAGCTGGCAACGGGGTGCCCAGCCCCAATTAATTACAACTTTCATTAATAATTCTCTTCACATGTTTTGCCCTGATTTATCAGTAAGCAACTTAATTTGCAAATAGACACTCCTCCATGGTATGTGAATGTTGGAAGGCACCCGAGGATTCGGTTAGCCATGGCTTGTGTAAGCAAAAGGTTGGGAGGAGTGTCATCTATAAAGAAACTAAAATACATGTGTAAACAAAAGAGAAGAGGGATGATCTACCTTGCTGGTAGAGATAACGTCCTTCATGGGAGCCGCTCTTGAAAGTCTGGTTGACAAGGGGGTTAGAGTGCCCACTACCATTCGTTGACAACAACAAACACCTCTCAAATACTTATTTTGTGCTCTCTATATGCTTTCGAAAACTTAAAAAGCTCTAGCACATGATTTAATCCCTGCTTCCCTCTGCGAAGGGCCTATCTTTTACTTTATGTTGAGTCAGTTTACCTACTCCTTTCTATCTTAGAAGCAAACACTTGTGTCAACTTTGTGTGCATTGATTCTTACATGTTTACTTATTGCACTTGTTATATTGCTTTATGTTGACAACTATCCATGAGATATACATGTTACAAGTTGAAAGCAATTGCTGAAACTTAATCATCCTTTGTGTTGCTTCAATGCCTTTTACTTTGAATCTATTGCTTTATGAGTTACCTCTTATGCAAAACTTTTTGATGCTTGTCTTGAAAGTACTATTCATGAAAAGTTTTTGCTTATATGATTCATTGTTTACTCTTTATCTATTTGTTAGCAAACTATAGATCATTGCTTTGAGTCACTTCATTCATGACATGAGCCTTGCAATATATTGATCAAGATTGTGTGAAAGCATGTCTCCTCAGAAATTATTTGTTGTTATCGTTTTACCTACTCGAGGACGAGTAGAACTAAGCTTGGGGATGCTTGATACGTCTCCAACGTATCCATAATTTCTGCTGTTCCATGCTTATATTATACCATTTGCTACATGTTTTATATACACTTCATATCACTTTTATGCATTTTCTGGGACTAACCTATTAACAAGATGCCACAGTGCCAGTTCCCTGTTTTCTGCTGTTTTTGGTTTCAGAAAGTTACTTCTGGAAATATTCTCGGAATTGCACGAAACAAAAGGCCAAGTCCCTATTTTTCCAACACGTACACGGAGTCCGAAGGAGAGACGAAGAGGAGCCACGAGGTGGCCAAACCCCCAGGCGCGGGTGGCCCCCCGCGCGGGTGGTGGGCCCCTCGGGGGTCCGCCGACATCGCCCCTTCGCCTATTTATTCCCCAGACGTGAAAACCCTAAAACACCGAGCCTTTCATCCAGAACATATTCGCTGCCGCCGCCGTCGTCAACCCTAACTCGGGGGGTTCTGAAGCTCTTCCCGGCACCCTGCCGGAGAGGGGAATCATCACCGGAGGGCTCTACATCGCCATGCCCGCCTCCGGAGTGATGCGTGAGTAGTTCATCCTTGGACTATGGGTCCATAGCAGTAGCTAGATGGTTGTCTTCTCCACTTGTGCCATCATGTTTAGATCTTGTGAGCTGCCTATCATGATCAAGATCATCTTATTGTAATGCTACATGTTGTGTTTGCTGGGATCTGATTATATTGATACCTATGTGGAGCTGAATATTATTATCATGTCTATGTCATTTGTGATCTTGCATGCTCTCCGTTACTTGTTGAAGCCTTGGCCAAGTGAATACTTGTGACTCCAAGAGGGGGTATTTATGCATGATAGTTGGGTTCAACCTCTATTTAACCTGGGATAGTGACAGCAAGTTCTAAGGTTGTAGATGTGTTGTTGCCACTAGGGGTAAAACAGCAATGCTTTGTCAAGGATGAATGTATTGTTTACATTATGCACATTACTTAATGCAATTGTCTGTTGCTTGCAACTTAATACTGGAAGGGGTACGGTTGCTAACCGGAAGGTGGACTATTTAGGCATAGATGCATGCTGGATAGCGGTCTATGTACTTTGTCGTAATGCCCAAATGAATCTCATAGTAGACACTACAACTTGCACATGCATACTATGCACTTATCAATTGTCAATTGCCCAGCTGTAATTTATTTACCCAACATGTTCGTTATCTTATTGGAGAGACACCACTAGTGAACTGTGGACCCTGGTCCATTCTTTTACATCTGAAATACAACCAACTGCAATCATTGTTCCCTTTTATTCTCTGCAAACAAACATCATTTTCCACACTATACATCTCATCCTTTATTTTCAGCAAGCCGGTGAGGTTGACACCCTCGCTGTCTTGTCGAGACAAAGTAGTTTGATTGTGTTGTGTGCAGGTTCCACGTCAAGACGCCACCAAGTTTCCGGCACCTCATCATCCCCAACAACAGCGCAAGCTTTCTGACGCCGTTGACACCTTCTGGCAAGTGTTGATTTCCTACTGGTTCGATAAACCTTGGTTTCATAACTGAGGGAAGACTTGCTGCTGTACTCATCAAACCTTACACTTGAGGTATCCTGACGAACGTGTACTTCGCACGCATCAGTTACCAGAGCGCGCGGCAGTCCTTGAGTGAGTGATTGCCGTCGGGGTGGATGTGGCACCAGGGATCAGCCTCATCCTCTTCCTCAGTGGAGACGGGCTTGACCTTCTTTGGAAGTGGCTCGGTGACGAAGACGCGCTTGTCAGAGCCAGCATCCCGCTTCTTGTTCTTGGCGGCAGCGGCCTTGTCCTCAGGTTAATCTTCTCTCCTGCCTTCTTCTACACGTGCACAACGATCCGCAAGCTCCCAGAGCTTACGGGTAGTCTCCACGCGATGAATGTTCAGCTTCTCCTGCATCCGAGGGTTGCGGACGTTGATGCTGAAGCACTGGATGACCACTTCTTCTTTGATGCAGGGGATGGTGTTCATCTTGTGGGTGAAGCGCTGGATGTACTTGCGAAGAGTTTCGCCCGGCAGCTGCTTGAAGTCGTACAGGTCTCGGGGGGTACCCGGAGGCTCGAATCCTCCTTGGAAAGCCCCCAGGAACTGCTCCTTCAGTGCCCGCCAGGATCGGAGGGAGCTCTTGGGAAGGTTGAGAAGCCAGGTGTGGGCTTCTCCTTTCAGGGCTAGCAGGAACCAGTTGGCCATCATGATCTCGTCGGCCCCCGTGACCATCGCAGCGAGGCAGTAGATCTGCAGGAAGTCCCGAGGTTGGTGTGCCGTCGAAGCGTAGGACGTCGATCTTGAACTTCTTTGGCCAGTTGAAGCGGCAGATCTCAGGACGGAGGGATTTGCAGGCTTCCGCGACGTCATCGTCACGATCGCTGCGACGGTGGCCCTCCCGACGACGCTCGATGCGGGTGCACATGTCTTCACGCTGGCGGTTGTCCAGGTCGTCGCGAAGATCATGATCTTCAGAAGTCGAGGAATCGACAGAGATGGCCTTGTCTCGACCTTGGCGCGGCCGGTGGGTCGTAGGCGGAGCGGTGCGTGGAGGCTCCGTTTCCGCTCGGCGCTCCGCTTGAGGACGAACCCGAGGCTCGCGCGTGTGGCCGGTCGTGGCTCCGGGGGCGTTGACGGTGGTGGCTTGGGTGACAGCCGGCGCTGGGCCGCCATCGAGGTAGTCGAGTAGCTTCTCCACACGTACCCTCCATGCTTGGTGCGTCTTGGGATCAGTGTTGGTCGGCGGGAACTGCATCAGAGCCTTGGCCGCCACCAGGGCGTCATGACGGGCTTGAGCTTCAGGGTCCAGAGGGGCGTGCGTGGAGGACCTGCTCTTGGAGGGTTGGGCGACTCGGGCCGTCTGGTCCTTGGCGGCGTCGTTGCCGACGCTTTTTTCTCCGGAGAGAAGAGCGGGGGAAGCTAGGCAGAGGCGCGCGGAAGCGAGACGTACTTGGATCCCCCACCCTGCTCGCAGTTGAGTCCTTCCGCGACGTCTGGCACCATCTTCTCCGCGGGTTGCACGGGCGGCACGTCTTCTGGGAGCACACCGGAGGCACGGCGCTCGGCTGAGGCCCGAGTCGTGCGTGAAGGAGAGGCGACCTTGGAGGCCGCGGCGTCGGGCTTCCTCTTGGGAGGCATGCTTGACGAAGAACTTGGCGAAGAACTTGACGAGGATCTCCGAGCTGAGGAAGACGAGATCAGCACTTGCGCCCCCTACCTGGCGCGCCAGATGTCGTGTCACGAATGACGGACACCGGGAGTGATGGACACCCCCTTTGTAGATTCGGAAGGGGCGCGAAGGAGGCTGGAAGACGTCTTCTGGAGAAGTCCCGCCGGCGAGTTCTTCGTCACTCTCTCTCCCTGCGTATGTGGAAGGTAAACAAGGGACACAGCGATCTACCCAGGTTCCGGCCGCCCAGAGGCTAACAACCCTACTCCTGCATGTCTGAATAGATGGAGGCATCATGACGTGGCTACAAGGTGGTCTCCGGCGAGGAACCCGGGAAGGTTTTGGCCGGATGAGGAAGAAAGGGTAGATCCTTGCCCTGAGGAGATCACCTCCCTTCTCCTACCGGCCCTAGCTATCTCCAGTTGTGTCTTGTGTCTTGTTCTGATCCTCCTCCTCGCCATGACTTGGCCCTCCTTTTATATGCCAAGGAGTGCCACAAGGGTCATGCGAGGAGCGTGATGGGGTCTTGGCAGGAAGATCCCCATCTTCGTGGTTGTGGTGGCGACGTGGCCTCTTCTCCTCCAATCGTCTTGCTCCGGTTTGGTGAGATTCCCCTCCTTTTGGGAAAGCGACATGGGACAAGAGCTGTCACACCGCAGGTGGTGCTCCCTGCCTGCGCCTTGCTTCCCAAGTCTTCTAGGCTCTTCTACCACCTTCGGGAGGGCGCTGGAAGCCCTATCTTCACCTGATACCTGAGAGGGAGTCCGGCCCCGCCGGGGCCTCGGTCTCTCGGGGTCCTCTGATCCTTCCGGGGTGCGAAAAGGTCCCGGGGTTCCGGGAACCCGGCAGCCTCGTCTTAGTCCGCGAGGTGCCCGCCAGTCTTAGGTCTCGCCTTGGCCTTGTCCATCTTTGCAGTGGGCCCGCACGTGATGGACCCACTTTGGCAGCGCTAGGGGAACCCCGTGTTCAACTGCTGCAACAACAACCTTTGTGCCGTATTGTGAACTGAAACAATACCAACAAGGACTACCTCTCAGCAGGGAAATCAATATTTTGCACACGTGCTTTTACACGTGTCAACCGAAGACCATCACGTGTGGTGGACCCTACTATTATTTTGTGCAAGTATAAATTATGGAATATATATTTTATTACAAATATAATGAAATAATATGGAAAGAAATTATTACAAGAACATTACTCCTATTGTTGTTGGTCCTCTTACCTAGGGCCCACATGTCATGATTGGGCCCACCGTTTCGAGTACTTGTTGAAAGGATCGTATGGCCACCTAGAGGGGGTGAATAGGTGCTACTCCAAATTTTAATTCTTTTCTGATTAAGGTTTGACGTAAATGTTAATTCTCTAGATATGCAACTATGGTGAAGTTACCTATATGTCAAGCTAAGGCTAAACAAGATAAGATACATGTAATAAGTAACGACCAAGGAGCAACCGATCGGGAAGCACGCGGATAAAAGGATGTATTCCCGAGTTCCTCCTTTTTAGGGGAGTACATCTCGTTGGAGCGGTGTGAGTTTCAAACTTAAAGACGCCACAAATGACCTCACCCTATTCTCCGATGAACCTTGCCCAAAAGACCGGTTCTCCTTCCACTATCGAAATCCTGCAAGGCACAACTAGGAGCCCTTACAAAAACTTGAGGCTCAACCCACAAAAGGATTGGGGGCTCCCAAGCATCACAACACCGCTACACAAAAGTAGCAAGAAAGTAAGTACAATAAGAAGCCTAGGTTTTCCTAGTGGAAACCCTAAGCACAAATCCCTCAAGTGAACGTGGGGAAATGAAAAATGCTTTGATGAAGTTGTAGATCAGGGCGGATTGGGAGATGTATGAGCTATGGTCTCGCAACAATGGAGGGCAATCAATTTTGGACGAGCTGCTTGTCTTGAGGTAGGTGGAGGGGTATAAATACCCCTCCCAGAAAAATGGCCATTGGAGATCTGTCCGCAGTTACTAATTACCCCAGAACTTCCGGTGCTGGGGCCGGAAGTTTCGACCTATGAAACTTCCGGCGGAACTTTCGACCCTAAAACAAAAGCAAATGGTCTACAAGACTTTGTCATTTCCGAGGGTCACGCGTCAGCCCGAAAGTTCTGATGTCGGAACTTCCGGCTGACACCGGAACTTCTAGCCTGGAACCTCCGGCGTGAGAAACTGTCGATGAGCGCTTCCACCAGTGCTGGTGGATGTTATTGTCCGAGGGCTGTGGCCTCTGCCTTGGCCATGTTAGCCTACTCGGCTATGTCCGGTTCTTCAATCTCTCCACCGGCTTCTTCGTGCGTGCCTGGCTCCCGATTTTCAAGGACCACGTCATCCTCGATTATGTCCACGACCTCGTTCTCTTGCTATGGAGACATGACAATACTGTCCAACTTCTCCATCTTTTCACCGGTGACACTGTGATGCGTGCGAAGTGCACGTTCGTCAGGATACCTCAAGTGTAAGGTTTGATGAGTACAGCGGCAAGTCTTCCCTCAGTTATGAAACCAAGGTTTATCGAACCAGTAGGAAATCAACACTTGCTAGAAGGTGGCAACGGCGTCAGAAACTTGGTGGTGCGTAGTTGACGTGGAACCTGCACACAACACAATCAAACTACTTTGCCCCGACGAGACAGTGAGGGTGTCAACCTCACTGGCTTGCTGAAAACAAAGGGTTAAACGTATAGTGTGGAAAATGGTGTTTGCTTGCAGTAAACAAAAGAGAACAATGATTGCAGTTGGTTGTATTTCAGATGTAAAAGAATGGACCGGGGTCCACAGTTCACTACTGGTGTCTCTCCAATAAGATAACTAACATGCTGGGTAAACAAATTACAGCTGGGCAATTGACAATTGATAAGTGCATAAACATGCATGTGCAAGTTGTAGTGTCTACTATGAGATTCATTTGGGCATTACGACAAAGTACATAGACCGCTATCCAGCATGCATCTATGCCTAAATAGTCCACCTTCCGGTTAGCATCCGCACCCCTTTCAGTATTAAGTTGCAAGCAACAGACAATTGCATTAAGTAATGTGCGTAATGTAAACAATACATTCATCCTTGAAAAAGCATTGCTGTTTTACCCCTAGTGGCAACAACACATCTACAACCTTAGAACTTGCTGTCACTATCCCAGGTTAAATAGAGGTTGAACCCAACTATCATGCATAAATACCCCCTCTTGGAGTCACAAGTATTCACTTGGCCAAGGCTTCAACAAGTAACGGAGAGCATGCAAGATCACAAATGACATAGACATGATAATATAATATTCAGCTCCACATAGTATCAATATTCATCGATCCCAGCAAACACAACATGTAGCATTACAATAAGATGATCTTGATCATGATAGGCAGCTCACAAGATCTAAACATGATGGCACAAGTGGAGAAGACAACCATCTAGCTACTGCTATGGACCCATAGTCCAAGGATGAACTACTCACACATCACTCCGGAGGCGGGCATGGCGATGTAGAGCCCTCCGGTGATGATTCCCCTCTCCGGCAGGGTGCCGGGAAGAGCTTCAGGAACCCCCCGAGTTAGGGTTGACGACGGCGGCGGCGGATATGTTCTGGATGAAAGGCTCGGTGTTTTAGGGTTTTCGCTCGGGGAATAAATAGGCGAAGGGGCGATGTCGGCGGACCCCCGAGGGGCCCACCACCTCGCGCTGTGGGCCCTGCCGCACAGAGGGGTTTGGCCACCTCGTGGCTCTCTTCGTCTCTCCTTCGGACTCCGTGTACGTGTGGAAAAATAGGGACTTGGCCTTTTGTTTCGTGCAATTCCGAGAATATTTCCAGAAGTAACTTTCTGAAACCAAAAACAGCAGAAAACAGGGAACTGGCACTGTGGCATCTTGTTAATAGGTTAGTCCCAGAAAATGCATAAAAGTGATATAAGTGTATATAAAACATGTAGCAAATGGTATAATATAAGCATGGAACAGCAGAAATTATGGATACGTTGGAGACGTATCAAGCATCCCCAAGCTTAGTTCTACTCGTCCTCGAGTAGGTAAAACGATAACAACAAATAATTTCTGAGGAGACATGCTTTCACACAATCTTGATCAATATATTGCAAGGCTCATGTCATGAATGAAGTGACTCAAAGCAATGATCTATAGTTTGCTAACAAATAGATAAAGAGTAAACAATGAATCATATAAGCAAAAACTTTTCATGAATAGTACTTTCAAGACAAGCATCAAAAAGTTTTGCATAAGAGGTAACTCATAAAGCAATAGATTCAAAGTAAAAGGCATTGAAGCAACACAAAGGATGATTAAGTTTCAGCATTGCTTTCAACTTGTAACATGTATATCTCATGGATAGTTGTCAACATAAAGCAATATAACAAGTGCAATAAGTAAACATGTAAGAATCAATGCACACAAAGTTGACACAAGTGTTTGCTTCTAAGATAGAAAGGAGTAGGTAAACTGACTCAACATAAAGTAAAAGATAGGCCCTTCGCAGAGGGAAGCAGGGATTAAATCATGTGCTAGAGCTTTTTAAGTTTTCGAAAGCATATAGAGAGCACAAAATAAGTATTTGAGAGGTGTTTGTTGTTGTCAACGAATGGTAGTGGGCACTCTAACCCCCTTGTCAACCAGACTTTCAAGAGCGGCTCCCATGAAGGACGTTATCTCTACCAGCAAGGTAGATCATCCCTCTTCTCTTTTGTTTACACATGTATTTTAGTTTCTTTATAGATGACACTCCTCCCAACCTTTTGCTTACACAAGCCATGGCTAACCGAATCCTCGGGTGCCTTCCAACATTCACATACCATGGAGGAGTGTCTATTTGCAAATTAAGTTGCTTACTGATAAATCAGGGCAAAACATGTGAAGAGAATTATTAATGAAAGTTGTAATTAATTGGGGCTGGGCACCCCGTTGCCAGCTCTTTTTGCAAATTATTGGATAAGCGGATGTATATGCCACTAGTCCATTGGTGAAAGTCTGTCAGAAGTAAATGACAAGATTGAAAGATAAAACACCACATACTTCCTCATGAGCTATAAAACATTGACACAAATAAGGAGTAATAAAGTTTTGAATAGTTTAAAGGTAGCACATGAAATATTTACTTGGAATGGCAGGAAATACCACATAGTAGGTAGGTATGGTGGACACAAATGGCATGGGTTTTGGCTCAAGTTTTGGATGCACGAGAAGCATTCCCTCTCAGTACAGAGTTTAGGCTAGCAAGGTTGTTTGAAGCAAACACAAGTATAAACCGGTACAGCAAGAATCACATAAAAACATATTGCAAGTATTATAAGACTCTACACTGTCTTCCTTGTTGCTCAAACATTTTACCAGAAAATATCTAGACCTTAGAGAGAACAAATATGCATCCAAGTCTCAACAAGCTCTACGGTAGTTCTCCACTACTAGGCTTTAACTACATGATGCAAGAGCTTAAACATGATCTACTTGAGAGCTCAAAACAATTGCAAAGCATCAAATCAGACAAAAGACAATGATCTACAAGAATGCATATGTCTTTTCCAATACCAACTACTACATGTAGCATTTTCTTTCTTCCAAACAAACACCAATCAATTTATTTAAACATAAACTCTCCAAATGATAATATAATGCAGCAAGAGAGTATTTATAAACAAGTGCTAACAGCTCGAAGAGATGCATGAAAAACAGGAGCTAAAAGCACTGCAGTAGCTAGTTAAGAATACTCAACAAATATAAGTGAAGAACATGAGTATTCACATGAAAAAGCGGAGCGTGTCTCTCTCCCACACAAGGATTGCTAGGATCCGAATTTATTCAAACAAAAACAAAAATAAAAACACACAGACGCTCCAAGTAAAGCGCATAAGATGTGAAAGAATTAAAATATAGTTTCACTAGAGATGACCTGATAAGTTTGTTGATGAAGAAGGGGATGCCTTGGGCATCCCCAAGCTTAGACGCTTGAGTCTCTCTGAATATGGTTGGGATGAACCACGGGGGCATCCCCAAGCTTAGGCTTTTCACTCTTCTTGATCACATAATATCACCCTTCTCGCTTGATCCTTGAAAACTTCCTTCACACCAAACTCAAGACAGTTCTCATTAGAGGGTTAGTGCATAATCAAAAATTCTCATATTCTGTAATGATACAATCAATCCCAAAGCTTCTGGACATTAGCTACAGCCACCAATGCTTTGTGGAGCAAAGAAATCCACACAAACACAGTAAAAGAGCGAATGCAAAACAAAAGGCAGAATCTGTCAAAAACAGAACAGTCTGGAATGACGAATTTTTTCGAGGCACTTAAGTTGCTCAGATGGATCTGGCCTAAAATAATGAAAGTTGCGTACATATCTCAGGAATATGCGTGATTTTTTCAGAATTTTTGAATTTTCTACAGGGAGATAAGCTCAAATCCGTGACAGCTAAAAATCTGTCACTGCGCAGAAATCCAAATCTTGCATCAACTTTCAATATAGAACTTTACTTGGCACAACATTGCGATAAAATAAAGATACAAAGGAGTTGCTACAGAAGTAACAAACACCTTGACTCAAAGAAAACAAAAATAACAGCAAATAAAAACAATGGGTTGTCTCCCATAAGCGCTTTTCTTTAACGCCTTTCAGCTAGGCGCAGAAAGTGAAAATCAAGTGTTATCAAGAGAAGAAGCATCAACATCATAACTTGCTCTAACAATAGAGTCAAAAGGTAACTTCATTCTCTTCCTAGGGAAGTGTTCCATACCTTTCTTGAGAGGAAATTGGTACCTTATATTACCTTCTTTCATATCAATGATGGCACCAACAGTTCAAAGAAATGGTTTTCCCAAAACAATAGGACAAGATGCATTGCATTCAATATCCATAACAACAAAATCAACAGGGACAAGGTTATTGTTTATTGAAATAAGAACATCATTAACTCGCTCCAAAGGTTTCTTCATAGCATTATCAGCGAGAAAAACATCCAAATAACAATGTTCCAAAGGTGGCCACTAGTAGGAAAAGGCCTACCGCTGGCGGACGGAAACGGCCTACCGCTGCAGGGCGGGCGCCCGCCAGCAGTCATTACGCTGGCAGACGGGGACGGCGCCGGCGGAGAACGGCGCGGGGACGGCGCGGGGCGGAGAGGTCGCGTGGAGGACGGCGCGGCCGGGGATGGCATCGACGTCGCGGGCGGCGCGTGGACACGCGGCGGCGGCGGCGGCGGCGGCGAGAAGTGCGGCGAGCGGCCGTGCGCGGGAGCTGTCACGGCTGCGGGGGCAGGGAGGGGGCGACGCGGTTGGTGGGGGGCAGGGAGGCGGCGGCGCGGTTGGTGGGGCGCAGGGGGCGGCGTGGTTGGTGGGGGGGGCAGGGGTGGATGGGGATGGAGGAAATGGATAGGGTGGGGTGGGCAACGGGTGGATAGGGATGGTGCGGGTGGACCCGCGTGACCAGGGGGCCGTCCGCCAGCGGTAAGTTCTAAGTTTTTTTTCCTATATAAAGGGCCATATATGGGACAGACCCCAGCCATCAATCCAACACGCCACCACCGCGCCTCCGCCGCCCTTGTCCGCGCCTCTCGACGACCTCTCCGCGCCCGTGGCCTCGCCCCTCCACGCCTCCGTGGACCTCCGATCCCCTAGTCCGTCGTCCCCATGGCGCCAGTGTACGTATGCTACGCTTAATTTCTCCCTGATCCCCCCTCTCCCCTCCATAGGTTTGTATGTACCTTAGGTGTTTGATTAAATTCCCCATTATTGTTTTCAGATCTCGGGCATATACATCGGCGATGGCCGCAATCGGACACCCGCTGGACAATAACGTTTTTGTGCGGGATTGGGCTCCGCCGGGCTGGCACTGGGAGATGTTATCTTCCGAAACGCGTAGCTTGGTGAGAAATCCGGGCGAAGTCGTCGACCCGGATCTTCTTTGGTGGAGGTCGCGTGGGCCAAGGAGGTTCCAGAGGGAGCCGGCCCCCGAGGAGGTGGTACGTTGCCGTATAAGCGAGGAGGATGCGCACGTCCGTCGCTACATGTATATGTTGGATACGATGTATACTAATACATGGCAGGGAATGCAAAGGGATCCTTATGACCCTGTGATGGTTCCTACTCTTTGGGTGAGGAGCGCTCCCCGTGATGGACCCCGCGGCCGTGGACCTGGCAGAAGTTAGTTAAATAAAAATGGCATGAAGACGATCGATCCAGCTATGTAACCACCGGAGAGATTAAATAAAGATCTGTAACCGTGATACTTTTTGCATATTAATTTGATCTATGTTGCTTTTTTCATAGAGAGTCTTATGTCTTTTTATGTGTACTAGTTGCTATATGAAATGATAAACTTGATTTTCGATCCAGCTGTGTATAAACATCTACAAGTTTCAGTTCGATCAAAGTGACTAAGTTATTTTGGTCGAAAACGTACGCTGACGAGGGGTGTCCTCGGCAAGTCCCATGGTTAGGTACCTAGGGTTTACTATGTGGTAGAGAACGCGTAGTACTGTTGGACACGACGGCTGACAAGCGGGAGTTACCCAGGTTCGGGGCCCTCGATTGAGGTAAAACCCTTACTCCTGCCTGTCTGAATTTGATCTTGTGGATATACGGTTACAGGGGTCCGGCGAGTTGCTGATCTCGTCGGGGTTGTGATGGCTATGAATTGCTTGACCTTCATCGGTTACCCTAATAGCCTTTATATAGTAGGCTAGGTCCTGGATACATAACCGACTAGGTTTACACATATGGAAAGTCTTAACCGACTATGATTCAACCTAACTTGGAAACTACTCTTCGTTTGACGTCTTTCTTCGTGGGCTTCTTTCGTCTTGGGCCCTCCTTGGGCTTCACCTGTACCAGGTATCCTCACGTATAGGTACCCAAAGGGTATATCCTCGTCAGCATCCCCCGAGTGCTTGCTTGATTACTCGGAATCATGGATGCACTCCTTTCGTCATGCATATCATAATCTTTCAACTGTGCGATTTTTATGTGATCTTGGGGATAATAGCATAGTAGGCCCAGCTCACTCAAGGCTGGTTAACTACTCATTAGGGCAAAACCTTACTAGCCTTCAATCAAACTCGAGTCCCCGGACTCGAATCTGGAACACAATCGAAAACATTTGCCTAGGGATTATTGCTTGGCAGGCCTGATTCACTCGAAAACCCGTACCAGCTTTCAATCAGATTTGAGTCCCCGGACTCGAACACTTTTGATGTATTTGCCTAGGGATTTTAGCTTAGTAGGCCTGAACTTACTCGAATTCTCGATGTCAGTTAACTGCTCATTAGGGCAACACCATACTCGCTTTCAATCAGACTCGAGTCCCCGGACTCGAACCTGGAACAAACTGGACAGACTCGACTCAGGCCGTTGTAGGTCTTACTGATTCGTTCTGCAGATTATCTTTTGATACCCAACGCGTCCGTCGGGATTTTCATCATGTCTGTTGACACGGAAGATTTTAAGGAAAACACTGCCGGAGTGTCCCTTAGCCCAGCTCGATCAATCGGCGGGTCTTACCTTTGCATTTGCGTATGCAGCATCCGAGACATCTTCGATTACTATAGTCCGGGAATTTTATGCGATATGATTTAATCAAGTCGAAGATTTGTCTGAATTGTACTCAATCGAGTCTGTTTTTGTCGAGTGAGCTATTTACCTTTTTAGAAATCTTATGGGAGCGCGACAGCGCTCCCATGGGAGTAGCCCCCGAGATTGTGGTTTATTGTTTGCAATAGTTGACAATCTTAAAAACATTACATTCTATACTTTCAATTGAACAAATTTTTGATCCGCTCCCATGGGAGTACCTTTGTTTAAGAATTGGTACTCCAATCGACAGTTGCTACCCATCAAGCTAATAGAGCTGTAACTTTGTTCCTGCCATTTTTGCTCGTGTGATTGACGTCATGCATGACGCTTGTGGCGTGCTTGTCAAATTTTGACAAGACATGACCTTGCGGGCCCGTTGTCAGGGTTTTGACCACCAGAGGACGCCACTTCTGTTCCGATTTGACCGGGCGTGGTGAAATTTTCGCAACGTAATGATAACTTTCTTGTTTTTCGTGCGTAGTGGGCAGCGTGGCTCGTGACGGTTGTCCTCCGTGCATGACACGTGTCGCCCATATTTTGCGCGGACGGTTGAGATTCGTTTTGCCTAATGCAGTAAATACCCAACTTTGCTCTTCGGGATTTTTTTACCTTGCCATTTGCTCTTCCTTGCCTTCTTCTTCCTCTGTGCGCACCACCCACCATTGCTTTGCGCTCGAGTTTTGCCTCTTTCACCTCCTTCCCTATGGCACCCAAGAATAACAAGCGCGGTGCTGCCGCCGAGGCCGCCGGAAAGGGGAAAACCGTAGTTGCGGCCGGTGGTGCGACCAGTGCTCATACAAAATCACCCGGCGACTGGTTGCGATCCTCCATTACGGAGGCCAACCTTGAAGAATTCCACCAGAAGGGCTAGCTACCCTCTGCTGACCAAGTTGCTGCGCGTGCTCCCGGATTGGAGGTACGCCCTGAGCCCCGCACTGGCGAGCGGGTGTGCTTTGCGGAGTTTCTTCCTCGCGGCATTTCATTCCCTCTGCACGACTTCGTGCGGGGATTGCTGTATACCTACGGCATACAGCTTCATGATTTGACCCCCAATGGACTGATGCACATCACCTGCTTCATGGTGCTGTGCGAGTGTTTCTTGGGGGTATCTCCCAGTTGGCCTATGTGGAAGCACCTCTTTCAGGTGCGCCCGAACTACAGAGGAGGGCGTCCCTGCCCTGTGGGTGGTTTCAACATCCAAGCTCTGAGCGGGTCGAATTACTTTGACCTGAAGGCAGTCGACTCCGCACAAGGCTGGAGGGCCAGATGGTTCTATGTGCCAATCGACCAAGTGATTCTCCCTGCCTTCTCGACTAAGAACCAGCCCTCGAAGACGACGGCCTGGGATCACTTGGTTTCTGAAGATGAGGCCAAGGAAGCCGCTCCTCTACTCGCGAGGCTACCTGAGCTGCTGACCACTGTATCTGGCATACAGTTGATTAGCACTTTCATGAAGATGCGAGTGTGGCCCATGCGCCTCCGTGCCCACCTGATGTGGCAATACGACGGGCCACTCGACTCGACAAGAATGAGCCAAGAGGAGCTAACCGACAAGGAGCTTAGTGCTTAGGTGAAGAAAATCACTAGCATCAAGGCTTCTGAGGCGATTGACTTCTCCTTCAAGCAGTTGCCTTACGGACCAGGCAACGCACTCCCCGAGGTACTCGTGTGTGCTCTGCTACTTGCGTTGCTATACGTGCACGAATTAGAATCGTTATCTTTTTGCATCTTGAATTTGAACGCAGGGTCACTCGACGGCTTCTTCTCTTCCCCCCTTGCCTGAGGCTGGGCCTACTTCAGAGACTATGGCACAAGAAGATCTTCATGTGCCTACAACCGACCCTGCTTCAGCCCACACTACTCAAGGCGAGAACCTGGAAGATGAAGCCGGGGATGAAGTAGACTAGGCTGCGACTGAAGTTGCAGCTGACTCAGAGGAGGTTCTGGCCACTCGCAAGTCGAAGCGCCTTCGGTTGACGATACATGATTCGTCGAGCGAAGGGACTAAGGAGAATGACCAAGTGGGCACTCGTAACTCGGGTACTCACTCGCCTCCAAAGAGCAATCCTTTGGCCGTTTCTCCTCTGGCTTCGTGTCCTCCTCCTCCTTCGGGTTGTACTCCTCGGCTAGGGGCATTGGCTCTTGATGAAGAGCCCGAGTCAGATGACGATGAGGAGTCCAGGTTTGTTCCGATCTTTGTTATTTTGTTTGCTGCTTTTCTGCTTCTAACCCCACCTATTTCTTTTTGCTTGTTAGTGGCAAATCGCCACCATCTCCGCCTGCTGTGGACACCACGAGTGCCCTACAACCCTTGATCACTCAGCAAATCGACACAGCTATATATAACACCTGTGGTTGCGCCAGTCACCACTCTAGTGGAGGCTGCCAACAAGGACAAGGCTACTGTCGATGCGGGTGCCACGGCCTCTTCTTCTCCTTCTTGGACTGACCATGTATGTATTTTTTCTTATAAGTTTGTGCTTACACATTGCAATTCGATTTGCTTGGTTTTCTAGAGTTTTGTTCTCTCCTCCCTTTTCAGCCAATGTATGCTTCCCTATCTACATGGGTGCAAACTCTTGCTCGTATGGAGAAGGAAAGGGACTCCTTGCAGACTTCTGCATCCGAGCTTGCTGGTAACTGTGATTATTTTGCTCATAGTTGAATTTTTTGCTAAAACTTTGAACTCGATAACAAGTTAATGCAATCATGTGTAGGGAAACAAAAATCGGCTGAAGAACGAGTAGGCACTCTAGAAGAGCAGATGAAAAATTTGAAGACCAAGCTCGAGACCCAGGAGGCTGATGCCAAGACTGCTCTTGGTGATGCCCAAGATGCAGCTCGCAATCGCGAGAAAGAGATTACCACTCGGCTGTCCATTCTGGCACGCTCTGCTAGAGGTAAATTTGTTGATTATTGGCTATTCGAGTAAAATATCCATCTGGTACCTTCTGACCCAGGTTATTATTTTGCAGGACCCAACACTGCTTCTGCTTCTGCCGAGCCACCCAGTGATGAAGTGTCACTTGAGAGCATGATTTCTGAACTTGAGATGGTCTTGTCCAAGACCTCGAGTGACCTTGCAACCACATCTGGTGCTCTTGGCTTTCTGCACGAGGAGATGATGCCTGCAGCGGACGTGCCCCCCATTGTCGAAGGACTTGTGGGCGCTTTTGGAGCTGGATCAACATCGGTTGCTGACTTTGCCCGCGGGTGCACGGTACACGGCTCGGAGTACACCATCAAGATTTTGTTAGGCAATGGCGTAGAGGTCGACTTCGAGCGCAATTTATCAGAGTACCCAAAGAAGGCAAATGGGAAACCATTGTCTTTTAAAGATGTGACTGATACAGGCACTCGTCTGAGCGAAGTTTGCATCCAAACTATGGAGCGCCGGGCTGATGCTATTAGAGCTCAGTCGCGTAAGAGCAAGGCAGAGTCTGCCTCACATGCTTAGGAGTAGTCTGCACTTTGCTACACTTATTTTCTTTTGGAAATGTAATATGTATGACTTGAATCTACTCGAATCCTTTTACTGCATGCTTTTGTGGCTATTTTATGATGTGAAAACTTTTATATGATCTCCACACGCTTGTGATGTTGAATTTTCATTCCCCCTGAATCAGGATGAAGATTGTGCTGTAAATGTTCCTTCCACCTCTCAAACCGTCAATCGAAACGCTAGCTACTCAAGGAGAGATGCTCGAGCATTGGATAATGCTAGGAATCGAGTGAGGGAACTGGAGCAAGAATTAAAAGAAACGCGAGCCGAACTTAAACTTCTTCGCTCGCGCCCGAGCTTTGCTACCCAACGCGAAGATTATGTGATGGCTGAAATGGAATCTGTGAACCGTCAACTCGAAGGTTAGCAATTGCCTCCACCTTTTTCTTTGGCAGTTTGCTCTTGCTTTATTTTGATTGTTGTCCTTTGCCCTTTCGAACACATGCAGCATTTGTTCCTAACTTCGAACAAGAAGATAGGAGAGTTTCTCGACTGCTTGGGAATGTGATTGAAGATCCTTCTACTGGCCAGCAACACTTTCTCTTGGATAAGGTGCATGCACGCGCCCTGCTCACCTTGAAAGATCGAGTATGGAGAAACGCCCAAGTACTCGAGATATGCAGGCGTATCTTTCCCAATCTGAATTGGGCGTTATTCCCTGCCGGGCCGCAACCTCAAGGACTATTTCCCTTAATTGACATCTTCCGAGTGACAGAATCAGTTAAAGGATCCTTGATGGATCTTGCGGTGCTTGGAGCCAATGCTACTATGGCTTATATACGCAGTCGCAGGCCTCAGTTCACTCTTCGTCCACTGGCTCCGGGTGAACTCATTTCTCAATCGCGGTTGGTTGAGACACACCCCACAGCTGAAGACTTCATAAACCGATGTAAAGATCAGTTTTTTGGTCCTATAATGGAGACGAAGGACGAATAGACAATTTTCGAGTGTAACTTCCAATTAGTGCACATAATTTGCGGATGAGTTGTATTTATTTCGAGCCCCCGAGTGTAATGAGTGGGGGTTTTGTACCAGCCCCCGAGTATAATGAGTGGGGTTTTTGTTTAACCCAGCCCCCGAGTACATCGAGTAGGGTTTGTGTTTAACCCAGCCCCCGAGTGTATCGAGTGGGGTTTGTGTTTAACCCAGCCCCCGAGTATATCGAGTGGGGTTTATGTTTAACCCAGCCCCCAAGTATATCGAGTGGGGTTTATGTTTAACCTAGCCCCCGAGTATATCGAGTGGGGTTTATGTTTAACCCAGCCCCCAAGTATGTCGAGTGGGATTTGTGGTTTATGAATTTCATTTTTTAGAAATGTGTTTTTGCTTGTTAGTTTGCAGAGATGTGAATAAAACTACAAGATACATATGGGGGAACACATGATTTTATTCCAACATTTGTTGTTCGACCAGCAGGCCACCTCATTAAAAACCTTCCAGTCCCCTTAGGTACCCTGGTAAGGGAAAGAGTGCGTCTGAAACCTGCTGGTTCTTCCGACATATCGAGCTTTTACATATGAGACTAGGAGACCTATGCTTAAAACCGATGCAGGTGCGCCACATTCCATGGATTTGATACTTCTTCTCCAGTCTTGGCATCTTTCAGTCGATAAGCTCCTCCATTGCTGATGACTTCTGTGATGATGTAAGGTCCTTCCCATGGTGATGCTAACTTGTGAACCTTTTTCTGCTTCTCTAGTAGCACCAAGCCTCCCACCATGAAGGATCTTGTGCGCAATCGACGGCTATGGTAGTTGCATAGCTCTTGTTGATAAACAGCTGTACGTGCTAAGGCTGTATTGCGCGCTTCCTCCAAGAGATCGTCTGCGTCCTCGATTGCCTTGTTGGCGTCAGTTTTCTCGTATGCTTCCACTCGCGGTGCGTGAAACTTGACGTCGGAAGGCAACACTGCTTCCGAACCATAGACCATGAAGAATGGTGTGTATTGAGTGGAAGCATTTGGCGTAGTGCGTAGGCTCCATAGTACCGCTGGAAGTTCTTCAACCCATGCACCCGCAGCTTTCTTCAGCGGAACTAACAATCTTTTCTTAATGCCACTGCACACGAGACCATTGGCTTTCTCGACCTGTCCATTCGATTGCGAATGTGCTACTGACGCGTAGTTTAACTTGACGCCTTGCTCCTTGCAAAAAGACTGAAACTCTTCTGCTGTGAAGTTAGTTCCATTGTCGGTAATGATGCTGTCCATCACCCCATACCGATATATGATCGATTGGATGAAACAAACCGCCGTGGAAGCTGTCGAGCTTGTGATGGGGATGGCTTCGATCCATTTTGTGAATTTGTCGACTGCTACAAGTAGGTGAGTGTGACCGCCAGGAGATGACTTTTTGAGTGGCCCTACCATGTCGAGACCCCACTGGGCAAAAGGCCATGCCAATGGTATGGTTTTGAGTGCTGACGCGGGTGCATGTGGCCTAGATGCAAACTTCTGGCACCCGATGCACCTTTTGACAATATCTTCTGCGTCGCTTAACGCAGTTGGACAGTAAAACCCCGCTCGGAAGGCTTTGGCTACGAGAGATCGACTGCCGGCATGATGTCCGCAGGTACCTGCATGAATATCTCGAAGGAGATATTTGCCATCCTCGAATGCAATGCATCTTTGGAACATACCTGAAGTGATGCGTTTGTGCAGCTCACCGTTAATGATGGTGTATGATTTTGCTCGTCGTGTGATGCGCCTGGACTCATTTATGTCTTCTGGTAGTTCATTGCGAAGCATATATGCAAGGAAAGGTTGAGTCCATGTAGGTTCAATGAGTAGTACCTCGACTGGAGGGTCCTCTGTGCTTGGTGTATTACCTTTGCACGTGGCGGGTGCCGGCGCAGATGGTCGTTTGTCGATTGACATGTGCTCGATCCTCTCGAAGAACACTCCTGGCAGTATTGGCGCTTTTGTAGATGCGATGTTTGCGAGTTTGTCTGCTTCTTCGTTACTTCTCTTCCTATGTGCCGCAACTCGCATCCTTCGAAGCTTCCTTCCATGATGTTGTAGAGGTTGTGGTAGAGCATCATATTGTCTGCGATTGAGTCGCAGGCCTTCATTGTTTGCTGCACCACTAATTTAGAATCACCATAAATCATTAGTCGAGTGCATCCCATAGCTTTCACCATGCGCATGCCATGAATTAGTGCCTCGTATTCTGCCTCATTGTTTGATGGGAACTCGAATCCCATTTGTAATACAAAGAGTAGCTTGTCTCCCTTTGGTGAAATGAGCACCACTCCTGCCCCTGCTCCTTCGTTCTTTTTGGATCCATCAAAGTACATTGTCCATGAATTGGAGACGTCGGGTACTCCTGGAAGCTGAGCTTCGATCCACTCGGTGTGAAAATCTGGCAGGACTTGCGCTTTGATGGCCCTCGGGTGCTCATACTTGATGCCTAGTGGTGCTAGCTCGATGAGCCATTTTGCTACTCGCCCTGTTGCGTTGGGGTTTGTGAGGACATCTCCGATTGCTGACTTGTTGACCACAGTTATCGGATGCTCGGAGAAGTAGTGTGCTAGTTTCTGGGAAGTCATGAACACGGCGTATGCCAGTTTCTGATATTGCGGCTACCGTTGCTTGGACAGGGAGAGAACTACACTTACGTAGTAAACTGGCCGCTGAATGCTCTGGCTATGCCCTTCTTCCATGCGATCGACTACCAATACAGTACTGACCACCCGATTGGTAGCTGAGACGTAAAGGTAGAGTGGTTCATGCTTCTTAGGTGCTACCAAAATCGGAGGGCTGGTGAGCATCTTTTTGAGGTCTTGAAGAGCTGCATCTGCTTCGTCTGTCCACTCGAACTTATCTGCTTTCTTCATCAGTTTGTAAAATGGGAGTGCTCTTTCAGCTAGCTTACTGATTAACCTGCTGAGTGCTGCTACTCGACCGGCTAATTGTTGCACTTCATGAAGCTTGGCGGGTCTCTTCATCGTGATGATGGCCTGGATCTTTTCGGGATCTGCCTCTATTCCTCGTGCTGATACCAAATAACCTAGAAGCTGTCCAGCTGGCACACCAAAGGTACACTTTTTTGGGTTAAGCTTGATGTTGTACCGATTGAGGTTATTGAATGTTTCCTGGAGATCTTTAATCAAAGTGTCTTCGTTCTGAGTTTTGACAACGATATCTTCAACATAGACTTATACGTTTTTTCTGATTTGCTCCTGTAGACAGTTTTGCATCATGCGCTGGTATGTTGCACCCGCGTTTTTGAGCCCAAACGGCCTTGTCGTGTAGCAGAATACTCCGAGTGGAGTTATGAACGCTGTTTTCTCTTCATCCTCCTCTTTCATCCGAATCTGGTGCTATCCAGAGTATGCATCCAAAAATGACAGTCGAGCGCAACCTGCAGTTGAATCGATGATCTGGTCGATCCGTGGTAATGGGTAGTGATCCTTTGGGTAGCATTTGTTCAGAGAGGTGAAATCCACACACATCCGCTGTATGTCTGAGTTCTTTTTGTCGACTAAAACAGGATTGGCTATCCAGTCTGCTTTTTTAACTTCTCGGATGAATTTGGCTGCACACAACCTGTCGACTTCGGCTTCGATTGCATCCCTCTTTGGATCAGAGAAACGGCGCATAGTTTGCTTGACTGGCTTAAAACCTGGCTTAATTTGTAGAGAGTGCTCGGCAAATTCCCTGGGAACACCTGGCATGTCGGATGGAGACCGTGCAAATATTTCCCAGTTCTCACGGAGGAATTTGACGAGCGCGCTTTCCTATGCGTCAGTGAGGCTTGACGACACATTGACCGTTTTGGAGGGATCAGTCGGGTGCACCTGGTGTGTTCGTGTGTCGTTTGTGGCGTTGAACTCTCTACCAGTTGCCAATCTTTTATTCTCTAGCAGAAGTGTGCGATCGTTGGAGATTTCAAGGTCGGCGAGTGCCTTTTCCATCCCGTACATCTCGGAGATTTTGCTGAATTCACGATCACATGAGTCTGACCTTTGGAAATTGCCGTTGACTGTGATGACTCCTTTTGGTCCTGGCATCTTGAGCTTGAGGTAAGCATAGTGTGGGACGGCCATGAATCGGGCGAACGTCGGGCGCCCAAGTATAGCGTGGTATTGTGACTTCCAGTCGACAACTTCGAATTCAATCGACTCGGTTCTGAAATGTTCGGGGGTTCCAAATGTAACGTCGAGCTGAACCGTACCTTTCGGGTGTGTTGCCCTGCCTGGGACGATGCCGTGGAAGGTATTTGTCGATACTGGTAGATTATTGACTGCTTTGTTCATCCTCCGTAGGGTATCTGTGAAGATTATGTTGAGGCCACTGCCTCCATCCATGAAGACCTTGGTCATGGCGTAGTTGCCAATTTGAGTGTCGAGTACCAGGGCCGCGTGTCCTGGTCGATAAACTGCAGGCGGGTGATCCTCTCGGTTAAAGATGATTGGAACTTCTGATCCTTTCAAAAATTCTGGGATGGCCGGGGGTGCCATGACCGCCATGTTGACGTGTCGTGTGTGCAACTTCTGCTCTCTATTGGATGATCGCCCCTTCTAGATCATGTTCATTTGGCCTCGAGTGATGGGGTACTGTTGTTCCTCTACCTGGGGTACTTGGTGTACGGCTGCTGCCATTTATGCTCCTCCATTAGGTTGTGCGGGTACCATGTACACCGGTGCTGGTTGCGCTTGGTATGCCTGAGCAGGCTGTGTTTGGTGTGGAACGGAGTACACCTGAGTATGATGTACTTGCTATGGTGCGGAATATACCTAAGCTTGTTGTACATGTTGCGGCGCGGAGTACACCTGAGCTGGTGGTGCTTGCGTATGGGTCATTGCGATTGGTTGAGCCTGCGTCAGTTGTGGCGGAGCACGTCCTTCCTTCTGCAGGCGTAGTACGTACTCGATCGCCAGTTGGTCGAATTCCCTGCAGTTCTTTAGTGAATGGTTAGAGCGTAACCTACCGTCATCTCCCTTATACAGGTGAAATCTGCAGTGATCATCCATCCTTTCCTCGACTGAACGCTCTGGCTCTTTATCTGTTCGCCTGTGCCATTCAGGTCTTTTGTAGCTGTCGCGGTTGTCACGTCCACGATAATTGTCACGACGATCGTCTGTACGGTGATCTCGACTATCTCTACGGTCGTCTGTGTGATGCTCTCGATTGTCGCGGTTGTCTTCAGGACGTTTGTCAGTTTGATCTCGGCTGTCTCGCGGCTGAGCGAATCCTGCTCCCACGAAGTTTGGCTTGTCATCGTCATAGTGACGATACTTACGCTTGCGCCTTCTGTCATCCCTGTAGTTATCTCTACGGTCTCGACTGCCGCTATCATGGTTGTCGTGTGAAGGCGCAGGTTGATTGCCCCTCACGAGTCTTCTCCGTTTGCCCATTTTGTTGTGATTGCCATGAGTGCTGCCATTGTCTTTGGGTCTTCTCGACCAAGCATTTCTCTGAAATCCTTCCTCCATAAGCCTTCCTTAAAGGCATCGATTGCCCTATCTTCTGACACGTGACCTATTGAGTTGCGAATGGCAGTCCATCGCCTTATGTATGATCGCAGCGATTCATCTGGGCCTTGCTTGCATGTTTTGAGTTCTTCAAACGTTTTGGGCCTGTCACACAAAGGTCCGAAGTATCTGACGAAGTCATCGCGGAATTGCTCCCATGAGTCGTAATATGACTCGGGCAGCGACTTGAGCCAATCGCGAGCTGCTCCTTCCATCATGAGCTGTATGTACTGCATCGCTGTAGTTGTTATGCCGCGTTGGCAACCGACAGCTAGTCTGTAATCTTCCAGCCAGCCTAAAGGTTCCTACTTGCAGTTGAATTTTGGCGTTGTTGCAAACGAGAACTTCTTGGGCATGCGAGCTTCTCGAATTCGTCGAGTGAAGCGCAGTGCTCCGCATGGCCCTATGTCAGCCCCTGAGTCAGAGCTGCTGCTGTATGACCTTCTAGAACGGCTTCTGCGACGGCGCGAGCTTCTTCCACTGCTCCTTCCCCTAGGACTTCGACTGCGGCGATCTCGCTCTGTACCTCGCATGGGGTTGCTTGTGTGGGCTGTATAGCTTTGGTTGCGATTGCCAGCTGCTTATACAGCTAAAGGTGATGATCTCTCTTTGGGTCCCCTACGGGAGGTTTGATTGTTTTGAGATAATTGCCTAGCGTCATCAGCGCCCCAACTGGCTCAGTCGGTATGATCATCCCTTCTTTATCCACCTCCATGAAAGCTGGGTCTAGGTTTCGAGTGAGTGCAGCTCGATCCGCGTCTCCGAGGTTAGGTCTCGACCTATTTATAGGGTCATGCCTCCCGGTGGAACTCATGGAGAGCGCCCTTCGCCTGGCAGCTCGATCAGTCGGTATGATCATCCAAACTCATGTCAGAGTTACTTTGTTTGCTGTTGGTTTTGTCGTAGTCGAGCTGATCATCGAGTGTTTTGTCCAAGCTTCCAGCATCACATGTCAAGATCTCGTGGTTGGCGTGTACTTCTAGACCATTGAGGTCGGCTAGATAGATGTTGTCATCAAGGTTCTCCTCGTTTTCTGGGAGGTATGCGCAATCGAAGATGCCTTCGAGTGACTCAGTCGAGTTGTTCGGGCGATACACAGATTCGATTTCGCTTCCTCCAAAGTGTTTGGCCACCGCTTTGCGAAACTCCTCGTCGTCCATGGATGTTGCAGAGTCACTTGGTGTCTGGATCGGTACGATCTGTGATGACATTGCTGCCAAGATTGAAGGTGTTGCAGATGCAGTTGCCGGGCTGCCGAGTACCTCCATGTCGATTTGGTTTAACAGATCCTGCACACCATCTTTATCAACGAAAAAATTGAAACCACCAATAGTAACGTCCAAACCTGATTCCAGACTGGCGAAGGCCTTTTGGGCTTCAATCGAGTGTGGTTTGAGTCTTCTTGGAGAAATTGGCGAGTGCTCGCCTCTTGGGTCGGTTCCAGTCGACGTTGTCGGCGAGTTGCCATTTGAGGTCATGATCGGCGATTTGCCGTTTGGTGAGGCAATCAGTGAGTTACCGTGTGCGGAGGAGGTCGTCGAGTGACCACCTGATGATGAAGCCGGCGAGGCCGTGAATCCAGTACTACCTTTTCCCACAGACGGCGCCAATTGACGAGGGGTGTCCTCGGCAAGTCCCATGGTTAGGTACCTAGGGTTTACTATGTGGTAGAGAACGCGTAGTACTGGTGGACACGACGGCTGACAAGCAAAGTTACCCAGGTTCGGGGCCCTCGATTGAGGTAAAACCCTTACTCCTGCCTGTCTGAATTTGATCTTGTGGATATACGGTTATAGGGGTCCGGCGAGTTGCTGATCTCGTCGGGGTTGTGATGGCTATGAATTGCTTGACCTTCATCGGTTACCCTCCTAGCCTTTATATAGTAGGCTAGGTCCTGGATACATAACCGACTAGGTTTACACATATGGAAAGTCTTAACCGACTATGATTCAACCTAACTTGGAAACTACTCTTCGTTTGACGTCTTTCTTCGTGGGCTTCTTTCGTCTTGGGCCCTCCTTGGGCTTCACCTGTACCAGGTATCCTCACGTATAGGTACCCGAAGGGTATATCCTCGTCATACGCCAGCGGACAAAAAACACTATCTATTACAGGCTAACTTACCGCGCCGTCCGCCAGTAGTAAGGTCTGTTATTTTTATTTTCTGTTTTTTCTACTTTCTTTAATCATTTAATTACAAACTCTTTGTCTCCTGCTGCATAATGCGTACGCTTTCACACCGCGCGCGCCGTCGTGCACTTTGGAAGCTGACCAGCCGCTTTAATTGGGCCGGCGTTTTAATTAGCTTTGGAAGATGATCAGCCGCCGGTGGTGCATTTTAATGGCGTTAGAAGATGAACAGTCGGCCGCCGCGTTCTCATTGCTGCCCGGCCGCCGGCCTCCCTCTCCACCCTATATAAAACGCCACTAATCCGGCCTAAACACACACACAAATCTCTCTCTCTAATCCTCTCTAGCTACTATTTCCAATGGAGGATCAGCCACTCGCGCGTCCATGGCCTCGGCCTCCGTCTCGGTTGTACTACTTCCCCAAGGAGGGTATGAGCTTCAAGGTATGGGTCACCCTCCGTGCATCACGCGTGGAGAGGTGGATCCCAACGTGAAGAAACTCTATCTCGACGCCACACCGATCAAGTGCATTGGACTCGACTGCGAGTTCACCGACGCTCTACCGGGTCAACAGAAGAATCTTCCAACCGAGAAACAGCAGCGCGCCGCCGTCCTTCAACTCTCGGTGGCGACCGAGGTACTTGTCTTCCAAATCTTCTGGGCTGATCGGAAGCCGCAACTACTCGTGCATTTCTTAGCTGACAAGACCATCAGGTTTTACGGCATGGCTATCCACAATGACTTGCGGATGCTGCGCTGCTACAGAATTGAAATTCCGTCCGCGGTCGACCTCCAGAAGGATAGGCGGAACCCAACCGGCAATCTTACGTTGAGTCTTGTTGCTCTCTCCAATGCTGTCATTGGGACAAAACTGGTCGAGAAGAAGAAGAACGACGACAAGAACGACGAAGAAGATAACCTCCGGTTTCGCGGATGGGGCAACGTGCCACTGAGCTATGAGCAAGTCGTGTACGCCGCTCTTGACGCTCGCCTCGGCTTCGAGATTGGGCGGAAGTGGGATAGTCTAAGTGGCTATGGCGACCCTCTTAATATCGTTGATGGATATGATTATAAGTAGCCATAGTCTATATAGTCTTAATATCGTTGATGGATATGATTCTCTCATATATAATATGTATCCGGTTGCAATATTAATGATAAACTTGATTTTCGACAAAAGTTTCACAACAAAGCACTGTATCATGTAGAAACATCTACAAATGATCAATTCGATCAAAAAATGACCAAGTTTGTGATAAAGTGCTCATATTCAACACACAGGTGTGTCTTGGTATAGTAAGCAATGGTTCCTAAGGAAATTTATAGATTGTTTTCATAAATATAATTTTCCTAGTTTTTTGTATTGCAGGCAAAATTAGCGCTGGCAGACACATTAGTGTGCCCGCCAGCGGTACTGAGCTGACCCCTGGCGTACACTTTGCCCTGCCCGCCAGTGGTAACAGTCACTATTTTTTCCCAAATGACCTCAGTCGCTGCCACTACTGCTGGCGGGCACATCCTACCATCCGCCAGCGGTACGTTAAGTACCACTGGCGGGCTTGTTTGGTGCCCGCCAGCGGTAGTTTGCCCTGCCTCCTCCCAGATTTCTGATCCTACCGATGGCGGGCAGTTTACATGTCCGCCAGCGATACGTCCAGAACCAGTGGCGTACTCGAAAAAACGCCCGCCAGCGGTCGTAGCGCTGGCGGACGAATTTGTTGTCCGCCAGCGGTACGCTGGTGGCTATAAGCCTTTTCCTACTAGTGGGCAAATCAAGAATATCATAAATTTTCTTGGGCAAAACCGAAATACTTGCACCAAGATCAAATAAAGCATTGCAATCAAAATTATTCACCTTTACCTTAATGATGGGTTCCCAACCATCCTCTAATTTCCTAGGGATAGAAGCTTCATGTTTCAACTTCTCTTCCCTAGCTTGTAAAAGAGCATTTGTAATATTTTTTGTAAAATCCATTAATAATACTAGCATTCGGACTTCTAGCTAGCTTTTGCAAAAACATAATAACTTCAGAGATGTTACAATCATCAAAATCAAAATCATTATTGTCAATGGTGGTGGAACCATTGTCTCCCACGGTTCGAAAAATTCCAGCACTTTTATCAGAAAAAGTTTCAGCAGTTTTGGGCAATTTCAAACGATTTGCAGAAGTAGTAGAGACATTACCAGCACCAATAACATTACCATTGATAGTAGGAGGCTTACTAACATGTGAAACATTAGCATTACTAGTGGTGGTGATAGTACAAACTCTAGCCATACTATTCTCTTTTTCAAGTTTTTCCTCTTTTTCCCACCTAGCATGCAATTCAGCCAACATCCTAATATTATTATCAATTCGAACTTGGATGGCATTTCCTGTAGCAAATGACTTAGTATCTTTAACTTCATTAGGCATAACTTTCAATTACAAAAGATCAACATCAAGAGCAAGACTATCAATCCTAGAAGAAAGAACATCAATTTTACCAAGCTTTTCCTCAGCAGTTTTATTGAAAGCATTTTGTGTACTAATAAACTCTTTAAGCATAGCTTCAAGATCAGAGGGTACACTTCTATTGTTGTTGTAGGAATTACCATAAGAATTGCCATAACCATTAGAAGGATAAGGCTTATAATTAGTGCTACCAAACTTATTCATATAAGCATTGTTGTTGAAGTTGTTGTTTTAATGAAATTTACATCAACATACTCTTCATGAGCAACCAATGAAGCTAAAGGAACATTATTAGGATCAACATGAGATTTACCATTCACAAGCATAGCAATAATAACATCAATCTTTTCACTCAAAGAGGAGGTTTCTTCAACAGAATTTACCTTCTTAGTGTGACATTCGGAATAGTTGATCATCATATCATCAAGTAGCTTTGTTGCTGCACCTAAAGTGATGGACATAAAGGTACCTCCAGAGGCCAAATCCAAGAAATTCCTTGAGGAAAAATTTAATCCTGAATAAAAGTTTTGGATGATCATCCAAGTAGTCAGTCCATGAGTGGGACAATTCTTTACCAAAGATTTCATTCTCTCCCATGCTTGAGCAACATGTTCATTATCAAATTGTTTAAAATTCATAATGCTACTTCTCAAGGATATAATCTTATCAGGAGGATAGTATTTCCCATTTGAAAGCATCTTAGCATTTTGTCCATGAATCAATATTATTTCTAGACAAAGAAAGCAACCATTCTTTAGCTCTTCCTCTCAAAGAGAAAGGAAATAATTTCAGTTTTATAATATCCCCATCCATATCCTTATACTTTTGCATCTCACAAAGTTCAACAAAATTATTAAGATGGGCAGTAGCATCATCAGAACTAACACCAGAAAATAGCTCTTTCATAACAAGATTTAATAGAGCAGGTTTAACTTCATAAAAGTCTGCTTTTGAAGCAGGTGGAGCAATAGGAGTGCATACGAAATCATTGTTGTTTGTGCTAGTAAATTCACACAACTTGGTGTTCTCAGGGGTACTCATTTTTGCAAAAACAGTAGGTAGGCCGAATTGACAAAAATGAAAAATAACTTTTTTTTGTGTTTTTGATAAAGAGAGCAAACAAGACTAAATAAAAATAAACTAAGCAAGACAAATAACAAAGTAAAATGATTGGAAGTGAGAGACTCCCCTTGCTGTAGCAAAGTTGATCTCCCCGGCAACGGCGCCAGAAAACTTGCTTGATGCGTGCGAAGTGCACGTTCGTCAGGATACCACAAGTGTAAGGTTTGATGAGTACAGCGGCAAGTCTTCCCTCAGTTGTGAAACCAAGGTTTATCGAACCAGTAGGAAATCAACACTTGCTAGAAGGTGGCAACGGCGTCAGAAACTTGGTGGTGCGTAGTTGACGTGGAACCTGCACACAACACAATCAAACTACTTTGGCCCGACGAGACAGTGAGGGTGTCAACCTCACCGGCTTGCTGAAAACAAAGGGTTAAACGTATAGTGTGGAAAATGGTGTTTGCTTGCAGTAAACAAAAGAGAACAATGATTGTAGTTGATTGTATTTCAGATGTTAAAGAATGGACCGGGGTCCACAGTTCACTAGTGGTGTCTCTCCAATAAGATAACTAACATGCTGGGTAAACAAATTACAGCTGGGCAATTAACAATATTGATAAGTGCATAAACATGCATATGCAAGTTGTAGTTTTTTACTATGAGATTCATTTGGGCATTACGACAAAGTACAAAGACCGCTATCCAGCATGCATCTATGACTAAATAGTCCACCTTCCGGTTAGCATCCGCACCCCTTTCAGTATTAAGTTGCAAGCAACAGACAATTACATTAAGTAATATGCATAATGTAAACAATACATTCATCCTTGGACAAAGCATTGATGTTTTACCCCTAGTGGCAACAACACATCTACAACCTTAGGACTTGCTGTCACTATCCCAGATTCAATAGAGGTTGAACCCAACTATCATACATAAATACTCCCTCTTGGAGTCACAAGTGTTCACTTGGCCAATGATTCAACAAGTAACGGAGAGCATGCAATATCACAAATGACATAGACATGATAATTCAATATTGAACTTGACATAGTATCAATATTCATCGGATCCCAGCAAACACAACATGTAGCATTACAATAAGATGATCTTGATCATGATAGGCAGCTCACAAGATCTAAACATGATGGCATAAGTGGAGAAGACAACCATCTAGCTACTGCTATGGACCCATAGTCCAGGGATGAACTACTCACACATCACTCCGGAGGTGGGCATGGTGGTGTAGAGCCCTCCGGTGATGATTCCCCTCTCTGGCAGGGTGCCGGGAAGAGTTTCAGAACCCTCCCGAGTTAGGGTCGACGACGGCGGCGGATATGTTCTGGATGTATGGCTCGGTGGTTTAGGGTTTTCGCGTCGGGAGGAATAAATAGGCGAAGGGGCGGCGTCGGTGGAGTCCCGAGGGGCCCACCTCACCTCCCGACGCGCCTGTGGGCCCTGCCACGCCGAGGGGTGAGCTGGCCACCTCGTGGCTCGTCTTCGTCTCTCCTTCGGACTTCGTGATCGTGTTGGAAAAATAGGGACTTGGCTTTTTGTTTCGTGCAATTCCGAGAATATTCGTAGAAGTACTTTTCTGGAAGCAAAAACAGCAGAAAACAGGGAACCGACACTGTGGCATCTTGTTAATAGTTTAGTCCCAGAAAATGCATAAAAGTGATATAAAGTGTATATAAACATGTAGCAATTGGTATAATATAAGCATGAAACATCAGAAATTATAGATACGTTGGAGACGTATCACACTGCAGACCTACCGCAGCTCCCAACTCTCAAGACTCCCAGGAATCCATCTTTAAGAAGACCAGCTTATTTGTGGAGTTTCAGAGAATTCAGTGCCACCTCAGTCAGTGTGAGCCTAGACGGACTAATCATGGTCATGATTGTGCTTCAGATGGAAGATCGTGTATCCTTTGCTACCTCTTGCAAAGACCACCAATGGTAAGTCTCTACTTGGAGCTTGTCATCCATTTGGAGTCCAGTGTCATTTAAAGGCAGGCTATACATCTTAAGTTGCAAACATAACAGTGACCCGCAGATTTTCTGGATCGAAGTTGGTCGCCACATGTGTCGGGGGAATGATAAATAGATTAACCCGCGGCCCACAAATAATGGGGCTTATAATCAATGGGCTTGCACTGAGGTGGGCCGACACGAAGAGTCGCAGCATGGTGTAAGAAGAATCCAGAAGATCCAAGATGGCTTAACTTCGAAGGCAAGAAAAGTAGTCTCCAAGTAATTCCTTTGTACCCTAGCGAGCCTCTGGATATATAAAGAGGACTCGCAAGACTAGAGAGACAAGTTCCAAACCCTAGCTCTCATACATCCCGAGAGAGGCGACTCAACACATCGATCGCCAACCTCTTGTAACACCATGTTCATATCAATACCAATCTAGGATAGGCAGGACGTAGGTCTTTACCTCACATTGAGGGGCCGAACCTGGGTAAAAAACATTGTCTTCTCGTGCCCTGCGATCTTTAGCTCGGAGACGCTCGATCGCTTAATCCCCAACTCTACGAAGTCATCTCGATGACATATGCATGACAATCCCACGACAGTTGGCGCCCACCGTGGGGCCTGCGGTCAAGAGCGTCACGTTCCGCGCTGGATCTGTGCCAGGGACGGAGGATCTCGTCGTCGATTCAATCTCGGCGACTTCAATGTCGCGCCGGTCTAAACGATTCGGCGGTATCTACATCTACATCAAGATCTACCTCAAGCTCGAGTAGAAAGCGTGGAGAAATTCGACCGGGCGATTCAGGGCTCAACTTCGACAACGCCCCTAACGCGCCGGTTACAGGACAGCAGCAACGACGTATGGCGGACATCACCGGCGGCGGCTCGAAACTCATCTCGACGATCCCTTCGGTGGAAAGATGCGCAATCGAGTTTCCTAGCAGTTGTTCAAAGCGCATCGGATTCCAACGGTTATATCTCCGTGGGCGACTCAAACACTGAAGCCCTGTCGAAAGCTGACGGAACTCCGCGCGACTTTGGGAAATTAATTATCGAGATCGACTCGGACATCAATTCGAAGATCCCTCCGGTGGAAAACTGCGGAATACAATCCCGAAGTCCTCCAAGAAATTTGAGACGATTCCAACGATTAGATCTCCGTTAGCGACTCACGCACTGCAACAAGTTTAATATCCAGATGAGTTCGCGAATCCTTGGCTGGCAACATCTCCAACGTCGGCGACTCGCCGTATTAGCACCTGGGGGCTCAACACCGACATTGTCCTCACGTGCGGCTACCAAAATCCAAGTTGTTTGTCATCTTTCTGTGAATACCATCAGAGATACATAAAGAGCTGGATCCCGGACTGCAGGCTTGAAGAAACACAAGCACAGCCAGGTCAAATCAGCAAGCATAATTCGTATAGGATCAGGATCTGATGGATACCACGTGATCATGTTCTCCATGATGGACAAGAGACCAAAAAAAAACAGAGATGTGCACTAGTACCGATCTATGCATGTCAGGGAAGGCACGTGAATAAAGGAAAGAAATCAAAGAAGGCAAATACAACCACGTGCAGCATGATGGATCGGATGAGAGTTGCATCGGAAAAGGAAAGATAAAAGGTCATGTACAATACTACTTTGGGACGCGCGTCGACCAAGGAAGGAAAAAATCAAATCAACTGGCCAGCTCGCTACAATTAACTGCGATGGATTCTGCCAAGAAATCAAGTACTAATGGATCCAAAGAAAGCAAAGGAAGCGTGGGCAGCGGAAAGAAGAAAAAACAAAAGTCAGATATTGCTGCTTTCGTGCCTTGTTACCTAGCCATGCATCTCTTCTCTACTCCTATTAAACAAGCGAACTTTTTCTTTTCTATAGCCACCCAGCCTAACGTACACAGACTACAGCAGACCAATTACAACCAAAGGATCCGGCCCACCAATTCGGATCTAACTGTCCAGATTATAACTCAGTCACCATGTGTGCATCTAGCAAATTTAGGGAGCGGACGAAAACTCTGCCATCCGCGAGAACCCTGCGTGAAAAGATAGCAGAATCACAAAAAAAAAGAGCATAATCAACGGGAGAAAATCCGCTCTAGCCACGTAAAAGAAATCCCAAAATTAGCGTCAATCAAGACAATTTGTCCCCTACGTTCATACGAGTAGCTGCCATCCAGCAACGCTGCAGCGACTCGGTGAGACGCGTTGTTGCCGCGCTGCTCATCCCGCGCCGTCGAGCTCCTCGCCAACCCAGGTGTATGCCCATCCTGCGGGATCGCCGACGAACTCAAGGCCGACGACGCCCGCGCCATCCTCCACCATCGCGGCCTGGCGACGGTCAGGCGGTCAGGCCGCCCGCGCCGACGCGCGTCTGGACAATGCAGGAGCAATCTCTTCTAATCACCGCAATATATGCCCCTTTCGAACTAATCTTCTGAATGTCCTTCTTCAGAGTCGCCGTCCACACCGTCTTGCGCCATCGCAGCCTGCGCATCCGATGCCGACGAACTCCTCGGCAAGTCAGGTGCATGCTCTATAATTTATCAAGGACAAACGGGTTAGTTCAAATCTTCAGACCATGATTACAGGAACAAACACACACTACCATCAGTAAGTGAAAACGTATCCTGTCGTAATAAATCATTTTGCGTGACTTTTGAACCTGTTACTATTTGTTTGAGGTACAGTTTATAGTTCACAATAACCTGCTAAGCAATTCAACTTTCTTTGCACAAAAGAGTATACATTATGTAATTTTTTAACAATTCAGGTATCTTTACACAATAGCTTAACTACTCACTTCCCCTTTCTCCAACAATGATATTAGACTGTTTATCAGGGGTTGAGAACCCCCAACTCAGTATAATCGGAAGCCTACGTAAACCAGAATGTACTTTGCAAAATCAGGGTTAGTTCATCGGTTTATTTGCAAAATCAGTGCTAAATTATGAATACTGTTTATTTGCCTATGATTTGGAAACTCCTTTGTTCATTCAGGTACAGGGCCTTTTTATGACTCCAACAGAACTCTACTGAGCCAACAATATGACAAGAGTCTTTCAATGGGGCTGTCCCTACATGCGGGTCAAACCACTCGAAATATAATAAGTACTTGTGTCAATCCTAGGTCCACATCACATGGCAAGGCAGCTGTACAGAAAAATATTGGTATTTATTCTCATGTCAAAGTTTTGTTCAATTATATACCGGTTTATTTTTTGTGTGAATACTGCCACTTGGTGCATAACTTCAAATCATTGCTGCTACTTACGCATTGCACTGCGAGTAATCTGACAGAGTACGTACAGTGCTTCATAGACTAAGAAAAAAACCAATTTTGAAGACTGAAAATAGTAAAGCATGCCACAACGTATAACTTACTTATCAATATCCTTAAATATGTACCAGTAGGGCAGCAGGTCAAGTCTTCACAATGCTAAAACAATTGACCGGGATGAAATAATTCCAAACTGCTCCAAATTTACCTCAGCCTGCAAATTACATAAGCCAATTGAAGCTAGAACAAATCTGAGAACTAATAAGCCAATAGATGAACAACCAATTCTGAGAAGTAATAATAAGCCTGTTTATACTGCAGTCCCATTTTAAGAACTATTGTCTTTCAAATATAAGAATAATGTATGCTGTCATCTAGCCAATTTGATTTTTTTCTGGTTTCTACACGTTACTGATGGGCTGAACCCAAGGGAACACGGTATGATTTTACAGGATATTCAATTGCGTACTTCATTGCTTCCCTAATCCCTGTCCAATTTGCATCTTTATAACAGTGTTCTGGTCAATGCATCATTTTTGTACAAACCATAATAGATCTACCTGCTGTGAGTTCAACATGAATTTGATAATAGAAGAATATGTAACCAACTCATTTGTCTTAACAGTAGTATTCGAATATGTATAGACTGAATGAATGAATCTGCATTGGCTTAGCATCTAAATGAATCTATTCAGGACATAGTCATTCTCTTTTTGATAGTTCTTGGAGGGTTTTGGTCAAGGAAACGAAATACCTCGACTAGGTTTTTCTTCTCGACTCTCAAGATGTAAATGATGACATTTTTTCCCAGGCAAAACTGCATGCTTCCCATGATGTACACTCAGATAGTCCAGTATCCGGCCTAGGAAGAACCGCTGGCACCCTACTGTACATGATTTCCATGATGTACATCAAATGCTCCTGCAAGATAATAGTCCAATGTGAGCAGCATGCTTCAATCTCATACTACTTATATATTTAAAAGCATTTGCCATTGAACTTCACTCATCATTACCTAGAAATCTTTTTTTTTTTTGAAAAACGTGAGCTGTATATATTAAGAAGTCAAGTTGATATAATCACACTCGACAAACACCGACACGCAGGACGGTGCTGCCTCAAGCAAAACCCCAGTCGACTCACGTTTACCCAACTGTGCTAAACTGTGTGCAGCTTTATTACTTGATCGACCAACCTTGCTAATGCGAATGTCCGGAATCCCTATCATCAGGTCTTGCGCCTCGCTGTAAAGACTCCAACAAGCTGAACGATCCTCAGACTTTGCCGCCAGCATGTTTTTTGAATGTCCCCCTTAATAATCGAATTATAAATTAAACCTCACCGGAAAAGAGTATGCATATGCACGTACCAACTGAAAATAGATGACCTCAAGTAAAGGTGTTTGTCACAAGCAGATTAATCTTCCCTCATGTTTAACCTACAACAATGGCAAACCATCACAAATGAACAGTGTGCTTACATATAAGATATGATCCAGCCAGCAACCACTGAACCCTCTACTTATAAGGTCCAGATTAGAAAAAGGCAACACTTACACAAATATAGAAGGTTTAGCCTTCATGTTTGAATCTAAAAAATATATCTATAATCAACGTTTAGAAGCCAAATTATGTTCTTTCCCTGTTTGTTATTTGTAGAACTAGAACAATGTCAACAAATGGAGCTACTCTCCCGAAAGAAGACCTAATCAAGAACACACATTAATAAACAGTAGCATTCAGAACCATATAACAGCAAGTTGAGGCTAATAACGCAAAACTGGAGCTACTCTCCCTAACAAAAACCTGATCAAGTTCATTGGCTCGAAGGAATATATTCATCTATATTTGGAACAAGCTAATCAATCAAGCTAATTTCCTATGAAGGAAATTTCCTATTATCTATAACCATGATACATTTTCATGCTTAAATTTGACAGTACAACATTAACCCAACAAATCTCCGAAAAAGAAACTTGATTCTAAATGTCGGAACTGCAGGGGATTTATGGCTACAACTGGAGTCTTTAAGTGCCAACCAAGATCATATAAAAAGGTCACCTCAATTAACTTGGATTCTAAATTTCCAAAGCAATAATCAACCTAAAAGAAAACTTAATTAAAGAATTTTCAACCTAAATACTACCTCAAATGAATCAGAATTTCCTACAAGAACATCTTGCACCTAGCAAGCGGATCCGTTGGAGTCTTGGAGATGAGGTCTCACCTTGCCCCTGTGATTTGCTCCTAGCTGCGGGTCACTCACTTCCTATTGCCTGGTATCTGATGCCTCCTCGGCCTCTTCGGCGACCGGAAACCCGACGAGCTCCAGAGAATGAGCAGGCGCATGCCGCAGGCACGAGGTAACTTCCCATGGGGGCGGGGAGTGGGAGGTGGTTGAGCAGGCGCATGCCGCCTTCGCGAGGTAACTGCCCAGGCTCGGCCTCTTAGGCGACCGGAATCCCAACGAGCTACACAGAATGAGCAGGCGCGTGCCGCCGGCGCGAGGTAACTGCCCACAGCGGCGGGGAGTGAGAGGTGGTTGAGACCAGCGGCAGGGGAGGCAGGGGCCTGAGTAAGTAGGTCGTCGGCGATGGGGACAAAGAGGAATTGGATTCACGGGGAGAAGATAGGTGGAGTGAGGAGACAGAGAGAGAGAGTGGAGAAGAAATTCTAACGCAAAAAAAAAAGAGTGGAGAAGAAGAAGTGGTTTTTTCCCTTGTCCAGCTGATATTTAATTATTTATTCATATGGTACTAAAATGGAGCTGCTCATTTTAGGATAGTTTGGTATTTTATTATCAATATCCTTAAAATTAATATTAAGTATTTTCTGATTATTTTTTGACTGAATATACTAACAGTTGTAATCTGTAATTGAGCAGGTCATCATGTGGTTTGTGGACGTTAAACTTTATGGAGTATTTGACAGGAGATTTTTTATCTGATATTCCTGAGCAGGTATATTTCGCTCGATGTCACGTGCTATATATATTGTTCTATTGATTTTTTTAAACTAAATTGGATTACTATTTGACAGGTTCACATGACAAAATTTAGGACAAAATTACCTGTAATATTAGTCGACTCGGAAGTACCAAGACATCGAGGCGATAAACAATATTCCTGCCTTGGAGCGAGTACTTATTAACCGCATAAAGGGATGGATCTTCATGAATTAATACATAGTGGATCCTGCTATGCTATTTAGAATGTTTTTAACCATCGCTTCAGACAAGTGTTGAATTGTAATATTTACGCAAATAAATAACTATTATTTCGTTCTTTGTGGATTTAAAATGATGCAACGTGTGTGGATTGGATGTTGTTTACACATCTTTAGATGGTTTAGGCAAAAAATTATTGTTGTGGCAAAAAAAAATCACTAAACTAAAAATGAGTTTTGTAGTTCGAAGACGTGCATTGCACGTGCACGGCCACTAGTGCAGTCAAAGAAAAGGAAAAGAGTGGTGCTCCGGTTATCAGCGTGCGGCTCAAAAGATAAGCATGCGACTTTATCAAGCGCGCGGCTCAAAAAATCAGCATGCGACTTCATCAAGCGCGCGGCTCAAAAAATCAACACTGGCTTCAAAGATCAGTGTTATCACCGCGACTTCAATTATCGCCGCACAGCATGTCATGGCGACTCAATAGGCTTGATGAGCTGGACATGGACATACGTCCGGCCTTGACAAGCATAACTGACTTCGTCAACATCGTGACCATATGCAGCTCCGACGACTCGCCATGATCAATTTCAAATCACATAGCGACCTGCTTCATCTCCGACGAATCGACATTTACAGTCACGGGTCATGCCGCATCATCGGTATCCGGAGAATAAAAACGAGATAAGTTGCTATCGTGCTCAAACTTTCGCAGCCTTTTACTTTTATCAGTAAAATTAAGTTCTCTTCGAGTTTATCTCGGGGGCTGCATTTCTAGGTTATTATGCCTTTTATTAAATGTCTTTGCGACTCATATTATATCATGTTGTAGACTTTAAATTCATATCAGTTTTTATAGATTTAATTACATCTACTTCTCAATACATTCATCAAATTAGACTTCATTATAACTCGCATTGCAAAGTCTAGATATTTGCAGCTTGCATTGAATATCAAGACCAGCACTACATGTTCAAGCATTGATATTTAGCGATTCATTTGTCATTCTATGACTTATCATTATATCAATATATGACTGATCGTTATATAATTTCATGATTTATCATCATATCATTTTATTAATCATCATCGACTTATTGTCGTGTCAATTTATGAGTCGCATAGCGATTTACCCGCATATCATTTTATGAGTCGCAAACAGCTCATCATTACATCAGTTTATGAGTCATTAATGAATCATTATCTTCTCAAATATTTGAGTAAAAACAGGTGACTCGCTGTACCACATCTACAGCTAATCAGAGCTGGTTATCATCAAAGCTAATTAGAGCTCGTCACGGCTATTGCAGCCGCTAAAAACAATAATCCTGGTTATTCTCGCCTTAAGTCAGAAATATTTTTGCACTATGCGGCCAAAGTACTGGGGCGCGGCGTCAATCATGAGACTGATGCCTATCATGGCTGCCTATCATGGCCGTTCTCAACGACCCTGAACACGCGTTTTTACCTGGGAAATACTGAGCCGCGCGAAGACCTACTTAATGGTAATAGAGATAATTCAGAAGGACTAAAGTACCCGCCTGTGGTGTCAATCGAGTCTGATGCCTATCATGGCTGCCTATCATGGCCGTTCTCGACCCTGAACACACATTAGGTCTGGGAAATACTGAGTCAAGTGCCATATGCTATCATGCATCGTACAATATGCTATCATGCATCTTACCAGTTGCTATCATGCAACTAAGTTGCTATTATGCAACCATTTGCTATCATGCAAATTACAACATGCTATCATGTGACATACCATTTGCTATCATGCAGATTATACTATGCTATCATGCAGGGTACCATATGCTATTATGCGGAGTACTAACTTTATATCATAATTATTACCAGCCGCCAAGCCTAACATATTATTATCAAGTTATTATCATTGCTTCCTCGGGGGCTTTGCCTTTTGATTTAACAGGAACCTATAACTCGGCCATACGAGTTTGAATTGACATGGCCAGATTTTTTATGATTGAGATAATTATCTCCTGATATCGGCTGATGAAGACACCATTATTTATTTAACTATAGCCACATCAAGTGGAATTTATATCATTATTATCTTGCGGCAACAATATTTATCAATCTGTTGCAGGATCAAATTGCAACGATATGCCATCAAGCAGGATAATGAAAGCATGCCTACTTAATGCCCGGGGGTTAGGACAATTACGTTTATGTCTAAATTGAGATATTTTTGAGTCCCGAGCAGCATGATCAAGCATGCAACCCGGCCCTCGGGGCTACACATCCACCATATCTAGCGGTCTTTATTATACTCATATACCATGATTATATGCAGATTTCATTTTTTTTGCAGCACATGAGAATATATATATCAATTTGCGAGTCAAATTAGTGACTCGAAAATCTTTAAATACAGGTTGTGGCTATATGCCCTTGAGCCGCCATGCTCAACATGCGTTTAGATGGCTCGTCATGATAACATGACAGATTATTATTCTAATGATTGACCACCTTATTTATGCTTATGGTCTTTTATGCTTCGATGTCTATGCATGACTCAGCAATTTATACACATTTGACTGATATATCTTGATGCTCATAAGTTATTATTCTTATGATTTCAGCTCAGTCTTGCATCTAATAGGACAAGGTGGGTTTCACCAAGTGCTTCGCGGAAAACTCACCGCGATTCTGCAGTTGAGTGCTCAATTGGCAACATAGTGGCTACATAAGCCGCAAAGATAGCGACTCATCGCTTCTACATCAGCGGCTCAATAAGCCGCTACGTGTGCGACATCATCAGCGAGTCGCCAAGTGCAACATCGACAAGTCGGCGAGAACTACACACACAAGCCCGCAAGATCATCATCAAGACATAATCTCCCGCCTGATTCTACGAATCACACAGAAGCTTGGGGGCTAATGTCGGGGAATGATAAATAGATTAACCCGCGGCCCACAAATAATGGGGCTTATAATCAATGGGCTTGCACTGAGGTGGGCCGACACGAAGAGTCGCAGCATGGTGTAAGAAGAATCCAGAAGATCCAAGATGGCTTAACTTGGAAGGCAAGAAAAGTAGTCTCCAAGTAATTCCTTTGTACCCTATCGAGCCTCTGGATATATAAAGAGGACTCGCAAGACTAGAGAGACAAGTTCCAAACCCTATCTCTCATACATCCCGAGAGAGGCGACTCAACACATCGATCGCCAACCCCTTGTAACACCATGTTCATATCAATACCAATCTAGGATAGGCAGGACGTAGGTCTTTACCTCACATTGAGGGGCCGAACCTGAGTAAAAAACATTGTCTTCTCGTGCCCTGCGATCTTTAGCTCGGAGACGCTCGATCGCTTAATCCCCAACTCTACGAAGTCATCTCCATGACATCTGCGTGACAATCCCACGACAACATGTCCGTCCGAAATCACACTTATTTATGAGTGAGAAATGCTTCATGCGAGCACCCTTGGCGGCCTGCTTTTGAGATGATCCTTACCACCTCTTAGAATGTTACTTGGATATCCTTATTATCGGTAGCCGTGATTGGCCAAATTCTTTGGAAATGTTAGTTACAGATTAGCTGACCTTATCCTCTAGAACTTTTCCCTGTTAACAAGCATGGATGGATGCGTTCTCTTTGTGAAAGAAAATATGAGTATGAGCGGTAGGGCGCTGTTTACCATTTTGGGTGATTCAATTGTAAAATACATCCCCGGAGAGAAAGGCCTTCAGAAGTACTACCTCCAGACTGCAGGGACATGGTTACCACCAATGGATGAAGGCAACGTAGAGCTTGCTAGCTCTTGAACTGATTCCTGGTAACCTCTTCCATCGTGACTCTTGGCACCATTGTGATTATAAAGGGTGAGATACTTATTCTCTCTCGCTTATTAGTTGTTTCTACAAATACTTCTGGTGCTACCTGCTTTTTTATAAAATTGGCGCCCCAGCCTCTGCATCGATCTGATGCATGCGGCTTTTATTTTATTTATTTCAGTTTTGGATATCCTTACATCGAAATTACATCAAGGATCACAAAGAGTGGCTACATGAATCAACCACTTTAAAAAGGACAACAAGAAATGACTCTACATAAACATGTTATCCTCAACTCAGATCGCCAGCTGCACTGGGAAAATAGATCCGACGCGACCGATTCCAGGCGGCCGCACCCAAAATCCATTGCGCCTCACTTCTCCATTGACTGTAGGAAGGACCACGTACGGATCCATTGCGGGGAACCCATCTGGTCCAGGCGCTTTGTTCTTTTTCATTTGCATTATGGCCACATAAACCTCCTTTTCTGTAAAGTCGGAAGTAAGGATCTCATTCTCCTCTGCTGATATTTGAGGTATGTCCGCAATCCGGTTCTCCACTAGTGTGACCGAATGCTGATCCGAATTTCCAAACAGATTTTTGTAAAAAGTCATTATATAATAATTGATATATTCTTGCCCTATAATAGTTCCTTCATCTTGCTCTAGCTGAAAAATCTGTTTCCGTCTGTGTTTGCCATTCGCAATTAGATGAAAATATTTTGTGTTATCCCCACCTTCCTGAATGTATTCCACCTTTGCTATTTGTGCCCACTTAGCTTCTTCATCTCATCTTAGGATAGCTAAATCTTGATTTGCTTTCCTAAGTGTTTCCCTCTCAATATCATTTAAAAGTATGGTTTCAGCTTTAACATCTAGTAGATCAATAATACCAAGAAGTGTTTGTTTCTCTTTCTTATAGAAGCTACTGATGTTTTTGGCCCACCCTCGGAGAAAAGAACGTAAATGGCGAATCTTGTTTTGCCACCTCTCCATTGGTGTAATACCAGCCGAAATTGAAGACTACTCTTTGGCCACCATCTCGGTAAAACCTTCCTTTTTTAACCATGAAAGCTCAAACGAAAAATGTCTTTTATTCCCCAGATGAGCTTGTTCCCCTGAGTCAATAAGCAATGGTGTGTGGTCGGAGCCCGCCCTTGTTAAGGCTCTAACACTTACTAATGGAAATTTCTATTCCCATGACACACTTGCTAGGATTCGGTCTAGTTTTTCATAAGTGGGTTTGGGTCTACGATTTGCCCAAGTAAATTGCCTACCTGAAAGATCAATTTCTCGTAGGTCAAGGCTTTCGATGATTGCATTGAAAATGAAGGGCCATCTATCATTGAAATTGTCGTTATTTTTTTCATTTTGTCTTCTTATTATATTGAAATCACCACCAACCAAAATTGGAAGAGTCTCAACTTCACAAATTCGAACTAGTTCGGCCAGAAATACACCCTTTTGTGCATATTGAGCGGAGAGACTAAATGAAATTTGACACATCTATCCCCCGAGGTAATATTTTTAACCTTGATTGTTTGTGCATTAAAGCCTACAAAGATACCCCCTGACCTCCCTTGGGGAGGTAAACAATACCAAATATAGTCGAGAGCCCCTGCCAAATTTCTTAAGAAAGGTGTGATACGTCCAAAATGTATCTACTTTCCCGAACACTTTTACTGTTGTTTTACCTCTAATTTGTGTGTTTTGAATACAACTAACACGGACTAACGCTGTTTTCAGCCGAATTACCCTCGTATCTTGTGCAGAAAGTCGACTTTCGGGAAAAACACCAGAAAAGATTGCAATGCTCCTATTTTACCCGAAGACTCACGAAGCCAGAAGGGGAGATGGAGAGGGGCAAGGAGCCGCCCACACCCCTTTCTCGCGTGGCCAGGGGGCCCACCGCGCCAAGAGGGGGTGTGGCCGACTCGGCCACGCCCCCGAGCCTCCCTCTCGACTACTTAACCCTTCTGACCTAAAAACCGAGGGGGGTCGTCCACTTCATCCAGAAACTCCTCCAAACGCCGCCGCCATCGCGAAACCTATTTCGGGGACCAGAAACTCCGTTCTGGCACTCCGCCGGGACGGGGAATCGGCGGAGATCATCGCCATCATCATCACCGACACTTCTCCATCGACCATCCATGTTTCCCCCATCCATGTGTGAGTAATTCCCTGCTGTAGGCTGAAGGGGGTGGTAGGGATTGGATGAGATTGTTCATGTAATAGATGTAAGATCATTAGGGCATGGTGCCTAGTATCCCTTGTTAGTACTTTATGATGTTGTTGCAACTTGTTATGCTTAATGCTTGTCGCTAGGGCCCGAGTGGCATGATTTCAGATCTTAACATGTTATTGTTTCATGATGATTTGCATTGTTTTAAGATCTTACCTGCAAGTTGTATACACATATCGTTGTCCGGAACCCGAGGCCCCAAAGTGGCACTAATTGGGACAACCGGAGGGGATGGTTGTGATGTGAGGATCACGTGTGTTCATGGAGTGTTAATGCTTTGCTCCGGTACTTTATTAAAAGGAGTACCTTAATTACCAGTAGTTTCCCTTGAGGCCCGCTGCAACGGGCTGGTAGGACAGAAGATGTTGTGCAAGTTTCTCATAGCGAGCACGTACGACTATATACGGAACACATGCCTATGGTTACTTAGTAACTGGATGCTTTATCATTATTTATCTGCAATGACTATGTCTTGATTATTATATAAACTATCCTATCCATGCAACGCCCGTTCATCCATCCCTATGCCTACAGTATTCTAATCCTGCTGTTTACAGCAATCACTACTGCTGTCTTTACTTTACTGCTACTATCATTTCACCGCTGCTGTTATTACAAACTGTTGCTACTGATAATCTGTGTCGCGCAAGACTATTCACAGGTGCAGCTGTATTGACAACTCCGATGTTAAGGCTCACAAGTATTCGTTGGCTCCCCTTGTGTCGAATCAATAAATTGGGTTTTACTTCCCTCGAAGACTGTTGCGATCCCCTATACTTGTGGGTCGTCAAGGTGCACTGAAACTATCTCTTCCTGATTCTAGCACCGCAAAGAAATCAAGTTTGAATTCTCTAATTGTGTCCGAAACTACCATGTGTTTTGCCGTGTCCCTAAAACCTCCACTATTCCAAAAACTGCCTTTGACCATTATTTGAACTTTAGTTTTAAACGAATGATACGTCTAACCGAAGAAGACTCGTACTTTCTTTTAACGTAGACTCTTTTTTTCTTAAAAACCGGGGAGTCGAGGTCCTTGTGACCTTCAGTCTCCGATGTTTCCTGCTCCACCAAATCTGAACAAAGCTCTAGAGCTTCGTCAATCACACTTTTACCCAACGATGAAGCATGTTGTTTTATCTCTGATTCATTTTTCTTAAGCATTATTAGTGTACGGTTTAGATCAACGTCTTGAATATTAGCAATTGCAGCATTAACTAGAACAGGGGATGCACCCAAAGAAACCCCCAGTTTCAAGGCCCTATCAACAACTACAGCATTCGAAAAAGTAGCAACAATAAATTTAGAAACTGAAAGTGTACCTGGTGTCCTGTAATCATCTAGTTCCTGAGCCCTCTTTTGAGCCCTTGAAAGTTGAGAGTCATCTGCGTTGGCTTGAGCTCGGATACGCGAGCTTGTTCGCACCTCCTTTGCCTTTGCCTCTGAAATGCCGCCATAAGCAATAATCTCCTCTTGTGAAAATCTTCCACCCAAGAACACTCCTGTCCCTTTACAAGCTGGTGAAGTTGGTTCACTATTGGTACCGTCAATCGGCGTCCGGGGTGAAGAAACAGCAGTAGCATTGCCTGAACTTTCACTACATCCGTCCGCTGTCATGGCAGAGAAAACGTCATTCTTCTTTGCCACGACAGAGAGAGGGCCCTGCGGGGAACACTGAAGTTCCACAACGGGTGCTGAAGCTACCGTGTCAGAGAAAACTACGTTTTTCTCTGTCACGACAGAACGAGACTCACTGGACTGCGGAGAACACAGACGTTCGCAATCGGGGACTGAAGCAGCCATGGCAGAGAAAGCTGTGTTCTTCTCTGTCATGAAAGAACGATCCTCATCATAGTGCTGAGACCACGGACGTCCCTGAACCATGCGATCACTATGTGTAGAGCTTTCGAGGGGAGTAAGAGCTGACCTCAGGCATGGCACAGTTTGGTTCAGAGGCAGGAGATGGCGATCTAGATGTCCGCCTGCTGCAAGAAGAATGCTGCGAACTAGGACTCAGCTGTGTAGGAACCGAAGCAGCCAAAGGTGAAGGTAAGCTTTCTTCGTCGTCCTCCACCCTGTCACTCCATAACCGTCTCGGAGCTTAAACACATGTGCGGACAGCCTTGATATTTGGGTAGTTTATTGTCACAAACTGAATCGGAGGTGACTGCTCTACCTGGATAGCATCTACCACGTGAAGAGGTAGCCAAGATGGAGGAGTGAAAGACCCAAATTGCATGTGGTCTTTGGGTTCGGAAGACTTGTCATCCGTCTCCATAGCATTTGATTTATTGTCCTTCTCGTCTGCCTTCTTAGTTGCATCACGGCCATTACCCAATTTTGCATCCTACAACTTCTTTTGCCCTTGGTTATCTGTGTCTTTCCCGCTGCTTCCATCATCTGCATTTGGGTCATTCATCACAAAATCCCCGGCAGCGACCACTGAACCATCCCCAGCTTCAATATCGAAGAAAACACCATACCCTTCACCTTCATACAAGAAATCAACTGATCGTGGTATCCCTTCTGGATTAGCACAATCGATCCGTGCCCTCACAATGCCATGCTCCCTAGTAAACCACATGTCGATCTCCTTAGCCTTGCCAATCAACGAGCCTACTGAAAACATGGCCAAGTAATCCCGGCAAAGTGTGTCGGGCAGCCAGAGATACGCACCCAAATATCATATAAATCCCATTTGTCAAACATCTTAGAACTCCAGTCCTCGAAATGCAAAGAGATATCTGTCCCTTCAACATCGATACATTTAATCCTCTTTAGCCTGGATAAATCAGCTTTGGTTGGGAACACCACCCTAAAATTTGTGTCTCCTGCAGGATATATCTCCCATGCATGATCACCAGGAACCAACCAGTCAAGTTCTTTCAAAACTTGAGGAGCTTATAATTTCCCCCCTGTTACTCCAATCCTTCCCACTTTTCCACTCTCATTCTTCAGGCGCAGATTATCAGACCTATCAACCTTGAATACATAAGGCATTCCCTGGCCATCCCATATAAGGTTGTTGTAGGTTTCTTCATCTTTGGCAGAGGACAGGCATCATCCCCATGCAAGGCCGAATCACAAAAGACACAAAGAATAGCTTTGCAGTCTGTACCAATATGACCCGTGAGTTTACATCGGAAACACATGGACTTGTCCTGATTTTTTTTGCTTTTTCATGCGGTAATTGAACAATACCATCAGCAACCTCTTGAGTCTTAGCTTGTTGATCAGGCTTGTTTGCTTCTTTGGGCTTGTACACAGCGATTGGTGCCGTCCCAACACCCTGTTGATCCATCTCCATACTTGCATTGCTATTGTTATCTGATTGCCCTCTAGGACTTACTGTCCCTCTAGGATTGGTTCTACCTGCTGAAATAACGGTTTCCTCACTTTGTCTACAGTGATAAATATTTAAGTTGTATTCAAGGGAATGCTAGGCCGAGGTTGGCGAGAAGAAACCGGAGAGATGAGCTGATGAGGTAAATTTCACCCACAATAATATATACCATGGTTTCTTCTAGTTTATTGTTTTTTTAGAGCAAGTGACACGAGTTGTGCTGCCATAGAGTGTATCTTTGCACTTCATGCTTCTATTGATTATCAGCCGCTCTGGCACTTGACAAATGATCTTTCATGTTCATTGCTATCGCAAGATATGGCTCTGGTTATTCTCCACATATTACAAGATCTCTATATCTAGATAACTGATTATGCAATCCCGCTCTTCCAGGTACATGGAAGAAAAATCTGCCAAACAGATTAACGAAAGATTAAAGGAAAAGAGATCAACATGTAGCTAATGCTAGCAGAGCAACACTGATCAGGAAAGTGGCAGTGAATAGTCCGACAGTGGGTTAGTAGTGAGCACGATACAAGTGCCGAAATTCACTCCATAATGGATATTCTTTTGCTCATGTGTTACTTCTTTGTGTCTTTAATTTATTTATTGTATTTTTTAGTGGTAACAAGTGAACAATATTTTGAACTTTAAAAAAAAATCGTACGATTGTTTTGAACTTGTGAACATTTTTTCTAGATACGAACATCTTCCATCTCTTTTGATTTGAACTCATGGACATTTTTTTACTGAATAAAAAATTATCTCATGAATTTAATTTTGAACATGTCTTGAACTCGCGAACATTTTTTTATTTGCATAAATTTCTAATATATTACAAATACTATTTTGAATTCAAAGACAAAAATTGTACCCAACATCTTTTAAACCTCATGTACTTTAAACGGCATGAAAATTTGTTTCTCTGAGACAATTCTAAGAAACAATTTTCTTGAGTCATACAACTATGTGTGAAACCTCGTCAACATTTGAGAAGAGAATAGGGGAAAATAAAATATAAAGAACAAAAATAAAATAAACAACGATAAAATATATATTTTTTAGATTTAACAGCGATAAAAAGATAAAGAACGTTGCTAGGTTACTGGGCTGCACCAGATGTGGCCCATTAGTCAAACACTTCATGCGTTTAGTCCATTTCGATACAGCTATCTAGTAATCCCTCAATTCCAATAAGTAAGGCGTCCTCGTTTTACGTGTTTTTTCTTTGACGAAGAATTGCTCTAAATATATAAAGATTATTGGTATACAATTAGCATAATTAGAAAGTGCTTTTCAAGATGAATTCAACGATACTAATTATGTAGAATATAATCAAGAAATGTTTGCTCAAATTTTTCGGTCAAAGTTCGTCTTAGAAAGCGCGTGTGCCTTATTTATTGAAACGGAGGTAGTATTATCATGCATGCTACACCCACATTTTAGCTAACTTGGCAAATGATCCATCCGTCAGCTCAGATCCGGTCAGGCGGTCAAGCCGAGCAGGTAAAACTACTTTGACCGTTCAACGTACTTGTACCTAGGCCTGGGTGTTCGGTCTAACCGAATCGGTTCGGCTCCTCGGTTTACTGGAAATTTCGGTTGTGGAAAAATGATGACCGGTCGGTTCTTTGAGCAACTGCTAACCGAGCGTTTCGGTCTCCCGAAACTTCGGTTCGGTCCTCGGTTTCACCGAATTGACCAACTCATTCGCGTGAGCAGAAGAAAGGCTGGGAAAATTTGATTGGGCTACGAAATTGGCGTGCGGCAGCTCCACATCGGTCCTCGGTTAATATGCCCACCCCTACCTGTACCTCTTCAGTTAGGTCGATGATCATGATAGAAACCAGTCCGCATCCATACCGTATACTATTACCACATTAACACTACCATCTTGAGTTCTTGACCAGCCGTACTCTTAACTCTTAAGCACGCGTGATTCATGAGCATTAGTTCTATGTTCACTGGTTATTTAATTATCTTCTACCTTGAAACCTCGGCAAATCTTTTGTATTCCGGCAGAAAAAATAAAGCCCTGGTATGCATTGCACCTTACTCAAATACTCAATGCAGCATGGCAGGAGTAGCAAGAAAAGAAGAAGAGAACCTTCTGAAACTTGACACATATCATTGTTGCTTTGCAGCAACACTTTCTCCACCTTACTCAATACAAACAAGTGAACAACGACCTAAAAACTTAGCATGGATGTCGAATTTAAAGGTGACGGTGAGGGTGACGAGCCATCATGTGGCCGAGTTGGGGGCAGAGAGAGAGGTCCCCTATCGATGATTGCCGGACATGGCCCCCCATTCACATGCCCATGCATGTTTGCATCTCTACATCCTTTTGCATTGCACTGTATGGTCCCCTGGATGGCTAGCTCCACTCCACCACCACTCAAGATCGAAACAAAAGCACCGATCTGAATCTGATTTTCAGTATATATATAGTTTGTTCCGCGTTTCCTCTCGATCTATCTACCGCTCCTCCTGCTAATAACACGGCGTCCTTTTCGTCACCCTTTCGGTTTGTTCTTGTGCACGTACTCCTACATAGATCAGGCCACCAACCAACCCACGCACGGTGTCATCGGATAGATCCATGATCCATCCATCAGGTGAATAGCCATTCCAGTGCAACCTTCGGTTGCAAAGGCAAAAGGGAAACTGAATGTTACTACCTCTTCTAGCATATACATGCAGCAGTGCAGCACTATCTTCCATCAGTGCTGTTCTCTTGCCGTTCTAGAAGAAGTAATCGTACTTTTTTTTTAACTGTGAGGAAGATAGTGCTTAATGAAGTGAGAGTAAGCTCTTGAATCAGGCATATGTATGTAATGTAATCTTGTTAGTCCATGTGTTATATTCTTATTACCTGCTAGCTCCATTGTTGTGTTCTACACAAGAAAAAAAATAGGGACACGTTCTACAATGAATTATGAAGAGAGACAACTCTTCAAACGATATAACGTGCTATTTTTTCTATGGTTCTACGCAAATACCATAGTACCACACCCACGTAGCGTTCGTTAATCCAAGAGTCACTGCTGGCACTTATACTAAACTGCACTAACTACTAGCAGCGTTTAAACAGCAGCAACAGAAGCATCAGGTGCCATGCAGTAGAATAATCCACTTTTGTTATCTCTTTCTCCAAATCCTTTTTGGTGTGACATTGCAACATTGCAGTTGGTAAAAAAAAAAAGACCTACTTGAGCGCTTGTACGCTACCATCCGACTCTTTTGCTCCATGCATGTATCTTTCTCGCTGCACTGCACCGCAGCAAAGCAAAAGGATCCACGACGAGAGGCCCACTCCAGCACCACCACTCGGCTGGACAGCGAGTCGTGCAGGAACGTACGTACGGATCCGGATGTGTGGATCATGGCGCCATCAATAACCCAATCATGTCCTTCGCAAGCACCCGTACCCATCGAAATTGATCGAATATCATATTTGCACACGCCATTATCTACTGGTATTACATGTACACATGTGTCAAAAAAATTTGTACATTTTATGCCAGTTTCAATTATAATAAGTTATCAATAGTTTAAACATAGGAAAAATATAGTTTACAACCATTCAAATCCAAATTAAAATTCTATAATTTTTCCCTCTTTCTTCATTGAGCAACAGGTTGGGGTGCAACAGGGTTCTTGGCGCATCCACATGTGCACGACTAGATCACTCTATAGTTGATCATGAGTTGTTTCACCTCGAATCTCACCAGAAGCAGCGAGAAGTTAAGAAAACTCGGCCGGAACGCTCGGATGTGGCTCGGTAGGGGGGGCCATGGAATTCATACTCTTATTTTATGACCAAGTTTGCATGACGGTCATTCTCAATGATCATGTTCTTCATGATAATACAAGCATTCATGATCTCGGAGAGGGGAGGATTGGTAAATGTCCACGGCAAGTGAAGCGGTAGTGTCGCGAATCGCCGGTAAAACAAACAGGAGGACGGGGTGGGGGTGTAAATCAGTTTCTCATATTCCATTGTGTGTCTATGGAAGGTGGGTATCGCCTGTCAAAACTTGAGTCCTTCCCGAGTTGCCGGACACAATTTACATCGGAGCGAACACTTGGAGTGCCGGTTTGACACATCGGAATAGCTCTGCATCCAACGTTTTCTGTCCGATACTTGTCCGACGTTTGTGTTGTGCCGTTTGATGCAGTTCCATGCAGCTAACGGACGGTGTGCTGGAAGCGTCGGACGACCATCGGATGTAAAAAACGTCGTACTTAGAGCATCTCCACCGGGGGTCTCCGAACGACCCCCCCCCCAAAGGCCCTTTGGGGGCCGGACACCAAAAACCGCCACCAGCGGCACCCCCAAAGGCTCGCCCCGAGCGATTTTATGTCCGGCACCCCCCAATTGGGCCTCCAAACATGGAGGCCCTCCTGGGGGTGCCGGACATCGCCTCGGGCATGGCCCTGACAGCGATGGCCCGCCCGTCATACACACAACGCGCCCGTGCCCTGATTCATTCGCCCCCCACAGCCTCACCTTTTTTCCTCTCGCCGGAGATTCGCACCATCGCCGCCACGCTCGTCGCCGCCTGCTTAATTCGCACCTAGGGGACCTTGGCGCAGCGCTAGGGCCCGTCTCGCGCCGCCGATCTCTGACCTCGTCTTGCGTCAGCGCATCTAGTTCGAGCGCGGGTACGCCCCTTCTTCCCTCCCGCCCCGCACGCAAGCTGTTCGACCCTTGGTTGATAGGCTGAATTCGTTGATTCGTCAAACAAGCAATGGACAGCGACGACGACGAGGTCATGTTTTTTGAAATGATGGCGGAGGATGCCGCTCTTGTGGCCAACGCAGAGGAGAATGAGATGATGAAAGGACACGGATGTCGCCTAGAGGGGGGGTGAATAGGCGATTTAAAATTCTTTATGGTTTAGGCTTGAATAAATGCGGAATAAAACTAGTGTTTAATTTATCAAGCACGAAACCTAAACAAGCTAGGTTTACCTATGTGCACCAACAACTTATGCTAAACAATATAAGCAAATATGTGATAGCAAGATATATTACTTCAAGCTCGATGGCTATCACAAAGTAAATAGCATAAGTAAGAAGCTCGAGTATACAAAATACCGAGGCACTTGGAGACGATGATTTATCCCAAAGTTCACTTCCCAATGGAAGCTACGTCTCCGTTGGAGCGGTGCGGAGTCACAAAGTGATCCCCGAATAGCCGTCAAATGGCACACCGTAATCTCCTTCGTGCCTCCACCAATGCGGAGTGCCATGAACCACTATGGGACACTTAAGGGTGGTCACCGAACCCGTAGAAGGATGAGGCACACTCCACAACTTAATTGGAGGCTCTCACTGGAATCCCGCGGCTCTCAAAGCCACAAGAATCACAAGGTTGGGACGCGTCTCCACATCTTAATTGGAGGCTCCCAACAATCCCGCGAGCCACCAAAACTCCAAGATCAACTAGGACCGTCTAGGGCACTCCAAGTACCCAAGAGGACAAGCTCTAGGGCACCCCAAGTACTGTCGTGGTGGTATCACGGCAGATGCCATGGGTATGGCTAAGTTGTGGGGCCGATGGACGCTTGAGGATTCGGGGAGGGATAGCGCGCTAAGAAGCACACACAGAAGAACACACGAACACAATGATTTACCCTGCTTTGGGTCCCTCGTGAGGAGGTAAAACCCCTACTGCAGCATCTATCCTACTCTGGTGTATTCTCCTCTCTGTATGATTGCGCTTCGCTTGGTGAAGATCCACATATTTCTCCCCCATACTCCACTATGGGAGATCCTCTTATCGGTACATCTTCACTTGACCATTATCTCCAAATGGGTGGCAAGCTTCAAACATATAATATCTTTGAGATACTTCTCTTGAACTTGCACAACTCAAGCTTGATGACGATCACCACTTGACGTCATCCTTCATGGGCTATATGAAATCTTCATTTGATGCTAGCCCATAGAAAGATACCTAACCATACATATAAATGCCACACACATATCATGGGTTAGTTCACAAAGCTATATGGACAATTGCTTACCATACCAAGAGATACATGATTCCACTTGGTACATCTTTTAGTTTTGTGAGTTGATCAATATCTTGATCAACCTTGTATCTTTTCTTCTTTTTTCAATAGACGATGTCTTGAAGAAAAGGATTTGCAATATGCTCAACTCACATATGACCAAACATCGGATAACTCCTTGAATAACAACTTGGTCATCACATACTCTTCTTCTTGATCATATCAAGTATATATCCATACACCTCGATGATCTTGATGCCAAATACTTCATTATATCAATATATTCAAGGCATCAACCTTGAATCCAACATATGGAGTTCAAGCATGGTCTATGGACAAACACTACAAGTATAACTCAATGCAACCATTAGTCCATAGGGGTTGTCATTAATTACCAAAACCACACATGGGGACGTCATGCCCTTTCAGATGATGATGGCCGCACTTCTAGATGCCGCAGTCGAGGCAGACGCGGCGCCGAAATTTGGAGGATCGTCGAAGGGGCGGAGGCCCAACAAGGAACGCAACAGAGCAACTGGGCACGCTCTGTTGTTCCAGGACTACTTTGCCGAGAAACCGATCGTCAGGAGTTCCCGGCTGCCACTCCGGTTCTGGGGCCTGGGGAACGGCCGGTCCTGCATATGCCCCTGCCGCACGGGACGACCACGACGACCAAGGTTCCAACGGTGAGAAAGCAGGGCGTGCCGGGGATGGAGTTGCGGGCTCGCCGTCCTGTTCCGCCGCGTCCTCGTCTTGCTGCTGTTGTTCGGCGGCGACCACGACATGCTGCTCCTGATCGGCGACCAGCACGGCCTCCCTCTCCTCCTCCTGATCGACCACCACGACCGCCTCCTTCTTCTCCTCCTGATCGGGCAGCACCGCCTCCTTCTTCTCCTCCTGATCGGGCAGCACCGCCTTCTTCTCAGGCGACGACGTGGCGAGCGAGTTGTGGGAGGAAAGAATGAGATCGATGTGCGGCCGCGAGGATTATTATATTGCTGCCAAGCGGTGCGAACGCAACCCGAATCGACGTGGCGGTTGCAATCCACACGAAGCGTCGTAATGCGGAGCGACACGGCGGCGAACCGGGGCGGTTCGTGCGCCTGCAAGGTGTTCGACAGTTTGCTCAAATTTTGGGCCGTTTGAGGGGTGGGCCTTTAGGGAGTGCCGCTGCGGCCTCCAAATGTTGCCCAGACACATGTCCGGCACCTCCCAAAGGAGGCCCAATTGAGGGGTGCCAGACACCGATTTAGAGGCCCCTGGTGGAGATGCTCTTATAGCATCTCTCTTGACACATTTTTGGTGTCCAAACCCTATGGAGATTTGGGGTGGGAGATGCTGTGAGTCCGACAAGAGTTCAGACAGGGGGCGTCGGGCTACCGATGGCATGGCTAGTTGGCTTTTCCTTCACAAGGTTTACGTGGTACTCTGCCTGTGTGCCGTAGTAGGAGCGTGCAGTTCCTGCTACACCGTACCTTCCCGTGCCCGAGCTGGAAGCGGCGAATCGTCCGGCGAGGAATCTCACTGTACCGGCTTTTCAGCCAAGTCTCGGATCGGCACACCGCGCCGACCAGGTACAGTAGAACGTACATCACGAACAAGAAGCGTCGTCAAGGGAACAGCGGCGCATCTACCGCCCGCGTGCCGCTGCAGCTAGCTCGAACGCTCATGGCATGCACCGGCAGGCCGGCCTGCAGAAGAGCTAGGCGGTGGTGCAGAGTAGACTTGGGGCGCGCCATGTTTGCTGTCGCCATCGGTCCCAGTCGGTGTCGCTGGCCGTCAGAGAGTAGGAGTAGGACCGAATACGTACTGTACAGGAATAGGCAGAGGCCGCAGGCCGTAGGTACCGCGGTACTCCAACTGTATTTACCGCCTTCAGTCTACCACCCAGCGGGCAGACACAGGCCACAGCCTACAACCCAGCGGACACCGGTCTACCTCTGTCTCTTCTTCCTCATTACTCCCATCTGCCTTTTCGATCCCCCCTCCTTTCCTTGGGTATCTGAACAATGAACAGCAGCCTGCCTGCGCGCCTCGAACCAACATCACACTTCACACATGCCTCCGTGTGCGTAGCCTCTGTGCTACATCAGCACAAGTCAGCCGCAGCTCATACATAAATTTCAAAGATTCAAATTTCGGACGAAGGAAATTCTTTTTTTTTTGCGATAAAATTGGGAGCTTTATTAATTAGAAATAGGATTACAATCAGCAGCCAGAAGGTCTGTTAGAGCGTCAGGAGCATCTTGTAACCACAAGTCGGTTTGATGCTCAGCTCGCGATAGATAAGCTAGACGATCTGCAACCCTATTATTTGTTCTTTTGATAACTTCTATAACAAGCTCCCTTCCTCCCCCTACACTCTCCTTGATATCCTTTACCAGATGTCCTATATGTGATCTGTCCATAGTCCCCTGCTTCACTACCTTTGCAAGGTTTGCACAATCAGTTTGAATCACCAGAGGTTGAGCTGTGTAAACCAACGCCATCCCAATTCCTTCTCTAAAGGCGAGTGCTTCGGCCTCCAGGGCATCACGGCAGTGGCTATGAAATTTACAAGAAGCTAGTACAAAATCTCCCCTTGTATCACGAATAACAGCAGCCGTCCCCGCCATTCCTAGACCTGGATCATATGAGGCATCAACTGAAACTGCTAGCCAACCATCAGGTGGTTTCGGCCACTTTGACACTTCCAGTTTTTGTACATTCTTTCCCCGCCTTTTCTTTCTGAAATTTCCATCAATGACCGACTTCCCTTTTAGCAAGTCCTTTCCGTCTTTAGCTTCAAGATGCATCAAAGAATCGACATAGCTTTGGAGGAACAAACGTGAAGCTTCTAAAGGAGCTTCCTTCTTGCCATGGATAACCTCATTCCGATTATGCCAGTTTCTCCAAATGATCATAAGAACACGCACCCGTGTATCATCATCCAAAGTAACCAGAAGGTCAAACAACCATTCAGGTCCAGTGTGTAATATTTCTTCCTTCTCTGGAATATCCCAGATTTCTTTCATAGCATCCCAAAGCGCCGCCGCTCTTGGACAAAAAATCACAGAAGGAAATTCGAATTGCTTTGATATCCATGTTCCTGAACAGTTGATCGGTATTTTCTGATCGGCATCGCTCCCAGATCTCTCACGAAGAGTAATAATGATTACATTGATGTCAAGCAAAACGCTATATTCGTACAGTCATGCTTCTAAAAAATCACTACGTTTTGAAAACGCTATAGATACATGTTCATATTCCATGTGCTATGCAAAAAAATCATTACAACAAGAACACGTCCTAAGAGGAAGTATGCTATACAAATCAAGAAATAAGTATACTCTACACGTAGATCTTTGAATTTCCGATAAGTGTTTTGCTTGAATTTCCCGTATGACTACGACGTGTCGTCCGAGATGCGGAACGAGCACGACGGCGATAGCCCGGGATTGTTGGCGGCGCTCGACAAGTCGGTGGTCGACATCGAGCACGATTCGTCGGGCCTCATAGCGACCCTGGCGTTGTCCGGCCTCCTCCTCCTCCGGCGGCCCCTCCACCTGTCGTGCGCTCCTCCAGCCGCACGCCGCGCCACGACGGAGCCTCCTCCATCGGTGCTGCCTCCTCTGTGGCGGTGGTTAAAATCGAGGACGACAGCGACGACGACTCGTTGTGGGACTCCATGTAAGTTAGGTGATTAGGGTTCTGGTTTTTCAAACTTCGTTCAAATATTTTGTAATTTGCACCGAATGTGAAAGAATTTGAAATGGCTTTAAAATCGTTTCAATTCAATAGGGCTTTGGGGGTGCGCAGCCGTGGGCTGCACCCGCGATTGACCGGACATATGTCTGACACCTCAATTGGGCTTCAATTGGGGGTGCTAGACACGAATTTGGAAGCGAAATGCTCTTAGATATTCCTCAAATTTTCAAATACGGTATGATCCTCGCATTTCCTCTTTTGAATTCAAGATTTATACTTTTTATGTCAAGACAAGGCAAGCTCCCCATATGAGCAGCAGTACACGGAGAGCTTTCTCCCATTGTACCGTTGTGCCATCTTTCCATCTTTTGTGACTGGCAGCAACCTATCTTTCCCATCCATCTCCCCTACAAAACCACGCACTGTCACCTCCCTCCTTGCGCCCTCCTCACCTCGCCTCGGGATTCCCCGCCATAGCACTGCGCTGCCCTTTGCGTTCGAATGTCTCGGGCTCCCGCAGCCGTCTCCTCTGCGCATTTACTTGCCAGCTAAAAGGGGCACACCCCGCATTTGAGAAACGCAGAGGTCGCGACGACAGCAGCAGCAATGGCGCGGCATATATAGCGAGACCCAGGCCGAGGCGGCAGAGTGGAGGATCGATCGAGGAGCCAGTCGCTGTCTGTTCTTCGTTTCTTTGTTTTCTTGCGGCGATGAGGCGGCTCCTGGTTCTCGCCGTGCTGTTCTTGGCGCTCTACGGCTGCGCGGCGGAAGGGGAGGCCGGTGATGGCGCAGTGGCGGCAGCGGCGCCGGCGGAGGACGAGGCGCCGATGGAGGAGAAGGAGAAGCGGGCCCTGTACGCCGCCATCGAGAGCTTCGTCGGCAAGGGCTGGAACGGCTCCGGCCTCTTCCCCGACCCCTGCGGCCAGACTCCCATCTAGGTTCGTTCGTCTCCGAGAGAAATCTGCGTCTTTGGTCCTTGATTTTCATCCACTTCGTTGCTCTGACTAGTGTAGAACAAAAAAAACTCAGTTTTGCTCCATTCTCCTCATGCTAATCACATAAAAATTTGGTCTTTTTCACAGATTTATTCCTAGTCTCTACCGTAATCTGAATTTCGCGTGCTACTCCTTACGGTTTTGAGCTTTAGTCCAAATCAGGGCTCAAAAGGATGTGTTTTTAGACGCCCAAATTGCCGGTGTCCTATCTTGGGAGTGCAAAGGGAGATGCTCTGAACAAGTGTTCCTCGAACTTTCTCTATGTTGCCAAGATCTCAAATTCTGAACACTGTATCATGGCTTGAAGCCTCCCTGTTCTTCTGCATCCCCTGCTTCTGCCTTTTTGCCTCTGCAGCGGCGCCCTGTTTCTCCACTGTTCTCCTTGGAAGACTTGAGATTTACTTCACTGTAGGGCGAGTGAGACCTTTGGTTGACAACATCTACAGCTCTCGATTCTTGCCCAATTTGGGCAACACACTTTCCCCCACATGAAAAGAAATATCTGCTTTGAAATGTAATGTTCCTTAAACACATCCCATACGGTCTTTCTTTTTCTTTCCCCTTTCTGTCTTGTTCCTCTTTTACTTTGCAAAAATCTGGCATTTTTCTTCACTGTCCCTTGCTTTTTTTTTTTACTTTCACTGATCACTAATTTAACACCCATCACTGGTTGCTTAACCTTGTTTACATGTGGTAGAAAAATTTACACTCAGTAGTACTAGCATTGCAATCTCATCCTGACTTGTACCTGAACATGTGACGCTTCCATGTCTGTTCTAGTAATTTCCCCAATTCTGATTTACTGTCGTACTGTCTGTAACTGTAACTGTAACTGTCGTCAGTTACGGACTGATGATGTGATTCAAATTCTGCGAAATAATTGGATGGAATTTTTGTGCAGGGGTGTCATGTGACCTCTTCAATGGCCTGTGGTACCAACTGTGATCAGCATCGGTCCAGTGCTGGAGAACTCGCTGCAGTGCTCCCCGGACGCCAAGTTCAGCTCCCAGCTGTTCGAACTCCGGCGCCTCAAGAGCCTCACCTTCTACGCCTGCTTCCCGGCGACCAACCCAACGGCGATCCCGGCGACCAATTGGGAGAAGCTCGCCGGCAGCCTGGAGACGCTCGAGTTCCGCACGAACACGGGCCTGAACGGCGCCATCCCGGCGTCCCTTGGGCGACTCTCCGGCCTGCAGTCCCTTGTCCTTGTCGACAACAACCTCACCGGCGCCGTGCCAGTGGAGCTCGGTGGACTGGCGAACCTGCGTCGGCTCGTGCTGTCCGGGAACGGGCTGTCAGGCCCGTTGCCGGCGACGCTCGGTAACGGCCTCCACGACGAGCTGCTGATCATGGACATGAGCAAGAACTATCTAACCGGGTCTCTGCCTCCGTCGCTAGATGGACTCAAGGGCCTCCTCAAGATGGACTTGAGCAACAATCTGTTGGAAGGGAGCATCCCGCCGGAGCTCGCTGGGCTGGAGAGCCTCACGCTGTTGGACCTCCGGAACAACAGCCTCACCGGCAGGGTGCCTGAGTTCGTGCAGAGTATGGCCTCGCTGCAGGACCTGCTGCTGTCGAACAACCCGCTGGGAGGCACCCTGATGCGTTCGGGCTGGGAGAAGATGGCGAACCTAGCCACGCTGGACCTATCCAATGCTGGCCTTGTAGGGAGCATCCCGGAGTCCATGGCGGCGTTTACCAGGTTGCGGTTCCTGGCGCTTGACCACAACCGCCTCACCGGCGCTGTGCCGGCCAAGCTCGCGGCAATGCCGAGCATCGGCGCGATGTACCTGAACGGCAACAACCTGACGGGGCAGCTGCAGTTCTCGGCCGGGTTCTACCAGAGGATGGGCAGCCGGTTCGCCTCCTGGGACAACCCCGGCCTGTGCTACAGCAATGCCGCTGCAGCGACTGTTGATGAGACGCCGACTGGCGTGGCCGTGTGCAAGGACGCGCCGGTCGGTGTGAGGAACAAGGTGGATGGGAGTGGGAGAAAGCCTGAGGCGAGCTCGAGCCTTCAGGCTTCCTCGTCGTCGTTGGGTCACTCGGCTGCCATGGTCTCTGGCCTCTGGTGCTTGGTGCTGATGCAGTGGATGGTGGTGCTGTTGTAGGCAAACAAGTTCAGATTTCAGATAGAAGAATCGAAGAAGAAAGTATAGTTAGCTCGAATAGTTTGCATGGTTGCTCTTACTTTTGGCATTTTGGCCGGTGGTTCTTCTGTATATGAAGAACAGAAGAACAAGGAAGCTAGTAGTTAATCCTTGTTGTGCGCAGGTTTGTACTGACTTGTGGCTTGTTATTTTGGTGTAATTAGTTGACAGTTTCTGCTGTCATATGATAAAGCAGGAGGATGTGGATATATGCGTTGGTTAACAGCTCTGATATTTATGATTAAGTGTTTTTTTGGTACACTGTTCCCATGTTTTATGCTTAGACCACCTGTCAATGCTCACATTGCTTAATTTAACTTCACCGAATATAAACTCCCAAATTCCCTTGTCTATTACTCTTGTGTTGCTGGTGCAAGCGAACACAGTTCTGGAACACAGTATATGCAGTCTGGTTTAATGAGACAATTATCGCAAAACACGTCAATTGCTACTAGAGTAGGGGGATATTGTTTCAGTAGATCAGGATCAGTCGCTGGAAGCTTCCGCTGCTTCAGTCGATGGATGGGGCAGCGAAGTCAATAGTGTTTATCTTTTCAGATCTGCAAAAACCGCAAAATTAACAGTGTTTTCTTTTCAGATCTGCAAAAACGAGATTTTACCACCATTGAAATCAAGTTAGAGAAAATTGCACAAACCACCATCTATTGGTGCTGTTTTTCCACAAAACGCTCATTTTAGGGGGTTTGTTGCATGAGAGAAGTGCATATTTCAACCCTCAACTTATGCCATAGTTTAATTTACAACCCCCAACTTCAAAACTGGTTAGAACACACCCCTCAACTATTGATACTGGTCAAATTACCCCCCTCTGATATTTAGAAGGCGGTTTTGAATGACTCACATGCTCCTGCCCAATTAAAAAATTCGAAACAATAGTAAAACATTTCAAAAAATTCTAAAAATAAATACCAACAAACATATACAAGTTTAATACAGACGTGCAAAGTTTCGTGATGAAATGACATTTTGGTGCCCTGTGCAAAAAAGACAAATCACTGACCAAAATGAGATTTAAAAATATAGTTTTTAGAGCACTGATTTTTTTTTCACAGGGCACTAAAAATATCATTTCATTACGAAAATTTGCACGACTGTAGTAAATTTGTATATGTTTGTTGATATATTTTTTCAGATTTTTTTGAAATGTTTTACTATTTTTTCGAATTTTTTAATTGGGCAGAGCATGTGAGTCATTCAAAACCGCCTTCCAAATACCAGAGGGGGGTAATTTGACCGGTATCAATAGTTGAGGGGTGTGTTCTAACCGGTTTTGAAGTTGGGGGTTGTAAATTAAACTATGACATAAGTTGAGGGTTGAAATATGCACTTCTCTCTTGTTGCATAGAACGCCAACTATTGGAGTAACCAGCTCCAACTAGATCTAATTCATCGTTTATCTTTGTCAACCTGATTGTTGACAATTGGGTCCTGCTTGTGAGTGCCTAAGTGCCGATGTGGGATAAAAGTGGCCACGCTAGACACCAGTTTAAGATCAAAGAACAAAATGGTGAAATAAGAGGGGGCATGTGGGATAAAAGTGGCCACGCTAGACACCAGTTTAAGATCAAAGAACAAAATGGTGAAATAAGAGGGGGCATGTGTCCTGTGCTCGTGTTTTTGTTTTTTTTTGAGACCTGGTAATTCCAACAGAATACAAAGACCAACAATTTCCTCTGTCCCTCAGACTAGTAACAACTAATTACCCAAATAGTGGGAGTCTGCACAAAAAACCCCTAACTGTGAGTGTTTTGTGCAAAAGCATCATCATTATGTTGTTGTTGTGCAATTTCTCCATCGAGTTAAAACCAGAGGAGGTACTGTCGGCCTTTGGAGTTCATCTATACCTGCAGAAACCCGAGAAGAAGCCAGCCACTGCACTGTTGATCCTGCTGATTGAGCTTCTACCCTGGGTCTAGGTTTTAACAGCATTCAGTTCGAGTTAACAAGAAGACGTCCAAAAGGTGCAACCGGCAACGCAGTACCCTGCCCGGTGGCTACTCCCCGAGCGTTGTCTCTTGCGCGCAGGATCTACAGTATCCAGTAGCAAGTACAGTACTGCTACTCCTACTTGTAGTAGTGTGTAGCTTCCTCTTGTTGGAGAGTAGACTGGATTGTAGTCTGCAGAAGGAGGCCTCTAGGCCGGCCGTAGCACTTCTGGCTCTCTACGTCGTAGCATAATGAGCTACAGTACTTTCAAGATTTTAGTAGTACAAGAAAACAACTTGCCCTGGAAACAGACAGTGAAGGTAAAAACTTGTGACTGCAGAGTGCAGACCGGCAAGGCCATGCCCATCTGCGTGTGCTCGCCGTGGCTTGCTTGCGGTGCTAGCATTGCTCTGCTCTGCTGTGGGTGTGACACCGGTCAGTCAGGTCGATCAGTGCTCGCCGTCTGCCGTGCTGCTGCCGGTTCGTGGCGAAGAAAGAAAAATGCTTGTCTCTCTCGCCGTCAGCGCATGCACCGGCTGGATCAGGGATCCTGTTTGCTCCCGAGAGAGCCGGCCTCGACCCGATCCCTGACGGGACTGAACGTACGGTTGCTTCTGCGGGACATGTTTCCGTCCAACTGCTGGATAGGATGGCTTGGCTGGGAGCAGCGGAATCCGCGCTAGGACGATATTCACGGAGAACCGGACACGGGGTTCCGCAACAAACGGGCATAGGGGTTCATGAACACTCGTGCTCTTGCAACAGGCAAAATAGTAGTATGTGGTATGTGCGTATGTCGATGCATTGTCACGAGTGAGTCCCATACAAAAATGTGTCATTTTTCAATCGATAAAAAAAAGTTCATTGAAAATCTCGGCGCTCTGAACTTGTAAATCATGATTTATCCGGAACCCAGGTTATGTTTGATGCAAATGGGAAAGTCACGATCTCAACCAAAGATTATGGACTAGTCTCACCAACATGTGGAACCTACTCGTAAGAACATTTACCTCAATCTCCCTCCGACCTCCCTTTAGTATCCAACTGGCCGGTGCTTGTCGAGCCGGGACGTGAATGTTCCGAGAGATTCGTGGTGGATTTCCCCAGAAGTGGATATGGATGATGGTACGAGTGGTTGATGGGATATACGACTACTCCACGGTATGTGATCGCCCTCTCCACACCCCCCCCCCCCCCACCCCACCCCTGCGCTCCAGCGCATGGTCGTTGGGGCGCCTAGGCCAACCAAATGGAGCTTGATTCGAAACAACCCGTGGAAATTCCGAAGGATCGAGACAGATCTTTGGGGAATGGGTTACGATGATGGGGTTGGTCGAGGACCTCTTCGACTTCTTTCTTGGTGTGTGCCTTCCCCTCCCATCCCCCACCCATAGTCCATGGTCAAACTTCTTGAGCAAACAATCCGGCTGCTATGCGTCCAATAGGTTCCTTGCATGTCATGTGCTAGATAAGGACTAGGTAGCCATAGTGATGATGGGAGTTGTGATCGCTCTTCTACACATGTTTTTGGGTCAACGACGAGGGTCAATTGGCGCTCAGGAGGAAAGCGGGAGACAGAGCGACATCGACAACAAGGGCCACACACGAATCCTGTGCCAATACATGGGGCCAAAGTCGTCTCCGTCGCATTGTTCGAGAGAGCGGGTACGACCTTGGTGCGGAGGAAAAATAATGGGGATTGAAAACAGAATAATCATGAGAGGAGTACAAGACACACATGACATGGGGCCCACTTAGTATCGATGGGAGTAGCGATTAGAGGCTTTTCCTGACGTGGAAAATAGGTCCAAGATCCGGGATTCACTAGTTAAGGGTTCATATCGCTCACCTCTTTAGGTTTAAAGTGGACTTTAGCTACCTCCAGATGTTTAATAGGACTTTTGTCGAGTTTGATTCACTAGTTAAGGTTCGATTCACAAGTTAAGCCAAAAAATAAATAGGACTAAGTCAGAACTTGGGCATACACGGAGGCGAGGAAGACGTTTAGTCTCAAGCTCGGGGGGTAGGAGGGAGTGCGAAGGCTAGTTGAAATTACTATAGCCTTTGGGCCTGTAGAGAGGACCCGGTTTCGGAGAACGACGGAGGGCTGGGTCAGGCTAGATGGCAAAGCGGCATGATAGCGAACTAGCATGACGATGATGGGAGGACAAAGGTTCGGCGGCGGTGATGGCGGCTAGGTCGCGGTGGTTGATGTAGTCTAGTGGCGGCCGTGCTTCTCTCCTCCCCTTCTGCCAAAAAAAAACCTGAGGAAAGTGCTAACCGTGCGAGTCGTTTTTGGTGGGTGACCCCGGAGTTGAAGTTTCAGCGAGGTGTAAGTATTTATTTTTAAATCAAGAAGCTGAAAATGTTTCTGCCTTTCGGCATGTCCGCCGTCTTCCTCTCTTGTCTCCTCTCCTCCCACCTCTCTCCCTCCCCGCCAATCAATCCGCTCTCCGAAGTCGTCGATCTCGTGTTCGACAAGGCAGCGGCGGTGGCGGAGGTGAATAGGCGATCGATCAAGGCGAGGAAGTCGGACGCGACGGACGACATCACGGAGGGGATCGTTCCAGGCGTTCGAGGATGACTGCCGCCTCCTCGCAGCCTCCTCCACGACGTGCTCCTCCGCGAGCTCGGCCCGCAGTTCATCCACCTCTTCGAGCGCATCCGCATCGCGCCCAGGTACCCGATCGATCGCACCCGCACTCATCCATCAAATGCCGCAACGCACGCGTGCACGCTGTAACGTGGCTGTTTGGTCTTGACTGATTCTGCATGATCGGATCGAAACTGAGTTGTCGGATGGCCGGTCATCGACCTGCAGAGCGCGGTCACCATGCGCGGCGCGGGATGGGAGGACACGGCGGCGGTCGTGGAGCGGCAGCTGGAGGCTGAGCTGTCCGCCATGTCGCTCAAGGACTCCATCTCCATCGCGCGCGCCTTCTCACACTACCTCAACCTCACTGGAATCGCCGAGAGGTACCACAGGTACGTTACGTAGCTGCGGCCCAAACACATACGCCTGATCTTGTTCTGCTGCAGATTTCGAATTTGTGACCTGGACAGAAACACATTTTCCAATGTTTGAATTGGTACGGGTTGTGGATGGGGTTTTCGGGAGAAATCCTTGTCGTTTCGTCTGACACCGACGCGGTGTCACCTCTGGGTGGCATCTTCCTTCCTGAAGGGCGTCGTGGCTACCCTTCGTCCGCTTCCTTGTGCCAGGGGAAACCCTAGGACCTTATGGTCCGGGCAGCAGCGTAGCTTTCCTTCTTGAAGGTGCTGCTTGGTACTCGTCGATTGCTAGCTTAGGAGCGTGGTGGTACTTCTTCGGAGAGGGTGCATCGATTGCGGGTCACCGGATTAGTCAATCCTCTATGTCTCCATTTTACTTTCTTTTTCTTGTCTTTGGGTGTTTGTTTGCTGCCGCCCAGCATCTCGTGATTGTTGGTTGTATCGGTTGGTTGCTATATTTATATAGCGAGGCTACGGCCTAGTTCGTCAAAAATTGGTACCAACAGTGACAGATAAATTCGGAAATGTGCACGTGGTAATTTAATCATCTAAAATAGAATCAGCGCCTAGCTAGTTTGACACCCAAAATTCTACAGAGAAACATCCAGTTTTATTCTGCATGTACTGATAATTCTGAGGCATAGAACAAATATGTTTTTACCTGCGTATATAGGGTTCGTAAATCACGTAGTGAAGTGCATCTGTCAAAATCATGCGATGACAAGTTGATTCAAGGTGGTGTCCCCCAAGAAGAACTCTATGATACTGTCTGCAAGCAGGTACTTCTTTACATAATGAAGCACAATTTTTTTGGGAACGCACGATCAAGCTTATCTGATATTTGAATTGTTTTTCTTCCACTGTGCAGGGGTTGAAATTGTCCTGACAGCGCATCCAACTCAGATAAATCGGCCAACTCTGCAATACAAGCATCTTAGAATAGCTGTGAGTTAATATATGTGGTTTCTTCCTTCTGGTCTTGCAGTTTCTCGTGTTTCAATGACCCATGGAACTGCGCTGCAGCATCTTTTGGAGTTCAACGAACGCCCTGATCTTACCCATGAGGATAGAGAAATGCTAATCGAAGACCTGGTATACTTCAAGGGTTTTGATACATTTTTTCCATTCAGTGCTCCCTTTTCCTTATCTATTCTGAAATCCAGATTTTGATTATGCAGGTAAGGGAAATCACAGCATTGTGGCAGACAGATGAGCTGAGGCGCCATAAACCTACACCGGTTGATGAAGCTAGGGCTGGTAAGCAATTATGCATCCTGGCTTCTGGTTTGTCTGTGAGTCAGTGATATACATGAATTTTTTTAAAAAAATCTTGACATTTGCAGGCCTTCATATTGTGGAACAATCCCTCTGGAAAGCGATACCACGATACCTTCGCCGTGTTAGCACTTAGCAATGCTCTGAAGAAGGTTGCAATAATAATTACGGCCATTGGATGAATTTAAATTCCATTCCACTCCCTCAAGCAATTCTAAATCTTTCATTTTAATACTGTGCGTATAGCATACTGGCAAGCCGCTTCCACTAACCTGCACACCAATCAAATTTGGTTCATGGATGGGCGGTGACAGAGACGGGAATCCTAATGTTACAGCAAAGGTAAGATTACTGGTTTGATGATGTTTATTCACTATCCTCGCTTGTGTTAACACGGTGCGATGTTATTATTCTTACTTTCTTGTCTGGAATCTGATGGGGTTTTATTTCAGTTAGTTTTTTCACAATTGGAACGTTGAAACATTTATCATTTCTATGTGCAGGTAACTCGGGATGTTTCCTTGATGTCCCGATGGATGGCAATTGACCTGTACATCCGACAACTAGACAATCTCAGCTTTGAGTTATCCATCAAGAAGTACAGTGAGAAGCTTGCAAGCTTAGCTAATGAAATCTTGCTCAAAGGTTAGTTCCATAGTTCATACACCTTATCTGTCAAATCTTAGTTAATGACTAAGGCTTTGAACCAGAAGCTGGCTCGCTGTTGCCAATTGTGGCAATTTTTGAAATTCCTGTTTAATTAGAAGAATACATCTCCATAACGTAGTCATAGTATAGAACATATGTTACACATATATCATCCAAAGTACACATATTCCAGATGTTACTTTAGATTTATGTTGATATTCAAGTGGACTCCCCAGACTCGGCTTTTGAAGAGACGAAGGCCAGCCCATGGACCCACACAGGAGCACAGAACGTCGTAAAAATTCAGTCTAACTTGGCTCAGGCTGCTCAGCTTCCTTCTGGTGCTGATCTTCCATTATGTACAGGTTGAAACTTTGTTGAGCTCCTTACTTCATGTGCTGCCACATCATACAAGTATTTCACCCCGTCAAAAATATTTTTACGGTCATACAAGTATTTCCCTTAAGTTACAGGTTCATACAAGTTTTTCCCATCATACAACTATTTCACTTAAGTGTGTGCTTATCACATGTAATATTCAAATGTTTTATTTATTTTTTATTAGATAAAGAAATGATTTTTTCTTAAATACTTAACACATTATTTAGAAAACTAGCAAGGTGCCCCTCGCAGATGCGAGAACATCATCTCCAATGTTTTCGTTATCTAAAAATCATCTCCAATGTATTGAATATGTTCGTGTATTGAATTTATGTTTTCGGCAGGAAAGACCATCATCTCCAATGTATTGAATATGTTCGTGTATTAAATTTGTGTTTTCGGCAGGAAAGCCCATAATCCAAAAAGGAGCATCTTTGACTATTCTGAAACTACGGTAGATAAAATCACGCATGTATGTAATCTGTGAATTTATAGAAAGTAGGTGCTCTATATCTAAAAAACACAAATTCTAGAAGCTTGTTTACTTTTAGTCATAGGTAGTACTGGCATTTTAATACAATATATTTTTACTCTCTTCTTGACGTCTCCATTCTTCAGTGATAGTTTTTCATGTAACAATGATTCTACTGACTTAAATAGCACATAGTTTCATGTAACATACTCCCTCTTTTTCACAATGTAAAATGTTTTAACTGTTACACATGCATGTCTAGATTCATACTGAAAAGTATGGACACATATACTAAAATGTGTCTATATACATGTTTGTACATGTGAATGTAGAAAATTGCTAAAACATCTTATATTAAGAAATAGTTAGAGGGTTTATAATTTTAACATTTAATAGGTCACTAAGCTTTAAGTCATCTCACAATTAATGTTTTCAATTGCACCACAAAATTCTAACCATCGTACTACTATACCTAGTTGTGTTGTCCTAACAATACCCAATAGGTTTGTCAATTATTTGATTTGCATGAATCACTGTCTCTCTCTCCTGCCAAACTCACTCTTTTACCAACGAATTTTTCTACCCGATTAAAGTTGTATGTAAATATTTCTAATTATGTGAATTAATGTGATGTCTACGTAATAATTTCGTATGTTACTAGATATCCAAGCTACCACCACCTTAGCTTGCCACCACGTTCAATCTAGGTAGTTAGCGTACAGTTTTTTTTTCTCTTGATACGAACGTTTGGAGCAGTTGGCAAAGAAATATATTGAGCAGTTTTGATTTTTCTTTTAGAGATATTCCTACTGACTATAATGTACGTAAAACAGTCCAGGTCCAAAACGTGCTCATTTTTTTTTCTTTGCTACTCCCTCCGTTCACAAATACTTGACTTCTAAATGAGTGTATCTAGACAAGAAACACATCTAAGTACACTTATTTGAGAGTCAAGTATTTCAGAACGGAGGGAGTAGAAGCAAAGGGTCCAGAGATTAGCAACGTGATATGTTCTTTTTTCTAGAAAATTGAACATGTGTGTTGAAAACAACTTTGGACTATCCTATCGTGTTGGATAGTTACGCGACAGTTACATAATTAAATCGCAACCACTAATATTGGATCCAACAGTAAAATTAATTCAGATGATGTGGCTTAATGTGGTGGCTCGAAAGACAATCTCATTTTGCTTTTAGTATATAATAGATTGTTGAATTAAAAGGCCTTTTGCTCCACTTACCATCCCGTGTAATCTGCTGCATCTGTAACAACACCTGCATTTCTTGTTGCAAAATCCATGTAAACTTTGCAGTTGCATATATTAGGCCATGTCTATATTTTCACCTAATGCTTTAATCTAGGATTTGACTTGATGCAGAATGCATTGATAGCGAAGCTCAATTCAGAATGGTGAAACCTCCATGGAACCCAAAACGTCAGGTTTGACTTATTAGGCTTTTTTTTAATGCATCATACCGTATGTTCTATAGTACTTTTCATATGAAACTCGTGGACTGAATTCAGGTAATTAGGTTTGCTCAGAAAAATGCATGACACTTCTGGTGCTATATGTACCAACATGCAGGTTTCCTGACCTGACGTACATTCAGTAATATCAAGTTATATAATACCTCTGCAATTAGGTGATAAAAAACTTGGGCTTCTGGCAAATTTGCATTGTTTGTGTAGCGAGCATTAAACCGATAATTTCCAAGTCCAGATCTTCTTCTGACTTCTATTTGGGGTGCCTTTCTTCCTCTTTAAAGAGAAATCAAGTTGGTTCCTCGTTGATAGACGATGTCTAGATAGATAGAGACCGATGTAATCTTATTTTGTGCATGTCCATTAGTCGCTTGCTTGCCTTTTTCAGGGGATTCAAATTTCAACAGAAAAAAGTGATGATAGCCCAGTGCAGTCTCCTGGACGATCTCGTCCAGGATCATCACATATGGATCGAACTCCAAGTGGTGGTCAACTAGGGAAAATGTTGTTCACAGAATCTAAGATAGGCGGTCAAGCTTCCGAAAGCTTCTAGAGCCAAGCCGATCGGATAGACCAGGAATCACTCCATACAGGATTGTCCTTGGTAATGTGAAAGAAAAGGTTAGAACTAAACTTCGTTTATTAAAAAAGCATACCGATATTTAGTTTTGTCTGAGTCTCAAATTTTATTATGTACTGCTAGTTTGTCAGTATTAAATCCACCCAATTCTAAGTAAAGTATACATCAATTTGAGTCTCAATAAGAAACAGCAGTGCTAGGTATGAACGAGACTAATGCTACAATTTTTACATAATTAAACATTTCTCTTTGGTTGTCCTTATTTCTATTTTCAGATGATGAAGACACGAAGGCGACTTGAGCTTCTTCTGGAGGATCTACCGTGTGACTACAATCCTGCAGAATATTATGAAACACCAGATCAACTTTTAGAGCCTTTGATCATGTGCTACGAATCACTGGTTAGTCTTCATAAATAACTATCGTAAGCAGAACTTTGGATTAATCATTGTACATTTTTGCTGCAGAACCTTGAATGGGCAATGTGAAATAAACCTAAATATTGTACTAAATCCAGTTCGTAGTAATAAGTGCAAATCTTGTAACTCATTCAATTAACACTGTTCAAACCACAGAATAAGCAAAAGAAACTAAAGAACCTATACTCCATAATCACTAATTAATCACATCATAATTCGTTTTCACTGAGTACTATGTTTGCTTCAATTATTTTGTGAAGCAATCATGTGGATCTAGCATTCTTGCGGATGGACGGTTAGCAGATCTTATTCGGCGGGTTGCAACCTTTGGCATGGTGTTAATGAAGCTCGACGTGCGTCAGGTATATACAACGATTGCTACTGCTGCTTGTGATTTCTCAGATCCAATTTTACCTAATGTCTACTTCCGAAAAGCATAGGTCTGTCATGATTTGAACCACATAATTTTTGTCGCAGGAATCAGGCCGGCACACAGAAGCACTTGATGCCATTACATCTTACTTGGATCTTGGTGTTTATAGTGAGTGGGATGAAGAAAAGAAGCTGAATTTCTTGACTAGGGAGTTGAAAGGGAAGCGTCCTCTGGTCCCCCCATACATAGAGGTAACCTATTGGGTATATAAATCAACTATTCCGATCCCAATTATAATTGATTGGTTACATAGTAGATAGAAATACTTTGTCCATGTGAACAAAATTTATGCTTTGCCTGAAAGATTTACGTATTTGTCTGTCTTGTAGGTTGCTGCTGATGTGCAAGAAGTTCTTGACACCTTCCGTGTAGCTGCAGCATTAGGCAGTGACTCACTTGGAGCATATGTCATCTCAATGGCCTCTAACGTAAGAGACGCCACTTCTGTGAATAATGAAGAGTTTCTGAATATCCAATTAGCTAATATCTGCATTTCAGTGTTCTGACTGAATCTCACCTGCACTTACATAATGGAGTATTATGTACTTGCTTATTAACAGTTACTCATATGCCAGATCACTAACTTTATGTTGGCACAACGGTCTGATTTTGCAGGTGTTTATAATATTACTAGATTTAGCATTATTTTTTTGTTTAACAGCTTGTACTTTGCAGGCCAGTGATGTCCTCGCCGTCGAGTTGTTGCAGAAGGATGCAAGACTAGCAGTTAGTGGGGAGCTAGGACGGCCATGTCCTGGTGGAACGTAAGTACGATTGTCGTGTTCAATATACAGCTCTTATCATGCGTAAGTATAAAATTTCTCCATGACTTTCTTGTCATGTTCAATCTACAGCTCTATGATCAAATCAACTTATGAACCTGAAACATTTATGATTGATCTGTTGGATAGTGAACCTCAGAGGAAATAGATGAACATCTAGACTGAACATATTCTGAGGAGTAGAATACTGTGATCTTGTGATCCACCTTTGCTTGTGATAGCACCGATCTTATCTACGGTGGCGACATTGGTTAAAATTAGTGTGTGGTCTGGTCTTGATGAACAGGTTAAGAGTCGTTCCCTTGTTTGAGACCGTGAAGGATCTACGAGAAGCTGGCTCGGCAATCAGAAAGTTGCTAGCCATTGACTGGTACAGAGAGCATGTCATCAAGAACCATAACGGGCACCAAGAGGTAGAATGTCGTTATAGGCGTCAAAGCTCATTTCGACTAGTTAAAACTTGAATGAGCCTGTGAACCGTTGCAGGTCATGGTGGGTTACTCCGATTCAGGCAAGGACGCCGGCCGTTTCACGGCAGCGTGGGAGCTGTACAAGGCTCAGGAAGACGTGGTTGCCGCGTGCAACGAGTTCGGGATCAAGGTTACGCTCTTCCACGGCCGCGGCGGGAGCATCGGCCGTGGCGGCGGGCCGACGTATCTGGCCATTCAGTCGCAGCCTCCTGGTTCAGTTATGGTGAGAAAGATGAATAAGTTTTTCTGATCACCATCTGTTTGGCGATCATGGAACAGTTTGTGACCAAATGAAAAGCAGGGAACCCTCCGGTCGACGGAGCAAGGCGAAATGGTGCAGGCCAAGTTCGGGCTGGTACAGACGGCGGTGCGACAACTGGAGATCTACACGACGGCGGTGCTGCTGGCCACGCTGCGGCCGCCGCCAGTGAAAAATATTTCGTCGAAATTTCGAACGAAATTCGCGAAATTAACGAATTTCTGTACGGGGCGAGAATATATAATCTCGGAAGAAATTTTCGTTTAAATTTGAATAAACATGAACGATTACACATCTTGTAGGCATAGAGCATGTTGAAGACAAGAAAGTCCCTTTAACGTATTGGTTAAGAGGTCAGTTTGAAGTTAGGTAGGTTCTGTGTTCGATTCACCCTTGTCTCACCTTTTTTTTCAAAATTAATTTAAACGCCACATTAAAAATCTGACCGAAATATTTGAAATATTTCTTCGAAATTTCGTTAATTTCTCGAAATTCGCGAATCTCTGAGAGGAGCGCAAAAACGAAATACTAAACCCTGGCCGCCGCACCCCCCGGGGGACCCCGGCTGGCGGCGCGTGATGGAGGAGATGTCCCGCGTGAGCTGCGCGCACTACCGCAGCACAGTGTACGACGACCCGGCGTTCATCACCTACTTCCAGGAGGCGACGCCGCAGGCGGAGCTCGGGCACCTCAACATCGGCAGCCGCCCGGCGAAGCGCAAGGCCACCGCCGGCATCGCCAACCTCCGGGCCATCCCGTGGGTGTTCGCCTGGACGCAGACGCGGCTGGTGCTCCCGGCGTGGCTGGGCGTCGGCAGGGGGCTCCAGAACGCGCTCGACAAGGGCCACGCGGAGGAGCTCCGAGCTATGTACGACGACTGGCCGTTCTTCCAGTCCACCGTGGACCTGATCGAGATGGTGGTGGCCAAGGCCGACGCGCCCATGGCGAAGCACTACGACGACGTGCTGGTGTCGTCGCCGGAGCGGCGGGCGGTCGGGGAGGAGCTGAGGAGGGAGCTGGCGAGGACGGAGAGCTGCGTGCTGGCGGTGAGCGGGCACTGCAAGCTGTCGGCGAACAACCGGAGCCTGAGGAGGCTGATCGAGAGCAGGCTGCCGTACCTCAACCCCATGAAGATGCTGCAGGTGGAGGTGCTGCGCCGGCTGCGACGGGACGACGATAACAGCAAGCTCCGCGACGTGCTGCTCATAACCATCAACGGCATCGCCGCCGGGATGCGCAACACGGGCTGAACAGAGTTTGTTTATTTTTTGCCGCTGTCGCAAGAGGTTGTTCAACCCAAGCTAGTACGTTTGCAAATTTTAATCGTGCCACTAAGAACACATCCATTTTGTGTTACATTGTTGGTAAAATTGCCCATGCCATAAAGTTAGAAAAAATGAGGCCGAATTTGCCTAAATGATAGGCCCTTTTTAGTATTACTAGCAAAAGTGGCCGTGCGTTGCAACGGGGACAAAAAAGAAATCTACTTCGAAAAGATGTTTTTCGCAAAAACCACAATCGCGATCTACTTTTGCACAAAATACAATAGTTTGGGACAATTAGTTGCAAAGAATACATTTTTTGTCAATAAGAATTATGCACGTCAGGCCTACCCGGTAGGTGCAGCCACGCTCAGCTCTCTCTTTCTCACTGAATTCTCTATATACTCAACACACATGAAGTGGGAGGAGATTCAGAGAACGAACACAGACATAGGAGAATGAAAATTAGTTTTACGCCTAAATAATGCATTTTTCTATCTTTACTTTTATTTCATCGCAAACCTGAAGCAACGGAAAGCCAGATATGATCCAGAGCATCATCCTACAAGTTCAGATCGTGCCAGGTCTAGCAACGGAAGCTAACGAACCTAGAGAATAAACCAGGCCGCCGCAGCTCGGTTAATAATGCAGAACAGCACGGGCAATATCACTTATTTAGCTACTGAAGAAAGCAAGCAATAACTAAAAACTTCCTATTCGTCGTGGTTAACATTGAGAAGCGCTTCCTTGTAGCTTCCCGATCGGTGACTGCCATGTCGTGTGCCAACTGCCAAGTAACGAACTCCTGCAGGTCATCCCATACCCGTCACCGGCGCGTGAGGTTTGCGACACAGCTGACCACGCGCTCGCCGTCCTCCTTGCCTCCCACCGCCGCGCGCGGCTCGTGCATTCGTTGGCGCCGCAGGTTGTCCTCCGCTCGCTCGCCGGCTCAGACCAGGAAGGCGCAGGCGTTGGGAGCAGTGGTGGTCGGGTGCCGAAAGCTACAGGTCTTCCTGTTCGAGTGGTAAATTAGCTAGGACGTAATTGTTTTGGAGAGAAGCGCCTCGTGACCTTCCAGCTAGTGGCAAGACGCGCATATACAAAGCTAGCTAGCGAGGTTGATCGATCAGGGGATATGGACGTATTAGCTAGCTTTAGCTGGCTTGACGGCCTGTCGTGCGTGTGGGGTGGAGTCACGCTTACTCGGCCGCGTCTTCCTGACATCACATCACATCGTTGCTCTTGTCGCTGCTGCTTCGAACCTCTCGACCATCGCTCCACAGTCCCTCTCTTCTCCACATCCGGCATCCACATCCTGACGTCCAGGAAGCCGTCCTCGCATCGGGACAGCGTGTTGTGGTCGATCCACACCTTGGAGCTCGACACCAGCCGGATGGCGTCGCCGTGGCCCGCTCCGACGCTCTGCACGGCGTCCCCGGCTGCAAGACGCGCCCCGCGGGCTGCGCGCGGACATCGTGTAGAGACTGTGGACGACGACGTTGTTCACCACGTAGATCACGATGCCGGCGCCTCCGGCGATGTTCACGTCGGCGCACGGCGTCCCCGGGCTGCAAGACGCGCCCCGTCGACGTTGCTGCTCTTCTCGGCCACGACATCGGCGAGCTTGGTTTCTTCCGCTGTCGTTGCCGCCATGGTGCTTGATTGATCTCTCGTTGAATCGCTCGTTGGCGTGTCTAGCTAATCGCTTTCGATGGATCGGCTACTCGGGGGCTCCCAGATTTTAAGGGCCAGGCAAGGAAAGATGAGTCCGACCCGATATACTGCTCAGGTTCTGATCGATCTCCTATCATACACGGTCATGAATCATGATCTCCTACAATCTAGAGTACGTATACGTTACGATGGAGCAGACGGCCAACGCGAGGACGGTAAACGAACGACGGGTAAAAGAAAAGAAAAAACGAAAAGGTATTTAACTTATGGGTGACAGTGGTGGGTAATTGTTGCGAATATTTCTAACGACGTACGAGAAGAAGTCTTAATGCTTTTATTATTAGGTATAGATATGGGGTGGGTAAAATTGGTGTGTGAAACAAAAACTTTGGATTACATTTTCGTTAGGGGGACTGTGGAATTACATGGTGCCTTTATGATTTCATGAGCAACTATTTGGATTGTATTGCCCTTTATGAAACTGTACGAAAACAAACTACAATCGAAGTCTTTTTGAAACAATTCATCCAAGTCATGATTTTTTTCTTCTGTAAATTGGTTTATCCTATGTGGAATAAGAGAAATATTATTTGGATAGAATTTGGGTTGTCAAGCATCTTCAACCTCTTCTTGTTACACCTCCTTTGTTTATTTTTCTTCATTCTAGAAAAAAAAATCACCACAAAAATCTATCTCGAATAGGTCTTTTCGAAGCCTTTAAATTTCTATCTTTTCGAGGCCTTTCCGTAAATATATGCCAACGCCGGTGTAATGTAACTCCAAATCCTCGGGGACCTTTCATGTTATGAAAAGAGACATATGACAGCTATTTTGGACGTGCCCTATACGTATACGGCGCCCTCTTGCCTCGGTCGATCCATTGTTGGAAAACTATTACTAGAGTGTGTGTTTAGTAGCCTAAATTGACTTCTGAATACGTGGGGTAGGTCGGCCAGGGTCAGGCTGACGAAACCACCCTCTCGGCTATGTTGTGCACGTTGTTTGGCGCACTGCATGCAGGCAAAATGGACACGGTTGACCACATGGCGAAAAGATTTCACGAAATGAACGTTCGGCGAAACTATTTCCCCGATCTAACCATTTTGAGTAGCGCCGCACGATCGGGCGCTACACTCTACATGATAGCGCCTCACGATCAGGCGCGACTGATCGTGCCAACGTGGCTGCTGAGGGGCCGGCCGGGGCCCACTTTTTGGTAGTATAGCGCCGGATTGCAAGGCGCTATACTACTGATAGAGTAGCGCATGTACTACGCGTACAGTTATGTGCCCGGCCAGGCTCTCCCCAGCCCTAGCTGCTCACTCCACCCGACTCGACACAGAGTAAGAAGGGCTGCTGGCGGCTGCACACTCCTTTCCTAACCTTTTTGACCCATGTAATTCTTGTTATTTGCTAGATTTATGTCTACATCGTGGAAACCCTAGATATTCAAAAATACCAAAATATGGATGGTTAATGTTGGTTCATGAGCCATATTTTGGCTTCTATGTTGTGCATGGAGCATTTGCTTAGGGGTAGGGTTAGGTTGTTTGTTATTGAAGCAAATATGTCTTAGTATAGGTATTACTAGTGCTTTTTTTTTAACTTTGCTTAGTGTTGTTGTCATAATTTTAGGAATGTCACGAATTGTTCATGTTCACCATGTGGACAAGGATGCCTTTTTGAAAGGCAATTTGGAACCGGACCCGGATGAGTTAGGCATTGTTTTCGAGCAAAGTCCAACATATGATGAGGTTTTGAAACAAGTGAGAATTGATTTGAATTGGATGGAACCAAATGATGTTGTAGAGTTGGAGGGAAGACATAATGCAGGGTATGGAGTGCACCTCCGTTGGAAGTTTTTGCGTATCAACTCCGAACTCCATTGGGTTGCATACAAGGAGACCGTGTCCGAATCACTTGACAAGTCTATTGAGCTATTTGCCACTAAATAGGTTGATGCTCGTGTGAACTTGGACTTGAACCGATGTGCCTCCTCATTTGATGGTAGGAGTGAACCACCCATGAATCAAAATGAAGTGACCGAGCCTACTTTGAGCCCCGTTAGAAATGATGTCTATTGGGATGATGAGTATGAGTACGAGGATCATGGGGTCGACCTCCACAACAACAATGTTGGAGATTTGGACACATATAATGAGCAAGAGACCATGGACCATGACATCCCTTATTCTCCATGCTATGCATCGGACTCGGATGATGATGGCCAAAATGAAGAAGTTGATGAGGAGGGGTTCACCGCCAAGGAGGCTGAAGTTTACGAGAAGGTATTAGGGTGGGATCATCGTATCCCGTTGTTTCATGATCTTAGTCTCGCGGATGAAGCCACGGTTGACGGTGGCAAGGGTGTAGTTCTTGGAGTAAGGCCAACTTCTTACCGTGATATGAATCATGAGGACAATGGGTTAGCTCCCAGTTTGAAGTTTCCCACCTTGTTGGAATTTAAGATATGGATAAAGGAGTTTTCGGTTAAGTACCATCGTCCGTTTAAGGTGGTTCACTCGGACAAGAAGAAGCGTTACACGTTAAAGTGCATGGACAAAGGATGCCCGTGGATTGTGTGTGCAATACCACTAGAAGAAGGGCCGGAATGGCGCATATCTAGTTGTGTAGCAACTCACATGTGTCGAGGCAAGAAGCTGGATGGCAAGGATGTGAAGCCAGACCACCGACAACTGACCACCAATTTCATCGCTTATAAGCTTTCCAACTCCATCTCGTCACTTCCAACAATGAAAATTAGGAGTGTCATGGAAATTGTGGAAGGCCTATTTCACTACAAGGTGAAGTACGAGAAGGCATGGAAGGCCAATCAAGCCGCTTTCAAGATGTTGTACGGTGATTGGGAGGAAGCATACAACCGAATCCCTAGGTTGTTGGGAGCTATGGCCGCCACTAACCCGGGGATGGTTCATGTGGTAGAGCCGTATGGGGAAGAAACAAGGAGTTACAATGGAAAGGTTGTCCGGGTATTTGGCCGTGCATTTTGGGCATTCGAGCAATGCGTGAGTGCATTTGAGCATTGTAGGCCTGTGATCGCCGTGGATGGCACTTTTTTAACCGGTACATATCAAGGCACTCTATTGGTTGCAATAGGAAATGATGCTAACAACCGATTGGTTCCGCTAGCATTTGCTTTGGTTGAGGCGGAAAACAATGTTAATTGGGCGTGGTTCTTTCATCTATTGAGAACCAAGGTATTACTGTCTCAAAGGGGAATATGTGTAATCTCGGATCGCCATCAAGGAATTCTCAACGCGGTGAACATTGTCATTCCTGGGCATGCTCCATTGCACCATCGATGGTGATGAGGCATTTTTGTTCCAACTTCTATAGGGCATGTGGGAGCAAGGAGTTCAAGATTGTTGTCTCACTTTCACGGATCGGCGTTTTGCAAACTTGTACAATAGACTACTCGCCAACAAATCCCTCCACGCCGGAGGGCAAGAGTTCTTGGCAAGGCACATTGAAAAAAGGAGGATGTGGGCAAGAGCTTACGATGATGATGGTCGTAGGTAAGGTCAATGACAAGCAATATGGCAGAATGTTTCAATAAGGTTTTGAAGGGTGTACGTGCATTGCATGTGATCGCAATAGTTCAATACACTTTCATCGAATTCATTGGTGTATTGCTTGTACATGAATTTGACGGTGCTATGAGCCTCCGATACCACATCCCACTTGTAAGCCCAAGTGGCGCGCCAGAGAACAATCTCGTCATCTACGTTCCAATGAAGGTAGCTGACGTCTTTCGGTCGTCCAACCGGAAAGTGCTCCCAGCTCCATACCGAGAGTAGAAGCATACAGCCACCAATGCCGCATCCTGGTAGTGTCCTACGAAAGGCATCGTTGGTACGTCTCCAACGTATCTATAATTTCTGATGTTCCATGCTTATATTATGCCAATTGCTACATATTTTATTCACACTTTATATCATTTTTATGCATTTTCTGAGACTAACCTATTAACAAGATGCCACAGTGCCAGTTCCTGTTTTCTGTTGTTTTTTGTTTCAGAAAGTTGTTCTGGAAATATTCTCGGAATTGGACGAAACAAAATCCAAAGTCCCTATTTTTCTGACACGTTCACGAAGACCGAAGGAGAGACGAAGGGGGGCAATGGGCCGTCCTCACCATGTGGTGGCGCGGTCCCACCTCCTGCCACGCCGTGACGTGGTGAGGGGGCCACAGGCCTCCACCGACGTTGCCCCTTCGCCTATAAATTGCCTTACTCGGGAAAACCCTAAGTACCCGAGTCATATTCCACGAAAAGTTCCAGAGCCGCCGCCGCCGTCAACCCTAACTCGGGAGGGTTCTGAAGCTCTTCCCGGCACCCTGCCGGAGAGGGGAATCATCACCGGAGGGCTCTACATCGCCATGCCTGCCTCCAGAGTGACGTGTGAGTAGTTCATCCTTGGACTATGGGTCCATAGCAGTAGCTAGATGGTTGTCTTCTCCTCTTGTGCCATCATGTTTAGATCTTGTGAGCTGCCTATCATGATCAAGATCATCTTATTGTAATGCTACATGTTGTGTTTGCTGTGATCCGATGAATATTAATACTATGTCAAGTTGAATACTGAATATTATGTCTATGTCTTTTATGATCTTGCATACTCTCCGTTACTTGTTGATACTCTGCCCAAGTAGATGCTTGTGACTCTAAGAGGGAGTATTTATGCTAGATAGTGGGTTCAGTCTCCATTTAATCTGGGGGAGTGACAGCAACCCCTAAGATTGTGGATGTGTTGTTGCTACTAGGGGTAACCTAATGATGCTTTGTCTAAGGATAAATGTGTTGTTTACATTATGCACTTTACTTAATGCAATTGTCTGTTGCTTGCAACTTAATACCGGAAGGGGTGCGGACGCTAACATGAAGGTGGACTATTTAGTCACAGATGCATGCTGGATAGCGGTCTGTGTACTTTGTCGTAATGCCCAAATGAATCTCATAGTAGACACCACAACTTGCACATGCATGTTATGCACTTATCAATATTGTCAATTGCCTAGCTGTAATTTGTTTACCTAGCATGTTAGTTATTTATTATGGAGAGACACCACTAGTGAACTGTGGATCTCGGTCCATTCTTTACATCTGATAATACAACCTACTGCAATTACTGTTTTCTTTCATTCTCTGTAAGCAAACATCATTTTCCACACTATACGTCTAATCCTTTGTTTTCAGCAAGCCGGTGAGATTGACAACCTCACTGTTAAGTTGGGGCAAAGTATTTTGGTTGTGTTGAGTGCAGGTTCCAAGTCAACCGCCAGAACCTCCCCCTCGACGCAGACTTTCTCTGGCACCATAGCCGGGGAGAGGAAGCACTCCCTGCGCACCACCATTTTTTCTGGCGCCGTTGACACCTTCAGAAGTGTCTTCATCTCCTACTGGTTCGATAACCTCGGTTTCATACTAAGGGAAAACTTGCTGCTGCACTCATCATACCTTCCTCTTGGGGTTCCCAACGAACGTTTGACTTTCACGTCATCAAGCACTTTTTCTGGCGCCGTTGCCGGGGAGATCAAACCTTCTGTTAGGGGAGTCTCTCACTTCCAATCTCTTTACTTTGTTATTGTCTTGCTTAGCTTATTTTTATTTTGCTTTGTTTGCTCTCTTTATTAAAAATACAAAAAAATTAGTTACTTGCATCTATAGTTTATTTTTTAGTTCTTTATCATGTCTAGTTCTACCCCTGTTACTATGTCGCCTGAGGAGTTGATCTTCATTTTCAAACAAGGGAGTGAGGAGAGTTTTAAGGAAGCTTGGTCTAGAATTTTTGATTCTTATGGTAAAACTGGGCCTAAAATGACTTTAGGCCTGCTTATTAGTAGCTTTTATTTTGGACTTGTTCTTTGTTATAGATATGCCTTGGATGCTGTAGTGGGAGGAGATTTCCTTCATTGTGATGGGGATCAAGCTTTTAATGCCATAAAAAAGTTGGTTGCATCTTCTAGCTCAGCCAATAAATTTGATTCAGCCCTTGTTGACATTCATGCTAGACTAAATACTCTTGAGACAAATTTATCTTGTTTAAAGGAAGGTTATAATCAAATTCGTGAATATTATGATTATGTTCCAATGAGTTTTCAACCTTCAATGTGGGTCCCTACGGTAAAGGTTGCTATTTGTGGTGAAACTTTTTATGCCCGTTGTGATATTATGTCTGAGTTTTGCCTTATGCCTAAAAGTATTTATGAATCTTTGAATCTTTGGGGACTTTCTGAAGGTGGAGAAGGGATAACTCTTACTGATAATTCTGTTATATTACCCATTGAGATAGCTGAAGGTGTGTTTACAACATTCCTAGGGAGAACGGTATCCACTAATTATCTTGTTATTAAATGTGTAGGGACAGGACAAATTACACTTGGAAGGTCTCTGCTAAAACTCTTGGGGGCAACAATAGATGTGGAAAAAGGCACTCTGAATTTTAGCTCCACACCCGGATGCGGTCATGTATTCCCTAGAACAAAGAGTAAGAATAAGAGTAAGAGAGGTAGGCGTAAGGCCCTTGGTAATCCTTTGGATTCTTCTTCACTTGAAAATACTTGATTTTCACTTTCTGCGTCTAGCTGAAAGGCGTTAAAGAAAAGCGCTTATGGGAGACAACCCATGTTATTATTTCTGCAATTTTTTTTCTTTGAGTCAAGGAGCTTGCTTACTTCTGTAATAACTCCTTTTGTATCTTTATTTATTACATTGTTGTGCCAAGTAAAGCCTCTTATAGAAAGTTGATGCTAGATTTGGATTTCTGCGCAGAGACAGATTTTTGCTGTCCACCGTTTTGAGCCGTATGCACTCCAGAAAAATCAAAAAATTCTGCAACAGTTCAGGCGTGATCCTCATATATGTACGCAACAATTCAGACGTGATCCTCATATATGTACGCAACGGAAAACACCCGAGTCCTTTGAGTCCTTGGTAAAGATCACACAAAACATAGTATACAAGGAAGTTCTAAGCGCTTGATGCCATTGCGCCAAATGAAGTTGGTCATTTCGACGTTGTGCAAGAATATCTTAGGTCTCAATGGGGGTACATTTTAGTTTGTAAGCGATATATTAGTTAGTTTCTATCTATTTTTATGCATGACACTGAATTATTCGAATTGTAATTTTTATATTTCTGTAATATCACATGGCTATCTTTGTTATATATACGTGAAGAATATTTGTGTGCTTTTCAATATTTACACGTGCGATATTTACGAGATACATACGAGCCATCGCAACACACGGGCATTCAACTAGTATTTGTAAGGGATCAACATCAACTTATGTTCCATCTAGTCTCAAAAAATGGAACAAAGAGTTGGAAATGTAAAATTATTATTGAGACTATGAACCAGATATAGCAGTAGTTAAGTGCCAATGAGCAATTACGAGCTGACCAACAAGATGCCAAACATAATATGGTTCATATTGTGGGCCTCCTTTCTTTCCCCATAAACAAAATATGCAGTGGTTAAGAGAGCCAATCCGGGATAATTTGAATATGTGATTGCTGAATTTCCCTCATTTCATAGCAACCACAAATCTTACTCGTGATATTTTTATTAACTAGTAGCAACATTATAATACGGCAGGTAATATTTATGCACACCCTAAGTGACAGATCAGTGCCGAACGCAGGAATACTCCTCATGTGCAGAACCATTCCATTCCGTTCCATGCGATTCTAGAAACGAACACACCCTAAGTGACAGATCAGTGCCGAACGGCGAGCGGCTGCGGCGGCCGAGGTCGCCGGCAAGGACATGACGAGCATGGCTACCGCGCAGTGATGACAGTTCATATATGGCCTAGGAGTTCATGCAGGCATCCAATCAACCATGGTGCGGGCTGGCCTAGCCTCCATGTTACCATAAGCATTCGTAATGTCCAGTGGAAATCTCTGTTCGCGGTTGAATGTTACCCGGGCCAGCGTGTTGCTCCCGGACCAGATGAGACCATGTCTGCAAGGCTGAAACCCCCACTCGGTCGGTTGGCTGCTCTTGCCGATCCAGCTACGTGTTGGGTTAGGTTTGGACTTAGAGTTTATTAGGTGTGGTAGGTACGAGTAGTGTCCGAGTCGAACTCGTGTAACCTGGGCCTCCCATATAATGAGGGAGCACCACACGTGTAACCCATGACGACTTGATAGCAACAGGCACGCAGAGGGAGCCGGCGGCTTGTGCCGGCGCCTAGGACGGCCAGGGTTGCGGTATCAATGGGAAGGAGCGCCCGTAGTCATGCCCCGCGGATGTAGGCGAGTTCGCCGAACTGCGTTAACAAATCTCGATGTCGTCATCATGTTGTGATTGTTTGGTTCTCGGTAGATTAATATACGCCTACGACGGTATCAAAACAGATGAAAAAAAAAAACGCACCGAGCACGATAAGAGACTTGAGAGGAGAGATAGGAGAAGGGAGCGAACGTGCTTGCCTCGTCTAGGTCGTCGCCAGACGCCGGCGAAACTCATAAATAGCACGCGCGTACGATCCATCTATTGCACAATAAAATAAAAGGCAGATCCCTGTTTTTGCGCGTACTTACATACGATCGAGTCACAGTCCACGTACCTCCTTTCTTCTTCTTCTTTTTTCCCTCATCGCGTACGTACGTCTTGCCTGCAGCAAGTCCCTGTTTCGATCGATCCATGCATGCATGCATCCATCTCACCTGTCTGTTGATAACTAATTAATCCATGGAACCAACCAACCAACGAACAAATCAAACGGATCGGTGTACATACAAGAACCGTCTGCTGAAGATTGATTACCTAACGACGATATCTCGTGAGAAGCCGGGGCAAGGAAGTCGACATCGACGACCAGGTGACGTCCATTTCAAGTTAGCTGACTTCTATTTGTTTACATGCGTATGTATCTAGATGTGTAACAAGTCTAGCGCCTGATTGCAAGGCACTATACTACTGATAGAGTAGCGCCTGATCACCTCCGCCCCGCCGTCGCCAAGCTCGCCCAAGTCGCGACAAGTCACATGCGCAAAACGCACGCGTCTCTTGAAGGTCTTCTTGTATTTATAGAGACCGTCTGACTCATGTATTGGAGGGAACAAAATTTTCAACCGAAAGAATAAGAGGGAGAGATGTTTCGGCGGAAGCTGCTAGCTAATTTTCCATCCAAGGAATATGTATCTCGTGGTGGTGGTGGAGCCGAGATTAATCGAATTTTCCTTTGGAAACCAATACAGAATTAAGGACCGTGCTAGTTTCCTAAAACTCGGTTTTCTAAAAGTAAATGAAACGTAATCTATGTGAACGGAAATCGCCCGCTGTGATTGGGCTGTGGGCCTGTGAATGATTGGCCTGGATGGACTATGTTTTTTCCAGTGTATGTGTGAAAAATAATAGCAAGAGATATTCCGTCCCTTTTCCCCTCCCGGTTGGTTAACTAGGCCAGCCTCGTATTACCCTCGCCCGACTAAGATTTCCTTGCAAGCGTGACTTTCCGTTTAAAAAACATGTCGTGATTAGTTACCGGCACAAACCTTAAACGCAATTTCTTTTTCTTGGTCGACCTCGTTCTGGCTTATCGTGTGCTCACTTGTTCTGACCGCGCGATGGAGATCTGACGGTGCGCGTGACCCCTCGCTCCGACATGTTTGCCCGAGTCGCGTGCGCCTAGCAGTTAAGTGGCCGGGGAGAGAGAAACCGCATTTCCTCTCTTCCGCCCGTCTTCTCCGGCGATTCTCCCCGTCGAGGTGTCGACTCGGGAGATCGACGGGCTCCTGCGAGTCGATCAAAGGAAGCGACCTCGGGGGCGGAGATGGAGGGAGCCGGAGCACTGCTGGAGAAGGAGAAGGGAGAGCGGCTCCGTCGCCGAGATAGTCGTCCCGAGGGTTTCGCTGCGAGCATCGCCGGCAGTTCCAGCCAGGTAACCCCACAGATCTCCGCCCCATTGTGTTTCCTGCATCCAATGCTTTTTATGTACGGCACTTTTTTTCGTGCTTAGTACCCGCAAATCGTTTGGAGATGCCTTTTGTCGCCCTGCGATCCCGTTCGATGATACTTGCTAGGGGACGGGGATGCATCCCGTTCAGGGGAGCAGAGGTTGCTGTTCAGGGAGCGTGATAGGTAGGGAGGAGGAGACTGTACGGGGTGTAGATGTCATTTGTAGGTGTATTTTTTGGGGATTTTTTTAGGTGGCGGATTTTTCTGATTTGCCAATCCCAGATGTAATTTGCTAGGCATCATACTAGTAGACGTGACTTGTTCAGACCTAGGTATCTTACTCGTAGCAGCAAATTGTTGATGTCATCAGTTATAACAACATTTTTAGATGTAAACTAGCAAAATGTGAGTGTTCTGATGTAATCTTTTTGATAGGTGTCATTTGCTAGGCATCCTATTAGCAGATGTGAGTGTTCTGCTGTAATTTTTTACATAGAAGTCATTTGCTATGCATCAGTTGTAGTAGTGCTGGGGAGTAGAGACTTTTTTGCAATACTGTTGTTGCTCTTTTCCCCGGGAGTACTGAAACTTGCTTAACAATATGCTTACTGAACTTTCGATAAACTTTTGTGCTTACTGAAAACTTTGGTAAACTGTGTGTTTACTGAAACTCGGTCAACTTTTTGTGCTTATTGAAATTTGGTTAACTTTTGTGCTTAATGAAATCTTGGGTAACTTTTGTGTCCGCGCAAACTTGGTAACATTCTTACGTAGATGTAAAAACGTCGAATCATGTTCGTCTCGCTGCTCTCGTACAGTTCACGGCGCTCCCAGCTAGTAAAAAAAAAAAGGAACGAATGGGCCTTCGTTGGGGGCCCTTTTTGTTGTTCAGGGGGGAGTATGTACTGCTCTGGTATAAAAACAGCTAGTTTATATGATAGCTATCTGATCCACATGGATTTTTGTTGCCAATATGAAATTATATAGGGGAATCTGTCAATGGAAATATAACCTATTTTTTACCTGATTTAAAATTACACACTCATGTTTCACTAGTAAAGACTAATGCAGAATAATATAGGGCAATATGTCAGTGCAAATATAATCTATTTTTACCGAATGTAAAATTACATGCTCAGGTTTAACTAGTAAAGACTAATGCAGAATAATATAGGGGGATTTGTCAATATAAATATAACCTATTTTTATGTAAAATTACATGCTCAGGTTTCACTAGTAAAGACTAATTATGGTTATGGGCATACCATCAAAGCATTTTACATCTCTAGTGGGGATGTAAATTTATATTTTGTATGTAATTCCCCCGAAAGATAATGGAATGTAAGTACTTAATATTCTATTTTGGTTATTGAGGGAAACTGAAATTAATGTAATCTGGGGGGATTTTGGAGTGGAGGAAACTTACATGCCTGGTTAACAACTAATGGGAATGAGGGGAGGGAAATCTGGGTTCTTCTTGGCACGGGCATGAAATTAAGCTATTGTTTTTCTGAAGCTAATGGCAATGTAAGTAATTTTCCCCTACTATTTCCTGAAGAAATTTGAGGTGGGTGAGGGATTTTTACATCCTAATTCCACACCCAATTCAATGAAATTTTACATGGAATTTACATGCCATTTTTTAATACCCAGCAGATAGATTAGCATCCTAGTAATTGTAATGCTTATGCTAGGCTTTAACATGCATCAAACAACTATTTTATATGCATATAAGCATTTTTTTGCTTCCAGGATTCTTTTTTACACCCTAATTTTATTCCTTGTGTTACAGGAAAGGAGTGTGCAAAGAGGATGATACAAAACTACCAAGGATGATTCATGGGCCACTTTTACATGTCCCCAGGCTTTCAGTCAGATGGGGTGTAAGAATAGTAGAAATAGATGGACTCATGCTTCTACAACTTCTTAGATATGAATTAGTTCCCGGTGCAAACTTGTTGCTATCAGGTGTGGGTGTAAGAAAGATAGATGCAAGTTCTGCTTCAGATTGGTTGTTAAAAGTAGAAGCGGCCTGGGGAGACATCCATAGCAACTAGCTTCATCAGGTGCCTAGGTTCACCTTAAGGATATTATCTCCCGGAGACAGAAAAGAAATAACAAGAACATGGGGAACTTACATCTCCTGTTAATCTGATGAATGTTTTCTCCACACACCCGTCGATGGATGTAAGTATATGATGAACTGCTGAGAACAAAATGTAAGAGAAGTAACTGCTGCAGCCAGTAATGTTCATTGAATCATTGTTGGTTTCAGATAGCTGTATGTTTACATCTACTGTTTGTTATCCATCGATATAATTCTACACCCGCATGGATGTATGTTTACAACTACTGTATGTTTTTGATTGCACGCCAGAATGAAAATACATGGTACTTGCAGTTTGATTACTTTGCCAGATATACATGCATATACTTCTAAAACACTTGGATATAGGCAGATATAGTTACATTTGAAGCTATTTTCTGCATTTGTATTTTTGCACGCATTTTTTGTTATAGTTTAGATGATCCACGTGTCAATTTTACAGTGGCATGATAGGATGTTACATGAATGTATTTTCGTAGAATATTCATGTTGCTAGTAGGGGTGTAAGAATTAGCTGCTAGATTCAGAGCACCCAAGTACATGTTTGATTTTCTTAGAAGGTTCAAATCAAGAATGGTGTAAGAACTAGTTTCTAGGGAGTTCAGAACAATGTTTAGGCTATAAGAATAAAAGATTTGTAGAACATAGCAGGGGTGTTCAAATCAGTTTCACTAAGTCCTCATGGTACTAATTGTCAAGAAAATTCCAGGATTTTATGCTCAACAGCTCCTAATTTTGCACCTTTATACATCTAATCCATAAAAAATAGACTAGTATTGGTCAACAATTTTTGCTCACATTTCTGACAAGAAATTATATTATTACAGGGATGTAAATTGCGGATCGTCTACTTGCTGTTTGAGGGGAGGAGCTCAGGCACATTGAAGAAACTGATGGGGTGAAAAGATATGGTGTTGATTTCGAAGAACTTACATCCGTTTGTTTTCGAATCTGCTGTTTGCTGCAACTTTGTTAGAGCCTTGTACTTCTTGATTTCAGCTACAAACTAGCAGGATCTGTGTGTTTCATTTGGAGAGATATCTGTGTTTTGGGGGCGATGTAAAGCTTGATCTACATCAGGTTTCTGGTCTGCTGTTTTTTGTTCTTGAAACCTGGGGAAAGAGGGACGAATGGAGGGCAGAAGGGGTTCCTTCAGGCGTTGTTTTCTTTTTCTGCAGGGATTTCTGGGGTGGCGAGGGTAGGAAGAAGAACACCTGGGAGGCGTGATTATTGGGGCCTGGGTGCCTTGGCTATTTATGGGCCTGCGCGTCTTGAGATTGCGCCCAGCCAAAAACCCACCTGGGCCGTGCGTCCCGCTCGTACTGTGTCGTGCATGCGGGAATTCTTTCCCTTTCGCGAAACATTTTCTTCCTTTTTCAGAATGTCAGGACTGACCTCGCTATAAGCCATATCGTGGTCGACCACGACGTAGCATCGTCCAACCTTAAATACTTTTCAAATTCTTTTGTTACTCTGTTACCCCTACAATCCCAAGATTAGTTCCTTTTTACACGGGCGCAACTACGGTAGTCCATGTCGCAATAAACTGTATATCTATTTGGGTTTGGGATACCACCAAGTTTTTATCTGATTATACTAGTACTATGCGCGCCTGCTGTGATTTGCTACGAGCAAAAAAAAGACGGGTATCTCAGCGGGAAGCTGCTAATTTTTCGTTCGTCCCAGTATGTATCTGCTGGTGGTGGATGCGGCCATGCGGGACTAATTAACTTTCCTCCGGAAACAAACAAAGAATTAAGGACATTGGCTAGTTTTTTTTTTTGCGAAGAAACAGCCGGATTACATCAAGGTAGAACAGAGAGGATCTCCACGAACAAAGAAATTACAAACCAAATCCTCCTGTAGATCGACGCCGGCGATGAGGAGAGAGACGTGCCGATGGCGCGCCGCCGCTCCTTCTCCATTGACCTTGGATGGGAGAAGATCCCCAAGCGGACGGGAAGTCTTCGGGCCTCGAACTCCTGAGAGCCTCCGCCTCGCTCCGTCGCCATCGTCGCCTCGGTTGACCTCCAGCTGCTTCAGTGATGTCGACCAGATCCGCCGCGGCGAGATCTGGAAGGGGATGAGCATGCACGGCGACCCCGGAGGGCCGCGAGCACGCGCAGGGCGGCGCTCGACCGCGACGCTCCAACGAACGCCGAAGCCGGAGAGAAAGAGCCCACCGCAAAACGAACACACGACGTCCGCCGCGCCACCGCCTCCTTGACGCCGCCGACGACTACCCTAGCAAACCCTACACTATGTACACGCCGGGGCCCGAGGTTCCCCTCACCTCCCGCCGCCGAAGCGGCCGACGGAGGCGAGGGAAACCGGCGAGCCGCCGGCGACGAGGTGGATCTGACGGGGTGGCTCAGAAATATCGCCTCTCTTTCCGCGGGAGAGGATAAGGTCCAAGGCTCCTAAGGACATTGGCTAGTTCTCTGTTTTCTAAAAAAGGAACGATAGTTAATCCGTGTAAATGGGAATCGCCCCCCCCCGCGGCGTGATTGGGCTGGGAATGGTTGCCATGGACTATGGATTTTCCCACCGTACGTGCGGAAAAGAATGCAAAAAAGAAATATTCCCTCCTTTTTTCTCTCACGGTTGGTTAACTAGACCACCCTGGTCCTACCCTCCATCCGACTAAGATTTCCTTACCGAGAGCGACTTTCCGTACGTGATTAGTTTCCTGAAATTCCGTATCTTGAAATCATCCGTAAATACTTTTTGGATTTTTCGGTTACTTTGTTACCCCCACAATCCCGTGATCAATTCCCGTTATCCCATACATGGCGCACCTATGGTAGTCCACATCGTAATCAACTTTTATTATAGAAAAGGGGGTGTCCCAGCCTGTGCATCGATTGATGCACACGGCTTTTTATTGCAGTGTCGAAAGGAATTCAGAGTTTACATCTCGAATAAAAGTTCATGAAAAGGGGAAATAAAAGTCTTAAATACTTAACAGGCAGCTCCTCAGGATGTCTAATCTTCTTAAACATCTTGAATTCTTCTAGACAGTCGCCAGGTACCCCGAAAATAGATATTCAAAGCGACCGCTTCCAGCCGGGTGCATCCATAATCCGTATGCACACGTTGCGCCTCTGGGACCAGGAAAGCCCACTCGTGGATCCAGTGGGTAGCCATTCGTATAACATGTAGAAAGTTCGCATGACGAGCATTGTTAAAAATAATATCATTTCGGCATCTCCAAATAGACCATAATAAAGTACAAGCTCCCACACGGATTTGTGCTTTCAAATCCTTTTCCACCCCATCTAGCCAATACACGAACATATTCGTGCTATTAGCCGGAGTGACGATGTTGAAAGTATATTGCACAATTGTCCATAAAAAATGCGCAAACGGGCATGTAAAAAATAGATGATCTATGGACTCCTCCGAATCACAGAACACACATTTCTTACACCCGTTCCAGTTACGTCTAGCAAGGTTATCTTTCGTTAGTATAAATTTGTTATATAAGAACCACATAAAAATCTTAATCTTTAATGGTACTTTAAGTTTCCAAATCTGTTTGCGCAAATTTACAGTGTGCCCATTTAAATAATCCTCATAAAGTGATTTAACAGTGTACAGACCGGTCGAAGTAAGTTTCCAAATAAACTTTGTCCCCTCATTCATTAAAGGATGTGCAATCAGCCTTTGTAGCATATGCAGCCACGCATTCCATTTGTTACCCGTCAAGTTTCGTCTAAACTCGATGTGCACCGAGGAGTTTGCTAATGCGTCGGCCACCAACATATTCTTATGCCGAGCTACACTGTAAAGCGTTGGGTATTGAGCAGCCAGAGGGACTTCTGCCAACCAATTGTCCTCCCAAAAACGAGTTTTTTGACCATTGCCTACAACAAATTTTCCTTTACTGAAGAATTTTTCTTTTACCCCCATAAGACCCTTCCAAAATTGAGAGTCAGTCGGTTTAGCAGTCACTTGTGACAAACTACTGTTTTGTAGATATTTGTTCTTTAATAGCTCTTGCCATACTCCTTCCTCATTAATAAGTTTATAAAGCTATTTGCTTAATAAGCACTTATTTTTTATATCGAGGACCTCGATACCTAGACCTCCTTGGTCTTTTGGTCTACAAACAATATTCAATTTTGTGAGCCTATATTTCTGTTTATTTTGATCACTTTGCCAGAAGAAACGCGACCTATAAAAATCTAACCTTTTTCAATACCCCTTTAGGTATCTCTAGAAAGGATAGCATAAACATAGGAAGACTCGTAAGGACCGAATTTATTAAAACTAGTCTGTCTCCATATGAGAGTAGCTTTCCTTGCCAACATCCTAGTTTATTTCCAAAGCGTTTTTCAACCGAGTTCCATTCCTTATTCAGCAGTTTTCTATAGTGAATTGGGATTCCGAGGTACTTAAACGGTAGACTCCCAACCTCACAGCCGAAAATACTTCTGTACTGGTCTTCAGCCTCTTTAGCTTTGCCAAAACAGAATATTTCACTTTTATGAAAGTTGATTTTTAAACCTGATAATTGCTCGAAGATGCACAAAATCAACTTCATATTGATGGCCTTTTATAAATCATGCTCCAAGAATAGGATGGTGTCGTCAGCGTATTGTAAAATCGACACCCCTCCCTCAACCAAATGCGGAATAAGGCTTCCAACCTGTCCATCCTCTTTTGCTCGTGAGATAAGGATGCCAACATATCGGCCACTATGTTAAATAAAATAGGAGAAAGGGGATCGCCTTGTCGAAGCCCCTTCCTAGTCTGAAAAAAATGTCCAATGTTGTCGTTAACCCGAACCCCCACCGACCCACCCATAATAAAGTTTTGGATGAGATCACACCATTTTTGTCAAAGCCTTTCATTCGCAGCGTTTGCAAAAGGAAAGGCCACTTAACTTTATCATACGCCTTTTCGAAATCAATTTTAAAAAGCACCCCATCCATCTTTTTCCTATGAAGTTCGTGGATGGTCTCATGTAGGACACCTACCCCCTCTAGAATATGTCTTCCTGGCATGAACGCAGTTTGGGTTGGTCGATCACCTTGTGTGTAATCTGAGTTATACGATTTGTTCCAACCTTCGTAAAAATCTTAAAGCTCACATTCAACAAACATATCGGTCTGTACTGTTGGATTTGCACCGCATCCTCCTTTTTTGGCAACAACGTAATGGCCCCAAAATTAAGCTTATAAAGAAATGGCCATTTTGCAGCTGAACAAACATGGCCATAAGATCGGTTTTAATCATGTTCCAAAAGGTTTTATAAAATTCAGCGGGGAACCCGTCTGGTCCCGGAGCCTTATTATGTTCCATCTGTGAAATTGCCTCAAGAACTTCATCCGAAGTAAAATCAGCTGTCAAGATCTTATTTTCTTCACTAGAAATTTGTGGGATATCTTTTTTTTTTTAGTACATGGGACACAGATCAAGAACACAGAACTGGCAGTACAACCTCAGAAATTGGAAAAACAAACCTAAACTTGAGATTCCAGCTCCACCGCCGCCGCCTCACCACGGTGACCGATAGCCGCGCGCTGCCGCCGAACTCCTCGATCCGGCGATCTGCAACGAACCGCGGCCAGGAAGCCGCCGACGAAGTCGCCGTCTTCAGTGCACCGCCTGGGTCTTGACGGAGAAGATGAGGCTGGCCGACCGCCAGAACACGCCATCGCCAAGATCCGACGCCGACGACGCCGCAGATCTGGACGACCCAGAAGATCTGGATCCCGGCCTCCTTCGCCACTTCACAAGCTCCACCGACGCCGGAGGAAGCCTCGGTTGAGCGAGGACGTACCTGCGGCCCACCAGCCCGCCGAGACGACGCTGAAGGAGGGGAAGCCGCAGAGCACCACAGCGCGACGGCGCCGCCCTTCCCGCCACGGCTACGCCGCCCGCACCCCTCAAGCTACACGCCGGAGCGCAGATCTGGGGATTCCCTAGCCTCCCGCCGCCGGAGCGACCGTCGGAGGGTGGGAAATCCACCAGATACGCCGGCGGCTTCGGATGGCGCGAGTAGTCCCTCCTCGTCGCCTCTCTGCACTGTAGCACGAGGGGGGTTTCCAGAAATAAGTGAGTGGCCCTTGGGTTCCTGCGTTTCGGCCACATTTTCTGAAACCACATTTTCGTCAAGACAGAAACTATTTTCGGGGCGCCCCAAATAGCTTTTTGTAATATTCAGAGATATATACTCTCAGATTTTCTTCCCCTACAATTGTTCCTTCCTCTTGTTCCAGCTGGAAAAATTTCTTTTTCGTGTGTTTCCTGTTTGCAATGAGGTGGAAATATCTGGGTTTGGGATCAACTACCGTAATCAACTACCGTAGATCTATCTGGGTTGGGATCCCACCTAGTATTTATTTGACTATACACTATGTATGACATGATTTTGCCGTGCGTTTCGCACATAACAACTATTCGGGCGCCACATTTTTCGTCTCCTCCAATTCTGGCAATTTTTTCTTCGTTTATGGCTGGAGGGTGGATCCATGGAGGGTTATTAGTATATCTGGCCCGCTGATACGCACTCAGCAACTATTAGTCACGGCACTAGTCAAAATCCATGCAACCAAATCCCCGATGATCTGGGCTCAAATTTATTTCGCTGGTCCAACAAATTAGGCATTTATCTATCAGCAAGCGCCAAAGCAAAATTCCCACGGATATATGGATCCCTATAGTCGAGCCTCGAATTAATTATGTCCAACTTATTTTCTCGGAGGCCAGCCTCCCGTTTTGGGATTACACTACGACAATACTTCAAAACACAAACGGAGGGAGTACATCCATGTAGGACACCTTTTAGAGGCCGCTATTCAGAGACTCAGACATCGCAGTATACATGGATGTGCGAAAGCTGTAGGATGGGTCATGCCAATTACTCGAAACAAACATATACATAACACTACATGCTAAGTATTCCTTTTTCAGAATGTACAACAGAGAACCGAACAGCACCAGTTACATTGGTCAGTACATACAATTCCAACGGTAGAATACACAAAGCACCCATTCGTCTAGAGAACCTTCCCTTGCAAAACAAAAACACCTACAATTACTTCTCATGCAATATCTTGTTTCACACACATTGCAACTCTAATGGATGTTTTGGCTCAAGTGAGCTAATAAAATGTTGCCCATTTGGTCTACCATGGGAAGGCTATGATCAAACAGTACCTACATCCACCGACAACACTTCAACTAGCGGAACTCTTTTGCAAGATTTCCTCCAGTCTAAATACCGCTCCACTTCCCTCATTCACGCGGGGCACATACAATCTGCTGCTCCGCCACGTCCTACTGCCACCAGTTGACCAAGCTCGGTTCCTCCTCCCAACACCACCTGCACGACAACAAAACGTGCACCTCCAAGAGAAACTGTTAATCAAACACACGAACAATACCACGCTAGCCCAGGCCAAGCATCAACACTTGAACAAATGGAAGTACAAATGGAGCCAAATTGATTCGGCGACGGGCACTAGAATGATCTCAATCATTCAGCAAGACATCGTACCCAATTGATCTAGCTCGATGCCCAGGCAGCAGCTCGCCGGAGTCGGACTCGACCGACAGGGCACGGAGGCCATGCCAAGGAGAAGGGATACTAGACATGTAAAGGAACTTGCAACTCACCTGAAGAAGGGATACTAGACATGTAAAGGAACTTGCAACTCACCTGAAGAGTTTAGCAGAATCACCTCAGCCGCAGTTGCGGCGCGGTGAGCTAGCCGCCATCAGATGGAGGCCGAAGGCGAGGTAGTCAAAGCCGAGGGCTGCTTGGGCCTACAACTGCGCACGAGGTGCAGGAGGCCGCTGCCAGCATAGCAGGACAGACACCGGAGCCAGAACGGCCCGCTCATGCATGATCTGGCGGCCATGCTGGCGAGCTCCGGCTCCCTTCATGAGAAGAGGCAAGGTACAACCAGACCAATGTCAAGAGGTATGTTCCTGTTGGTTAGAAACAATAAAGGTCAGATCAAGTTATACTTTCATAAATAGGAAAATAGATGTGTTCGTGCGGCAAAAGAGGTTCACCTCAACAAGTTCAGCTCGTGCAATCACCTGCAAGACAAAACTGCTCCAGCGTCACGGCATGGCCGACTACCACCAGTATAACAAGCCCAGCTCGTCCGCCCACACCTGCATACAACAGAGGTTCACCTCCACAAGAAACTGTACATCGACCCACAAACAAATTCAAACTAGCCCAGGCCAAGCATCAACATATGCACAAACGAAAGTTAAAGAAATGGAGCCAAAGCTTCATACCACTGAACAAATGCTAGCTCAATATATGCCGGCATTGGGTGTAAATCAATTCAGAACTCAAACCCATTCAGCAAAACAAGGATCACAAAGTCAAACCATTACCTACTGACTGATTGTCACAATTCGACTGCTCAAGATTACAAAAATTCAAACAGTAACATAAACGTTGCAGCACCGGAGCAGACAACATACAAAAATTGAATGTAAATACTAGAAACAGGCATGGAAGGGTCACATGTTCATGTACAGTTTGCTTGGATTGTCATTCAGGATGAAAGTGTAATTCTAGCAGCACTATTGAATCTCTACTGTATTAAAGCAGGCTAGGTGGTGATGGTGATTGCCGTACGTCGTCCAGGCCGTAGGCCGCAGGCCGCAGCCCCGCTGCCTCCCCCATCCCGCACGGGAAAAAACTTGGATTTTGTTTTTTACAGACGGGAGAAAAAGAACGGGCAAGCCAAACCACGATCAACCTCCTCCCAGCAAACAGAACAGAGAAAAAACAGAGGATGACCTCGATCCCTTTCTCCTGCCGCGCCGCCGATCGTGCTCCTTCCACGCTGGCTCCGGCGCTCAGCGTCGCCATCGCCCCGACGCGCCTCCATCGTCCGACGCGCTGCTTCCACCTTCCAGGGCGTCGCCTCCCTAATCCCCCAGCGCCGCTTCTTCTCCCATGGCAACCGCCGGATCCCCGTGCGTGTGCAACCGCCGGTCTCAGGACGTGGGGACTGCCGATCGTGGAGGTCCTGGTGGTTTCAAAATCGCCCTGTACAAAATGCCCCGAACCCTCAAAGAAGGCCACTTCCTCTCCTCTCGCCTCCCGTCGCACCAGCTGCCGCCACTGGGACCAGGCACGCCCTCCGTCGCCGGCGAACTGTTAGTCTGCTCCACTCCTCGATATGTTCTCCACGCTGCTGCTACATGCTACTATTTGGGTCTGAAGTATCGATTTTGCAGGTGGAGGTGCTGGTTTTGGAGGGAGACATCGTAGCATTGCGGAGTTCGGCGTCCGTGACCTTCTGCTGGGAAGTAGCTGGCGGGCACCGTCGTCTTGTCCGTCAACCGCGTCGAGCAGGAGTTCCAGGGAGAGGAAGGTGAGTTTTTCCATGGGGATCACGGCCAGCAAGGGTTTGCCTCTGGCTACCGTCATCATCGCTTGCCCTCACGCAGCTCTGTCACTCCCAGAACAACCTGCTCGAATACGCCCGAGCTGTGGCGGAGACCGCAACGACTTCTTCCTGCACAACCTGCTCGACGACAAGCCGGAGCCGTGCAGGAGACAGCCAGCGACCTCTTCCTCGCCACCGCCAACTCCCTGTTTGAGGTATGTCCGTAGGTTAATTCGTATGGACAGAACTGACAAAGTAAACATTACAATTCTACTTCTTCAGGTTCCTGACACATTAAAGTTAACATGACAGAACCGATATATGTGGCCTGCTGCATACACACGATTTCTTACATGTTCTTCCACAGATTTCTGGAATTTTTATCCTATTCTTACATGTTCTACTTCTTCAGGTTCCTGAAATTTTTATGATATTTCCCAGTCCTGCTGCTAAGGAACAACGAGCAACTCCTAAGGAAAAACAGTGGTGAAGAAGGAAAGGTAAAATACTCTAAGGAGATAATATGAAATCAGTTTCAGCATCGGATCCTTTGATAACCTAAATATATTACCCTGTAACTGTGTCTGTACATAAATATACTGACTACTAGACAAGAGGATGTTGTTTTGTTGGCGCAGAGATTTATTGTCAGTTTATAGCTTTAAGGAATGTTTTTTTCACATGCAGTTTCTGTGTTTATACTATACCTGAAGAGTACTTAGTTTAAGCTAAGTTTGGGGCAAACCATATTAATGCCTCGGGTTAACAACTATAATCTGTTGTCCATACTGTTGTCACAAAGACACACAATATCCTTCTGCACAAAAATGAAAAAACTCTACTGCATACAAGTCTTCAGTTTGTTTAATAAGTATTAATTCAGTGCTGATTGTGGTATTTCAAGTAGGCTCAGTATGTAGAAGTGGCTCATTAATCTTGTTGTCAGATTCTCATTGCTGATTTTGTGTCTGCAAATTCATCTTATTATAACTGGAGATCCGCTTGTTCTTTGGTGTCATTTCTCTGTTTACAATTTGGGTTACGAAAACAGAGAGCCCTCGGCTCGTTGTTAGATGAACTACAGTGTGTCCGTGCCACTGTATTAAGTTTCAATGAATCTATTGCTACACATTTGATTAATTGTTCCATGGGTTTGATCATACGAGCTTCCAATATCTTTTGCTTTCTGTGTTTAATAATCCGGATGATTGTATGATGCATTGTCTCACAACGAAGATTTTGCTCATGATCATTGTTCGAACTGGACAACCATAATAGGTGCACTGACTCTGCCATTGCACGCATAATGTTCCTCTGTTATTATTTTAGCTCATGGTCTGACATTGCACGCACTTTATTATTACCACTGATCAGCCGTGTTGTTGCCGCTGTGGGTATGATTTGTCCATTGATCTATGTTCAGTCCGAGTTGTAAATCTTCCTATATATAGATTTAGTTGAATGTATGTATTTCCGACATTTCACATTGAACAAAAATAATTTTCCCATGTTATATGTGCAGGCTCCATTCTCTGGTTATACAACATTTTACATTGAGTTTCTGTAGCACACATTGGGGTAGCAGGTACTTTTTTCAAAGCCAACACTCTAAATAACTTTCTGTTCAAGTGTTTCTTGGCTTATCTTTTCGAGTGCCTTTTCACTAATTTAGTTTTCAAATGCAATCAAGCTCTGTTTTTCGTCAAGTAGTTTACTTCACATTAGAATTTGAAATTGAAGTTTTTTGTTACTTCTGTTGTATATTACAAATATGCAAATATGTGCAAGATGTACTAAATGGCAGCTTGCAGATTCATGCTTCACGTGTTATACAATTTATCGATGTACTATACTTTTTCCTCTGTTCTATACTTGATGAAAAAATTGAGTTAGACTGGAAGTTCTGTTTAGCCCATGAAGTAAAGTTCTGTTTAGATCACTATTTCTGAAATAACATGCACCAGTGGCTTGACATATTGTCACTTGTGCCACAGTTTTAGATTTCCAACACAAAACTGAAAGGAGGAGAATTTACAGCAAGCATAAAGAAATATACACTCAATTGCTCAATATTTGATTCCTACTCAAGGTACCTTTTTCTGGGATTTTATCTTCCGTTTTGCTTATGGGATTCATTGTTTAATGAAGTGATGTGAGTTTTTCTAGAAATTTCCTTTAAAAGTTTTCTGGTGAAAGTTATTCTTAATCTGCCTCCAATTTCAAAAGTTCCTGATTTCATCTAGCTGCATTGGTTAGCTTTTGTACTGAAAATGCACAAAGGGTGTACATTTTAGAAACTTTTAGACATGAAAAATATTAAGAGCATAATATAAGCTGGTTCAAATTTTCTTTTATATTTTGGGACAGGAAGGCTTTCCGTGACAGTGCTACTATTAAACCTTTAGTATCTTTCCTGTGTAGATGGAATCCATTAGACTTACAAGTAAGAGGACGTATGCAAACATCACTGAAACCCCGCCGACCCCTAGGTTTAAGGATTTTGACCAGATTGAGTTCGAAGATACCCTTTTATACGCAAAGTGGAGCATTTGCGTCAGGGTGGACGTAAAATTTCGTCCTAATAAATATGGTGACAACATTTCCTTTATTCTAATGGATAAGAATGTAAGTACCAAAACCTTTTTGATAAATTGCTAAAATGTAAAGATATATTTATCACAACCTTACCTTTTCTTCTCAAACACATCCAAGGGGGCAAAAATTGAGGCAAATGTTTGGGGACATGTGGAAGTAGAGCGATTCAACCGCATACTGCAACCTGGTTGCAAGTATGTTATTCACAGGGTTACATTTGGTTATAACATGGAAGATGTGGACTTTAGAGCGATTGGACACGAATATGAATGCTCCTTCAGTCGATGGACAGTTGTTGAACCTTCTATGCCGCTCGAGTTCCCAGTACTCCCAAAGCATCTGATGCCATTTTGGGACGTTGTCAAGCGACCAAATAAAACCTTTGTAGGTATGTATCGTATATATTTCACCTATAATACTCACCCGGACCAATGCAACCTCGGTATTTGAACTCGACTAATGGTACTTTGTACAGACATAGTTGGCATAGTCGTTCACTGTTGTGCCGTGAACGTATTGGAATGTCCAATTATAGAGAGGCTATCTTCATGGATGCGTGGTACGTGTAGTTAGTAAATAAACACCACAAATCTTTAAACATGTTAGTAAAAATTGTTTTTAAATAATAATTTTCAAAATTCAAACTAGGCGCAATCTTATTCCTGTTGGCATTTGGGGTTCTCAATTGATTCAGAACTCATACCTGTGGTCAACGTCTTCAGACGGCAACCCTATTGTTATTGCAACTATGTTGGAGAAAGATATTAAATTTGGTAATTGATCTTTTTTGCATATCCGTATGTTGTATATTTAAATTATTTATTCAAACACTGACATGATTATATTTTTCAAATTAATGCTAGATGATCTGAATACTTCAGAGCATACAAAATTTGCATTCAACCCAACTCATCGTGCATCACTTCCTCTCAGTGTGAGTTATTTTAACAACACCAAATTAACAGAATAAATCATTTCTATACACAAATTAAATTGAAATGTTAAATGCAGATATCCGCCAAAAAATAATTAGTGGAGCGATTGACATGAGGTTCGTCCGAAGGTTTCTCGAGAGGAGGTGGGCTTTTCTGGCGGCCGTGTTGGCTAAAAGGGATTCTCGATGCATGAAGTAGATGTAGGAGATGTCTACTTCCTACACATTGTTGGATTAACTTTTCCTTGCTATAAAAGATAGAAAAGTTGTATGGTATACATATGATCTCTGTGTTTCTGTAATCTGGTGAGGGAATTGAATCGTCATACTATTTTGGTATTTGTCTGTACAATGTTGTGACAACTGCCGGTGAATCTTATCGCCATTTATATGTCAAATATCTATTGTTCCTCATGTTACTTATTGGCTAGGGTCCTCTTTTTTGCTTAGTAGAGATATCTTCAACAACTTCCTACTATCCTGACGGCTCAAATTTTGTTGGCTGAAATCTGCGCCACAAGCTCTTCTCTAAACGACCTATATTTCGCTGTGAATATTTTACATAAAGTCGCTAGCGTTAATGCGAAAGTTTTGTCCTAATTAAAGTTCAAATTAAGTGTTTGCTCAATTCTGGAATGTGAATTCCATGATATCAGCAAGCGTGGGTAGGATCCTTGATTGGCTTCAGAATTTCATCGTACATTATTAGGGCCATTGAGTTTGTGCGAAGTTAGATGATTGACTTTAGAATTTCATCGTACATTCCTGCTTTGTAGCATGCTATTTACTTCCACATTGAACTCTTTTTTCTTCTATATGACACATTTCTTAATATTAATTTGTTTTCTGCAGTTTCGAGACTCAAGATAATTTGGAAGCTTGATTTTCAAATCTGTGAATAAGTTAACATCCAATAAATTTAATCCGTGATTCCCAGAAGTGGTCTTCTATTTAGTGTGTTCAAAGATGTCGCATCCAAACCAATCAACGCGGAAAGGAAAAGAAGGTTGTAATAAGCTAACCCTTTAAATAGTAGAGATTAGAAAAATTGCCCATCATATGTGATATATATATAGTAACTGACAACATTATTGTCCTTTTCTTTTAACAATTGCTTGACCAGTGGTTAATGAACATGTTGCTTCCAAGCGATCCCGTGCCAGTTATGTGTCACGTCCTCTTACTGGGTTCTCCATACATGAGCCTTTGAACACTCCAGTTAGTTCATCGTCCGACGAAGAAGATGGACATATTGAATTCGTGCTGCACACACAATTCAAACTCAATTTAACCTTACCAATACTGTGATACTCCCAGGCGAAGGTTCAAATGGTACACACTTTGTTCGGTAACCCAAATGTAATGTTGCCACCTGGTTGCACGTCTAATTATTTTGTAAATTTGGTACACCATACAGGAAGTATACATGCCAATAATGTAGCGGGAAGTTCAGTGTTGTGATGGGAGAGCAAAGACAACCGATTGCAAACATTTCAGAAGATAAAAATCGAGCAAGACGTGAACGAGATAGAGCTCGGCGAAATAGCTTGACGACGAGCAAAAGGAGGCGATTAATGCACGTAGAAGAGCAGCCCGACAAAAAAAAGCGGATGAGATTAACGCAAGTAGAAGAGCAAACCGGCAAAACAAAGCGCTCGATGAGAGGAACGCACGACAGAGGGCTACCCGGCAAAATGTCTCTGTCGAAGAGAGGCATAAAGAAAACGCACGTCGGCAGGTATCTAGACAAAACTTATCCTTTGAGGATAGGAATGCCCACCAAAGACGGTCTAGGCAAAATATAGCACCTGAAGAGAGACAAGAGATGAATGCCACTAGAAGAGCACGCAGGCAGAGCATACCTGAACAGGAGAGGGAGTCGTTGCTAGCTCAGCGCAAGGCGAACGCCGCAGCTAGACGGAACACCCCTTGTGCTCAATCCATCGCAATGCCGTGCCCAAATGCAGCTGCTTTGGCAACGGGAAACCGAACAACGGGCACAGCGCACACCCACTAGAGATGAAGATGCTTCACCTCCCGTCTCCCCTTCGGGAACACTTCAGACTACACCATCGGAACCGACGGTGATACTCACATGTTCACTCTGCTTCCTATGTTAAGCTTCGTCGAACCTTACTTACATGCTAAAAAACGTTGCAGGTGACGTGGATGCCTTCCTTAGTAGGCTCATGGACGAGAATGCTGTCCCAGACGACCTCATGGACGAGGACTACTTATTTGCTGGTGAAGGTACGTATCAGCCTTTCCACTTGCCTTCTCTGGTATGAGTTATACAATATGAATACCCTTTTGTGACATGATATGCTTGTAGGTTCCGATGTTGACGACGCGGACTTCGACGATGAGACAGACTCATCCACCGCGGGCCCTATCGATCCTTTCGACTTTGTGTACTCGAACCTCCCAGATAGCACACACATCTTGAAGAAAGTCCCGGACTGCGGACACTGCAAGGCCAAGAAGTTTGAGCGAGAGAGCGACGGATTCTGCTGTCGAAATGGGCAGATCGACCTGGTTGAACCGATCCTATCCCAGAGCTGATGAGGTTATGGTCTAGCGCGGATGCAGACTCAAGACATTTTCGGGAGAGCATCCGATTCTTCAACGGCCACTTCTCCTTCACGACCCTTGGCGTCAGCCTCGACAACAGCTGCACGAACATGAGGTCTGGTACTTACACGTTCCGGGCGAGCGGCAAAATGTACCACAACGTGCATTCATTCGGGCCAGGCTCTCGTCCAGAACATTTGCAATTGTACTTCTATGATGATGACCCCAACTTGACCCATCGGAAGGAAGCCACTGAGCAATTAGACCAGGAGGTTGTCCGAAAGTTGACAAACATCATGAGAGGAAACCCCTACTCCGAGCAGTTTAGGAGATTGGGGGATCACAGGGACAACCTCCAGGATTACCGGATAGAACTTAACACCGACCAGAAGCTAGACCAACGGAGATACAATCTACCAATATCATCGGAGGTGGCCGCCATCTGGGTTGAAGGAAGCGATCTGGCAAATAGGTTCAAGCGCAGCATTACCCTCTACGGGAACAACAATGAGAGGTACAACATACAAGCCACACAAGGATGCTATGACCCGCTCTCGTATCCCCTCTTCTTCCCAAGGGGGGAGCTTGGATGGCATCCAAATATCCCTAAACGTAATGAGTCTTGGCACGTTGCGCAGCTACCAAGAGCGAACCGTGATGAAGATGGAGGTGCGGCTATTTGAGATTCTTGTTTTATTTTAAAAGAAAGAATCATCCTCCAATCCTTTCTAACCTTCATTTTCATCCTTCACGCAGAGGGGGGTGGCCGTTTATGCGTCTCCGTCAGGGACTACTACTGCTACAGGCTACAGACGCGTCCAGCGATATTCAACCCCATACTTCATGGAGGGCGTCTGTTCCAGCAGTGGGCGGTCGACATGTACATAAAGATCGAGGGATGCAGGTTAAGTTGGATAAGGAACAACCAGCCCCAGCTACGTGCCGACTTATACAAAGGCGTTGTCGATAGCATCACGGCAGGGGAGACACGAGCGAGCGCTGTTGGCATTAGGACTGTTCTCCCATGGTCGTTCCAGGGGGGCTTCCGTGACATGAAGCGGAGGCATATGGACGCCATGGCATTGGTGCAGACGTACGGCAAGCCTGACATCTTCTTGACGATGACCTGCAACCCAAAGTGGCAGGAGATACAGGATGAGTTGCTTCCAGGCCAAACCCCGCAGGACCGACCAGATATTGTGGCCCGAGTGTTCAGGGCCAAGCTGGAGACAATGAAAGATATGCTGACGAAGGAGCATATCCTAGGAGTTGTGAAGGCGTACGTCTATGTGGTAGAGTTCCAGAAGAGGGGCCTCCCGCATGCCCATTTCTTGTTGATTATGGATTCGAGATATAAGCTTGTTGTGCCAGAACAATACGACCGTCTCATATCTGCCGAGCTCCCAGACAAGCATAAGTACCCGGAGCTCTACGCCATGGTCGTGAAACATATGATGCATGGCCCATGCGGGGTCCTGAAGCCCAACAACGTGTGCATGCAAGAGGGGTCGTGCAAGTGTAGGTACCCACGGGAGTTCAACGAGACCACCGTACAGGGAAAGGACTCTTACCCGGTTTATCGAAGACGGAAAGACGGTCGCTCAGCGCAGGTCCGGGGTCAAACGCTAGACAATAGATGGGTTGTGCCTTACAACCCTTACCTCCTAAGGATGTTCAACTGCCACATCAACGTGGAGGTGTGCTCGAGCATTAAAGCTGTCAAGTACCTATATAAATACATATACAAGGGCCACGATCAGACTTCGTTCAATATCGACATACCCGACGCCCAAGGTAACATAGACGAGATCAAGAGATTCATAGATGCAAGGTGGGTAACTCCACCGGAGGCAATGTGGAGGATATTTGGCTTCACCCTCTGTGAGAACCACCCGTCGGTCCTGCAGTTGCCGCTACATCTCCCAACATGCACAGGGTCACATTCAAAGAAGGAGATAACCTGAATGACGTCCTGCCAGTGATAATGCATCAAAGTCTATGTTGACGGAGTATTTCGTGGCTAACCAGACACACGTGTGGGCTCGAGATATTCTGTACAAGGACTTCCCTGGAAGGTTCACATGGCAAAGAACAAAGTATTGGAGGAGAAGGGAACTGGGTTACCAAGTAGGCCGAATCGTGTCAGCCAATCCTGCCGAGGGGGAACGTTACTTTTGAGGGTGCTTCTAAACCACGTACCAGGCTCGGTGTCCTTTGAAGACCTGAGAACCGTGGAAGGTGTGCTATGTGATACCTTTCGTGAGGCCGCCGAGAGGAGGGGTCTCATCGAGTCAGACAACACCCTCGACGAGTGTCTTACGGAGGCAGAGCAGTGGGCCATGCCAGGTTCTCTCAGGAGGCTCTTTGCAACAATCTTGGTATTCTGCGAGCCTAGCGACGTGCGCGGTCTTTGGGATAGGCACGTTGAGGCGATGTCTGACGACTACAGGCTACGTCACACGTGCCCAACCGCGGTGGAGCAGATGGTGTTGCTTGATATTAGGGGAATGCTGCAGTCCATGGGAAAGGACATAAAGTTGTTCGCTCTTCCGGACATCGATGAGACTTATGACAGCACAGAAGGCGAGGCCCGAGAGGTCATCGAGGAAACCACTATCGAGGTTGACGAGCACGACAAATCCCTGGAGTCCTCACTAAACCCCGAGCAGAGGGAAGCCTATGACGAGATACTAGCGGCAGTTGACGACGACGAAGGGGGCGTCTTCTTCGTCGATGGCCCGGGAGGCACTGGGAAGACCTTCCTATACAGGGCGTTGCTCGCTAGGGTTCGAGGCGCGAAAAAGGTCGCGGTGGCCACAGCGACATCAGGTGTCGCCGCCTCGATCATGCCTGGAGGCAGGACCGCCCACTCGAGGTTCAAGATCCCACTAAACATCGAAGAAGGTGGATCGTGCAACTTCACCAAGCAGAGTGGAACAGCCAAGCTACTGAGGATGGCTTCACTCATCCTATGGGACGAGGCCACCATGACGAAGAGGCAGGCGGTTGAGGCGCTGGACAAGAGCATGCGAGACATCATGGGCCGACGGGACATACCTTTCGGGGGGAAGACTGTCGTGTTTGGTGGGGACTTCAGGCAGGTGCTTCCGGTAGTCAGGAAAGGGTCACGAGGTCAGATAATCGATGCGAGTCTGCGTAGATCGTATCTATGGAATGGAATGCGCCAGAAAAGGCTCGTCGCCAACATGAGGGCTCATAATGACCGTGGTTCGCGGAATACCTATTGAGGGTAGGCAATGGCACCGAAGAAACTGACGAGCAAGGGAACATCCATCTACCCGAAGACATATGCGTACCTTCGACAGGCAAGGTAGCCGACATAGAGAAGCTTATCGACCACGTGTTTCCTGCCCTAGACCTCAATATGGCCAATCCTGATTACATGACCTCTCGAGCAATCCTCTCCACCAAGAATGAAAACGTCGATGTAATAAACATGCGTATGATAGAGCGTTTCCAGGGCGAGGAGAAGATCTACCACAGCTTTGACAGTGCAGAAGACGATCCGCATGGCTACTACTCTCAAGAGTTTCTGAATGACCTGACTCCAAATGGACTTCCCCCGCACGCACTTAAACTGAAGATAAACTGCCCGTTATACTGCTGAGGAACATCGACCCAGCTAATGGGTTGTGTAACGGCACGAGGCTTGTGGTCCGTGGTTTCCAGAGGAATGCCATCGACGCGGAGATTGTGATGGGACAACACGCGGGCGTAGGGTATTTCTTCCTCGAATACCTCTATGTCCCTCCGACGACGAAATGTTCCCATTCAGATTCAAGAGGAAGCAGTTCCCTATCAGACTCAGTTTTGCCATGACAATCAATAAGGCGCAAGGGCAGACCATCCCATTGTCGGCGTGTACCTTCCGGAACCAGTATTCTCACATGGTCAGCTCTACGTGGCGTTGTCCAGAGCTACCGCAAAGCGCAACATTAAGATCCTTGCATTTAAGGACGAGAGGAAGGAACAGACCAAAAAGTCAAAGAAGCGGAAAATATCCGAATCCTTTGAGTCCTTGATAACAACCACGCAGAACATAGTATACAAGGAGGTTCTTAGTGCTTGATGTTTCCCAAATGAAGTTGGACATTCTGACGTTGTACAAGATTATCTTAAGCGTCTCAATGGGGTATATCTTTAGCTTGTATAAGAGATATAGTTGGTTTCTTGCTTCTTTTTTTATGCATGGCACTTTATTATGCAAATTGTAATTTTTACATTTTTGTAATATCACATGGCTATCTTTTTATATTTACGAGAATAATATTTATGTGCTTTGCAATCACATGCGATATTTACTATTATAAAATAAAAACAAAAGAGCAGTCGTAAAACAAAAACGCCGTCGCAACGCACGGGCATTCAACTAGTGTAAATAATTGCTACCAGATGTGAACCAGGTTAAATAGACTATTCAACGTGAAAGTGTTAATCAAATCAAGGCAATGAGTGTTAAATTAGTTATCGGTGAAAGTAAAAAAAGCAAGCAGTAGTTGCGTAGTGCAGAAATCGGCATTTTGCAAGTAAAAGAGGAATACGACAGAAAGAGGAGAAGAAAGAATGGACGCGTTTAAGAATGGGACGCCTTTAAGAAAACATGACACCTCAAATCAGAGATTTCTTTTTCATGTGTGGGGAAAGTTGTTACCCAAATTAGGCAAGAATCAAGAGGCTGAAGATGTTCTGAAACAAAGGTCTCACTCCTCCTACAGTGAAGTACTCCCTCCGTTCCAAATTAATTGACTTCCATTTATCCACACATGGATGTATCTAGACATGTTACACGTATAGATACATTCATATGTGGACAAATGGAAGTCAATTAATTTGGAACGGAGGGAGTAAATCTTACGGTCTCCAAGGAGAAACAGGGCAAACAAGGCGAACCTGGATGGGAGTCTGGCCACAGGGTCAGGGAAGAGCCCGGAGCCGTTCCAGCCCTTGCCGACGAAGCTCTCGATGGCGGCGTACAGGGCCCGCTTCTCCTTCTCCTCCATCGGCGCCTCCTCCGCGTCCGCCGGTGAGCCCTCGTCGGCCTCCCCTACCGCCGCGCAGCCGTGCAGCGCCAAGAAGAGCACGGCGGCGAGAAGAAGGAGCCGCCTCATCGCGGCAAAGAACCAACCAACGGAACAGAGCCGAGCAGAGCAGCAGCAGCTGGGCCTCCTCGCTATATATTGCCGAGCAATGGCTGCCGTCGCGACCTCTGCGTTCCTCAACGCGGCTCACTGTGCCCCTTTTAGGTGGCAAGTGAATGCTGCTTTCAGTGAGACGGCTGCGGTAGCCCGACACATTCCCATGCAAAGCCGCAAAGGGAAGCTCTGCGCTGCGCCGGGGGATCCCGAGGCGAGGGAAGGGGGCACAGCCGCGGAGGCAATGGAGAGGCTGTGCGTGGATTCTGGTAGTGGTTTGTAGGCTTGCCAACAGTCCGGAAAATGAGAAAGCTCTCCACGATGCCCACTGGGTCGACGATCGTTTTGTGCAGCTGTGCGCCTAGTACGGTTGCTCATATGGGTACATTGGCAATATATCTGTTTTTCTTTACACATTTTTTTTTGACTCTATCTCTTTTCGTTTTCGCAAAATTTGATTTTGAATATACATGTGTGGTGTTTTCCTCTAGAAAATCTTTTGAACTAGCACCTGAAAATTTGTATGAATTTTGCAGTGACCACAACGAAAACCCAAACATCAAAATGGTGTTTGTTGCATAGCATACGGAGTAATATGGTAAACTGAAAGCGCAACGAATTTGAGACGTGCATCATGAGCAATTCTTTTTCCCAAATGTCATTTTTCTGTAAAGCAACAGAGTTGCAGTCAGATGAACATTCGTGCACAACAGATTTGAGATGTTGGTGATGGACAAGCAAGTTCCGGGGGGCACCCAAGGAAAAGAGGGAGCTGAAAAGGCCGGCAGATGGGAGTAGTAAAGAGGAAGACATCAGAAAAGCACAGGAGGCGACGAAGAATAGACTGAGGTAGCACTAGTACTCTAGATTGGTGCCCGCTGGGTTGTAGGCTGTGCCTGTGCCTGTACGCGTCACGCATCACGTTGGAATACAATAGGAGTACCGCACACCGCAGTAGTACAGTACAATACGGAGGCTGCAGCAGCCTCTGGTCCGGTCCAGCGACGCCGACTGCGAGCGATGGCGAGAGCAAACATGGCGCGCCCAAAGTCTACTCTGCACCACCTATATATTCTGCGCACTCAAGGAGAGCAATGGCAGGGCTGTTCCGCTGTTCCGCCGACTGCTGTGCCGCTGTTCCCTTGACGACGCTTCCTGATCGTGCTGTACGTTCTTCTGTACCCGGAGCGGCGGGACGGCGAACGAACGTGGAGTGCCGGCGCGTCGGTTACTCGGAGTTTGTAGAAAAGCGGGCCGGTACAGTGGGTATTCCCTTGACGGACGTACTGTACCTAGCCGGCCGGCCGGGGCGGCGATCGAACGTGGATCGCGGAAATGTGTCGTGGGACTGTTCGTCGCCGCTTCGTTCTAGCCGGCACGCGAGTACGGCAGATTTGCTCTTTCAGCAAAACCTTGGCGAAGCAGAGGCATGGCAAGGCACCGTGGGGCTGGGCAGGTCTGAATTCCGGACGGATGCGGGCGACACTGCTGATTGCTGTTCATGTTTGGAAACCCATCTGCTGCTCTGAGCCGCACGGAGAAGTTTCGTTACTGACCGATCGATCAGATTGTGTATGAAGCAGCAATGAGGTTGCAGTGCCAGCCAGCACCCTTGGCCCAACAGCTAGTTGCTGAATTCCTAGTAGTGCTTGGTGCACAGTGTTCAATCATTATTGTTAGCATATGTAATGCGGCGGCAGCCGGCTGTAGGAGAGCGATTGCGAAAATTAAATTGATTTATACGGGTGTGCATTTGATTTTCGATGGGAACAGGTTCTTCTGTGGATATGATTGGATCTTGATGAGCACTTCACTATACATTCTGGTATATATCCGTGTACGAATGCACGATGAGCTGTACCTGTGAATCGAGTGGGGCTCATCTCTCGATCGTGGACACTTTTGGCGTTGCTGCGCTGGAGTGAGAAAGATAGAACGATCGAAAGAGTCGGAGGGTACTCAGGGTAGGGTACACGCATACAAGTCTTTCAATACCAATAGCGATGCAATTTCGGAATAATTTCGAAGTTACTTTTTTTTATACCAAACGAGTCTCCTCGTCGATTTCATATAAAGAAAGCCCCGGTTATTTCAAAGTTACATGTACATCTTTACCATCTTAATTTGTGTATGTTGCACGTACTACTCCAACTGTTCAAGAACGGGCTACATGCACGTTGGGTGCAATTCATTGCTCGACGGTCACTTGTTTCTTTTTAACGAGGCAAATTTTTTATTTTTTATATTGATATAGTAGAACCAAATAGGACATGCCGTGGCTAAAAAAGAAAAATGTTGACATGAGAAACTCCTTAAGCAACAATCTCGGCTAAGTGCTTATGTCCAGCAAGAATCCCGTACGTCTTTACCTTTATCTTTAACCTTCTGGAGTACAAATGAAGGCATCAAAAATGTGTTCTTGAAGAAGTAGGCGTTCCTTTCATTCTAAAGTTCCCAACGTAACTGCGGACTTGAGTCCCTTAGGATGCACCTTGGGTGACTTGGCGTCTGTCTGCCAGTAGTTAAGGACAGTTGGGCGTCTGCTGCCCAAATCCTAAACAAGGGGTGGGCAGGAGAGCCAAGATCAGTGGCGGGGGGGGGGGGGGGGGGGGGGGGGCAGGGCCTAATTTTTGTATGAACAGTGAATTTTTTGGATGGTTTGCTCTAATCGCCCCCCCCTAACATGCAAACTTAAGCAATCCTACCTCCGCCAGTGGCCAAGATGCCGCAGTCTGCCAGATGCGCTTCGAGAACCTTCATTCGAATGTGTCTTATCGTCTCTTCTTGGCATTTGCAAAGCTGACAGAGGGGAGTGTGAGGCCATCCGCTTTTTGCTAGGCGGTCAGAAGTCTACAGCCTGTTTTGCACCACAAGGCAAGCGAAGAATCTGCATTTTGAAAGTGCCCAAGTTTTCTAGACTAGATTGTTGAACGAGCATTGGTTGGATCCAATGAATTGCGCTTTATATGTAGATCATGCCTTTGGTATGGAAGTACCAATTGTATGTTTTGTTCGCAACAAGAAACAATTAAACACTTATTCTTCGAGTGCGATTTCGCTCGTTCTATATGGTCATCTATCCAAATAGTATCTAACTTATATCCACCCAAGTCTGTTGCAAATATCTTTGGCAACTGGTTACATGGGATAGATAAGAAACTTAGAACGGTTATTAGGGTGGGAGCGATTGCCGTTATATGGTCGCTTTGGCTTAGTAGAAATGATATGAACAGTGAATTTTTTGGATGGTTTGCTCTAATCGCCCCCCCTAACGTGCAAACTTAAGCAATCCTACCTCCGCCAGTGGCCAAGATGCCGCAGTCTGCCAGATGCGCTTCGAGAACCTTCATTCGAATGTGTCTTATCGTCTCTTCTTGGCATTTGCAAAGCTGACAGAGGGGAGTGTGAGGCCATCCGCTTTTTGCTAGGCGGTCAGAAGTCTACAGCCTGTTTTGCACCACAAGGCAAGCGAAGAATCTGCATTTTGAAAGTGCCCAAGTTTTCTAGACTAGATTGTTGAACGAGCATTGGTTGGATCCAATGAATTGCGCTTTATATGTAGATCATGCCTTTGGTATGGAAGTACCAATTGTATGTTTTGTTCGCAACAAGAAACAATTAAACACTTATTCTTCGAGTGCGATTTCGCTCGTTCTATATGGTCATCTATCCAAATAGTATCTAACTTATATCCACCCAAGTCTGTTGCAAATATCTTTGGCAACTGGTTACATGGGATAGATAAGAAACTTAGAACGGTTATTAGGGTGGGAGCGATTGCCGTTATATGGTCGCTTTGGCTTAGTAGAAATGACAAGGTTTTCAATGACAAATATGTTTCTCTTTTGCAGGTACTCTACTGATGCACAAATACTCTCCGTACGTGGTCCACCTTACAGCGTGTGGGATATCGAGAACTCTTTACGGAGGCGTGCGCACGCTTGGAGGAGGTGGCAAGGGACATTTTATCACGACATGGTGGCCGCTTGATCGCCGGATTGGTCCTCCATAGGCCGATGAGCTTGCCATGACATAGGCGCTTTTACGTTATTCTCATGAGTTGTAATTCGCCTATTCTCGCACTTCTTTTACTGGATACTTTGGTTTGCGGCTGTGTGCATTTGTTATGTAGAGGCCGGGTGTAATATTTAAACTATTGAGTAATAAAGCCCTTTATCTAAAAAAAAGTGTAGATCCTGCCGAGTATTTTCGGTTTGTGGACAACGTCCAGGTGATGATGTCGACGGCGTTGGGGTCCAGCGTAATTCCTGGAGAAGCTCCCATTGGTTGACGAATTGCGAAACGTTTTCCATAGTGAACTAATGAACCGCGATATGTGCCACCCAGTTGTGGTTAGCAATGGCGTCTTTAAGACATCGCTTCTTCTTCTTCTGACGCCATGTAGATTTTAGGGGCGATTGACTTTGGTGTTACCGTTATACGGTCACTTGTTTTTTATAACAACGACAAGAACAAATACGTACGTATTCAAAACGTACTCCAAGATTGGAATTTTCAGCGGGAGGGGCGGTAGATAGATGCCATGCAAACGCAAATCGATCGATCGAGATGAAAACGCAGATCGAGCAAGCAACGGGCATAGCTCGTTGGAATGTGTTATGTGTGTGCGTCCATGCCATATTGCCATGCATCGGGAGATCAGATTCAGATCGAGGCTCTTGTTTCTTCGGTAGTGGAGCTATGGGCTATGGCTAGCAACGGGACCATGCGGCGCAACGCAAAAGGAAACAGTGATCCTCCATGCATGGGCATGTGATTGTGGAGCCATGTCTGGCTGGCTATAAATCATCGCTAGAGGACCTGATCGACCGCCCCTCAACTTGGCCACGGCTCATCATCGATCTTTATTCCCACGTACACATGTTAGGTTAGTCAGTCGGTTCGTTGCATTGCTACATGCATGGAGTAAGAATAGAAAAGTGTTGCATCAAAGCAACTGTAGATGCGTGCGAGTTTCAGAACGTTCTGTTCTTCATCTCCCCGGACCCCCGCCCCAAAGATCTAAAAATAGTACTCCCTCCGATCCATATTAGTGGGCATAGATTTGTCTAAATTCATATGTATCTAATTAATTATTTAGACTAGATACATGTGTATCTAGACAAAGTTGTGCCCACTAATATGGATCGGAGGGAGTACGAGAGAGGCCTACGACGCCATCAATCACTTGCGGATATTTGTAAGGGATCAACATCAACTTATGTTCCATCTAGTCTAAAAAAATGGAGCAAAGAGTTGGAAATGTAAAATTATTATTGAGACTATGAACCAGATATAGCAGTAGTTAAGTGCCAATGAGCAATTACGAGCTGACCAACAAGATACCAAACATAATATGGTTCATATTGTGGGCCTCCTTTCTTTCCCCATAAACAAAATATGCAGTGGTTAAGAGAGCCAATCCGGGATAATTTGAATACGTGATTGCTGAATTTCCCTCATTTCATAGCAACCACAAATCTTACTCGTGATATTTTTATTAACTAGTAGCAACATTATAATACGGCAGGTAATATTTATGCACAAACATAAAAAGATATTTGTGTGAACGCAAGCACAGTATGTTACACTATTACAAAACTCATTGCAATCTGTTACACTATCACAAAACTCATTCCAAGCTACTCTAATCTTCACAGCTGTTTTCTAGTTCTCCAATCATGCAAGGTGTATACAAGAATGACTTCTCTACGTCTCCGAACACTGAATCATTGTAACGTGTTGGACCTAATACACCTAAGTGTTGATAAATTGATGTTTTCAACTGATACGCAAAGGCGAGAGATGAATTTGTCAAGAAAATAACTTCCTTGTAAGGATGGAATCCCAGGATGCTAATATTTTTAACATAGCAGAAGCCCTCGGTTTTTATACGGACAACATTGTCTTCGTTGGAGTCCCATTCGATATTCTCCTCTGCTATCTCTTTGTCAGTAGTGTCTTTTTCATCACCGGAATTATGAAACAATGATCCACTAAAGCCGCCTTCTTCTTCAGATATGTCATCTCCTAGCAAATCAATGTTGGCATATTCATCATCATCTAAGATCCATTTTTTGGTCACTTGATAATAATGGTATGATAATGCCACGTCTCCTTGATGCTTTAACATCCAATCTCTACAACCAGATGATTCATTAAGGACCCAAACCGATAGTTTGCACGTCTCTTCAATTGCTGCAAAGCACACCCGATTTTGTGAAGCGCCTAAGTAAGTCCGTGCTTTTGCACACATCGTTATGCCAATCGGTGTTTTAATTACTTGGTACTTGTCCTCATGCACCGACAACCTACAAATGATCATTTAGAACACTTAGACATACAAGATAGTTAAAATTTCAGCGGAAACAATTAGGATCTAAGATAGTGCATGCATGTAACGTACCTCATAACATAAGCACCACGACATTGCACATAAAGTGTTCCTTCCAAGTGTACGGCATGGAGCCATAATTGTCGAAAGGGACTTGATTCGAGCCGCAATTCCGACACAAACCCCGCAGCTTCACCTTCGCGTGCAAAGGATCTCTTCTCCCACCGCCCGGTCTTGGAGGAGAAGACTTGCAACACGCACAGAGAGGGCGGCCACTCCGTGAGACGATACAGGCCATCCGTCTCCTTATATCCATATGTCTCCTCATCTCCCTCGGACAGGGGTGGTACCAAGAACACCTCGTAGTGCGGCGACACAGCGGGCTCAAACACGATGTAGCCGGCCCAAGTCGTTGCCTCCATCAATGGTGGCAAAACCGTCCACTGACGGGTCGCCGGATTAATGACCAAAAGCTCATTGTCCCAGATATAGGGTGTGTAGAGGATGAGTCCGTTTTGGTGGTCTCGGACGAAGGACCAGTCGCCACGGTACGCGCGGGGCAGGAAGCAGAGCCTGCCATCGATGTGTGAGCCGGCCGTCGACGGTCGCTCGAAGAAGTGCTGACGGTCGTGGGCGGTGTAGTTGAGGAAGAAGCCGTGGACCGAGTGGGGCAGCGCGTGGCGGAGCAGGAGACGGCGCTCGTCGATGAGGGCCTGCCACGGCCTGCAGACGAGCCGGGACTGGGCGAGGTCGCGCGAGCGCAGGCGCTCGAGGATGTTGGCGAGCACGTCCTCCGGTAGCAACTCTGTATCCATCGCCGATCGATGCCCAGCTAAGGTTAGTTTTTCTTTCTGATATTTGTCTCTTCTTATGGATCGTATTTGACTTGTACTGTATCTGATTTGGTAGTCCTAGTTTGTTTGGGAATCGTTGTTCAACGTAACTCCCTGTCCGAGTCCTAGCTTTTTTCGTGTGTGTGTATATATGGCTAATTTTTTCAAAACTAGTTAGCTTGCACGTGCGTTTATAAAAAAAGGACAATAACAATAATGAAATACATTTAACGACGACACTATTTTAAAGCCGTTTACCCTACCTTTGGAGGTCGTTTGAAACACATTTTTCAGCGAGTCCACCATTTTCGCTTACAAATGGAGCCATTTACCCTATCTTTGGAGCTCATTTGAAATAATTTTTTCAAGTCCAAGCTCATTCGAAAATTTATGTGGATTCAATCTAAGATTTGACCAAGCTCATGGATTCAAGCTAGATTTAAGTTACGATGACGGGGTTACAACCAAAATCCCCATTTAAGTCCTACGCTGACGGGTTACAACCAAAATCCCCATTTGGTGTGCCGAAATCCCCATTTTGTGTCACCGAGGCAAATGGGGGTGGACGAGCCAAAATCCCGATTGGGTCCACTCGTCAGCGTCTAGTCCTACGCGCGCGTCCAATCAGATCACAGAATGACCTTCTCGTGGATCACCCCGTCTGCCTGCAGATTCCTTCTAGAGGATCGATCGGACGGCTGCAGTTCAGCGCCAGGGTTAGTTCGACGGTCATTGTTCAAATGGGGATTTGGTATCCTCGACGTGGTTTGAAGGCACTCAACGTGTTTTTGAAAAGTTTGAAATAGTGTCCAAGCTTCATTTTGAAGTGACTAAGAAGGATCGAGGCTTCGTTTTTTAAATTTCATTTTTTAAACTCGTTTAAATGTCGGTCAATGTTAAGTTGAATGAAATTTCAAATGAGCTTCAAATATTCCCAAAAATTCAAAAAATGGAAAATCCTGCGCACATAGTCATCTTATTTCATATACTAACGATTCAAGCTGATAAACAATGTCTTTACACATTTAGATGAACACTGCATGTATCCAAGTGATATCCCCAACTATGTCGTATGAACTCGAGGTTCAAATGAGCCTCAAATATTCAAAAAAATCAAAAAAGGAAAAATCCTACGCACATAGTCGTCTTATGTCATATACTAACGATTCAAGTTGATAAACAAGAAATATAAACATTTCATATGAGAAATGTATGTATCTAAGGTGATATCTCATACTATGTCCTAAGATTTCTAGGGTGAAGAGAATGGTTTTTGGAGTTTCAACATAAAAAGTTCAAACAACTCACAAAGTTTCACTTTGGAGTGACTAAGAAGGATCCATGCTTTGTTTTTCATTTTCATATTTTAAACTTGTTTAATGTAGGTTTTACCGAAATTTGGCCGAATTTTGAAATGAGCCTCAAATATTCAAAAAAAATCAAAAAAGGAAAATCCTGCACACATAGTCGTCTTATGCCATATACTAGCGATTCAAGTTGATAAATAAGGTCTACACACGTTCAGATCGCGTAACTACACAGAGCGCGCATTGTGGGTGCCGTTCACGTCCAGTTCGTGTCCAGATCGCGCTTGGTGAGTTCACACGGATGCGCCGACACATATTTGCACGTAAATAAAAAGTTAATCGCGTTAGTCCTCGCAAAAAATGCTTCTGCTACGTGTAGATGTCTCATAACATCTCCAGCTGCATTCAATTTGACCAGAACGAGGACGCACATCAACTGTTCGACACTTGTACTCTACACGTCAAGGGGCACCATATGACGTGGTGAACATTTACAGGCATGTCAGTTCGACGCGACGTGAAGAACGGTCACTCGATATCATCATGGCGAATATAACCTGCAAATGGTGTTGTCAATTCACACTGCGTTGGCAAGGAACCGAAGCGATCGGCCTGCCGCCTGTTCGGTGCCCCAAGCGGTTATCGATCTCCGCGCCGGCGGCAGTGAATTCATCTCTATTCCGTCACCATAAAAACCACAACCCCATTGCATTGCGGTTCCAAAGCAGTTCACTCGGTTCATCTGGCCAAAAACCCCAACCACCACCCTTCTCTCCAACACTCCAATGGCGGATCACTGGTGGCAAAACGAGAACATCCCAAGCGACTCGGACGGCGAGGGGAACCCGATCCTCTGGTGGGAAGAGGGCCACGGCCACTGGCAGGAGCACATGCCGAGCGACGACGACGACTCCGGCAACGACCAGGGTGAGGACGGCAATTCCGCCGACTCCGACCCGGACGACTCCGACGATGAACCCGGGTCCGAGGAGGAGGACTCGGACCCGGAGGATGGCAACGGCTCCGACTCCGACGACGACGACGAGGACAAGAAGAAGAAGGAGGAGGACGCCGAGGAGGAGGAGGACGACGATCACGACGGCGGCGACGAGGACGACGGCGGCGACGACGGTGACGTCCACGACTCCGACGACTCCGACTCCGAATCCGACAAGCCGTCAGCCCAGAGGCGGCGCCTTTAGAGGCCGCCGCCGTAGTAGCAGTAACAGTAGCAGTGCAACTAATGCACTCCTACTGATTAGTAGTATTAGGCCGTCGCCGGCGTAGTAGTAGTATCTCCTCCGCCGGCGTAGTAGTAGTAGCAGTGCATAAAGCACTGCTAATCTTTTGTAATCCCTTTGTAATATGTGTTAATAGTAAGTAATATGAATCCCCTAATCAGTGTTATAAATCGAGTTATGAATGACAGTGTCAAATCGAGTTTCAGTTTCATCGATTTATGAAATCCTGTTATGAATATTATGGAATCCTATTATGAATCGAGTTATAATCAAGTTTCGGTTTCAAAACTCGATTTGAAACCTATTATGGAATCCTATTATGAATCGAGTTATGAATGACAGTTTCAGTCCCCACTTAACAAGGACTCGCTTCCTGTCCCCACTTCGTAATCAACGAATTGTCACTAAACAATGACGTACTAATCAAAGAATAGTCAGTTACTTAAGTTAATTCAGTGTTAATTCAGTTAATTTGGTGTTAACAACGTGTTAATTGGGGCCGAGATACCCAACCTGGGCGTCAGATTCCTCCCTTCCTGTCCCCACTTGAGACTCGCTTCCTGTCCCCACTTGAGCGGTCCCACTTGGAGGAGGAGAAGGATGGGACAAGGAGGACCCAGCAATCCGACCCCACTAGTCAGCTCGGTGCCCCAGGCCGACCCCACCAGTCAGGTCAAGTGACGGTCAAAGACGATTGACCAGACGGCAACGGCGCGTTTGGCCGTGCGCGGGCCACAAAGGCCAAGTCATGGCATGGAAGGGAGAAACGACGCGGGGGTGGCACAAACAGATAGAACTGAGGTTGGTATGACACAGAAGCAATTGTCCCAAGTAGTAGACGTGTAAGACAAACATGGTTTTTTCGAATGCTTCAGGTATTTTTTGGGCTTACTGATAATAAGTCTTGGTCTACTGTAACTTTGTACGATGCTCATATATAAAATTACTTGGGAGTGAAATGAACATGCTGCCCTCAGTAAGCTATTGTCACAATTTCTGTTTATTTGTTAAGATTAATTGCCACTATCTGTTCAAAGAATCGTCTAGACACTTTGTCAGCACATTTTTCTTCGTTCAACTTCCTTTAGCCACCAGCCTGATAGCATCGATGTGACATACCTGAGAACCTAGTTGTTGGCAACATACTAGTGAGCTGACTATTTGTTATCCTTTTGGTTAGGGACTCTTTTGTAATGAACCTCTAACCTGTAATCCGAGCTGCTTGTTATGTCGTGGTGGAGGTTCATACAAAAGGGTCCCTAACTATATATAAGGGTCAACACTCACCAAATAGGGGACGATCAGTCTTGACCTACTCTGATGTGTCTTCCTACTCTCAGCCTCGTTTCGAGCGCAAGACAAATTTCAGCACCCATTCCATAAAAAATATAAACCTAATCTATTTTTAGCCCTCATCCTCTCACCTACTTCTCTCCCCAACGACTCTTGACACCGTCGATGGTCGATTTCTCGCCCTAGACGTTGCAACAATGATCAATCACGTCGAATGGAGCAAGAAATACGTACTTTCACTCAAACAAGATACGATCATGGCCGCCATGTTAAAGTCACTAGATGAAACCTAATTACCTATATCCGTCCGAGAGGACAGAGCTTCACCTCGCTCGGCCATGGCCGCCATGTTAAAGTCACTAGATGAAACCCCGCGCGTTGCTGCGGACTACACTCATACATGGACCTTTCTTGTTTACACGAAAGTGTTCAACGCCTTGCTATGAGATTCTCTAAATTTGTAAACAATTATTGCAATTGAAATATAAAATATCTTTGGTCAATCTGTCATAGTTTGTGAAGAAAAGTTTGCAACACTGATCTCAATCGATGGAACACCAGTACTGAGCAGACTGTCTGATCTAACACCCGGACTGGACAGACTGTCAAGCACGTTAATTGGGAATCTGTTAATAATGATTACCCATCTCTCGTCGAACAGCAATAATGATTAACCATCTCTTGTCGAAGAACATTATCTTCCATGCTCTACATGTCTGCAGTTTTAGGATCAGAGAGTTGAGTTCATCCATTCGTTTGGTTCCCTGCTGTAAAAATCCAATCATGCCCATAGTCAGAGCAGAAATAATACTGAAAAACTACATTTGTAACGTGTAAGCAAAGCCAGTGCATGAAAATAGAAGGAGATGAATGGGATCATAGAACCTGCTCTTCTTAAAGATGTAGGCGGTGGCGACCAAAATAAATATATTACCACTCCCCACACCAGTGGAGAAATCCGTAAAAAAGAAGTGGCATCGCTGCCATATCCAAATCGCCTAGCAACACGCATAGTTGAGAATAAAGCTCATGGAGGGCGACCGACTGCAACGTCCAAACTGTCAAGCACATGACGAAGTCGCAGACTAAGGTAGAGACGGCGGAATTCCCAGCAACGGGGCTGCAACAGGATGAACAGTTCTCACGCATGTTGAAGCCGAACCGTGGAGGCTGGACGATGATGGATATCATGAGTCTCGCGGGGAGCAAGCTATTTATGGGAACCAATGCCTCGTCTCTCTCCACGCCTCCATCAATTTCTTGGTATATATTATGGAGGAGAGGAATATATGATGGGATATAATGGCGGCAGTTTCTAGCTAGGAGTGGAGAAGACGAACTCACGAAAAGGTACCGCCCGACGGCGGAGAGGAGCGGTCGCAGCAAGAGGAAGACGAACTGCGGCGAACGCAAAAATATTACGGGAGGAACGAAGCATGTCCGGCCCATGTATGGGCTTCTCGTCCGGCCCAAGTTGGGACGCCCATGGCCATGTTCAATGAATCGTTACAGCTTATGCTGAAAAGGAAAACGTACAGTGAACTCGTGAAGCGACGCGAGTTACCGGAACGTGGTTAGCCACGCGAGGTACGTGACGACATGCTTTGGCAGCATAAGAAGATGACGTGGAGGCATGGGAGGGCTGGAAAATCATATAGCGGGGTTCTTCTATTTAGATAGAGAAGATTTGGCAGACGATGCTCACGTTTTATCCGCTGAAAAAAAAAACGATGTAGGATATGGCGATGGTAAAATCCGATCAGATGCAATCCTTTTACATGCCACTTTTTTTTAGATAAAGAGTGTTTATTAATATCGAGAAGATACAACATGCACTCAGCCTCTGCAACAACGCAATAACCGAAGCCATTACGGATGCACACAGCCAAAAGACAATAAGAAGAAGAAATAAAAAGAAAAGTCCCGCTAAAGAGTTACAGTCCTTGCAGCAGCCGCACAACCACCACCAAAACAACACCTGATGTCCAATTCTTCAAAAACAACGCCTTCAAGAAGAACAGTGCCAGGCACAACCAATTAAGAACAGATCTTGGGTTTTCACCTTGAAGATAATCCTCGCTCTCAAAACAATGTCTTCAGCAAGACCAGTGTCAGGCACAACCAATTAAGGACAGACCTTGGATTTTCACCCTGAAAGGTAGGACTTTGGACTTCACCTATGTTGTCGCCCCCACTTACATGCCGCTGCTCCAAGTCATGAAACACCAAGCCAATTCCTCCACCGCACAAGGAATCAAACCACCATTGTCAGTCCTCAGATCTCGCCTTCCATGTCATTCTCCGCCAGCACCATGGAAGGAGAGCGTGCTCCATAGTATTAACAGCCAGCAGAACTTCAAAGCGCTCCCTCTGAAACCAAACGGTCAGATAAAAACATGGGTGCGCCCGACCGAATACCACCCGATCCAGCAATCTTCAGGCATGAATCGCCCAATGGAGTTCGTCGGCGGAGCCTTCCGAAACATGACCGCCCAGCAAGTTCGATGGGGACCGACATCCGGTAGATCTTCATCTTGGCGCGGAGAAGAACCAAGGACCACCACCTTTATTCAAAGCTGCGCCAGCGGCCCCCACGCCACCGGCCGGCAACGGAGAAGAAGACGAACTCAAGATGCAAAAAACAGGGGCAGGCAGCCGCATGGCCGGTAAACACCACGTAGCACCGAGGCAGGCCCATACCGGGTCAGATCAGCCCGCCCCACCTCTAGCGCCGCGCCGCCGCCAGCACACGCCGCGCCGCCGCCGGCCACCGCTGCCGGCGCCCGCCCGCACCCCTCCTTCATCCGCTCCTCCGCGAAGCCCAAGACCCGCTGAAGCCGTACCCCACCGCTCATGGAGACCAGTCGTGCGAGCCCTCTCCTGCCCTCTGCCTTCGGCGATTAGGGCGCCGCCACCGCCGCCGGCGTCGGCGGCGGTAGCGGCCTAGCGGGGCTGGAGGCGAAGGCGCTTGGCGACGGCGGCTGGGGGCCTCCGGGATCGCCCGAGCGGGGGCGACCCGGGAGGAAGGGGGAGAAGGGAGGGGAGGTACAGCACATTTGCCTCGTTAGGGCAGACCATAACCAAAACACCAACTTTGCCAGATCATCCGTCAGTTCCACCAAAAATAAAACATCTCTTTAAATCCAGGCAATGAAACAAAACATATATGATAAAGCACTGCTGCGTGTTTCCATTTTTATTATCTAGAGAAAAAATAAACAGGTTTAGAACACCTCAACAGCAAAGAGCAGAGCACGGAAAAAAAGGTCAATGCTACCTACCGGCAGCAGGGCTGGAAGATTCAGATTTCAGACCAACATCACGCTTGTGAGATCTGGCAGAAGGAATTGGCGAGAAATGGGGAAGAAGACCAGTAGACCAAGAAATCAGTAGCGCAGGATGAATATTGCGAGACGTGGATTTGATCTGGACTTTAGGTGTGTGGTGTGCAATCGCCTCTTTGAGGAAGGGGGACACTTGTTTCTCCGGTGCAAAAACGTCAAGGCAAGCTGGAGGGTGCTGCAGCTGGAGGAGATTAGAACAAAGCTTTGTGCCTGCTCGTGTCCACTAGAGCTACTGGATACTGTCTTTGCACTACCTGACGGCGACAAAATGAAGGTTATTGCGCTGCTTTGGTGTTGGTGGAGGGAAAGAAACCGAATCAACCACCAGGAAAAACAGCTCAGTACTGCTAAGTTCCAGTTCCTGATCCTGCATCACACTGCGGAATGGAAACTACACCTGAAAAAGAACACTACGGTGGTACACAGGCAGGTGCGGCGCTGGATCCCTCCGCCAGTCGATGTGGTAAAGGTAAATATTGATGGTTCCTTTGTGGAACAATCGAAGACTGGAGGCTGGGGAGTGATTGCCCGGGTTCATTCGGGGGAACCAGTGTTTGCGCGGCGTGCGGGCGTATTTCTGCTGCGGCCGATGCCTTGCAAACTGAATTGACAGCTCTGACCCAGGCAATTCCTCTAGTGGAGCAGCTGGGAATTGGGAAGGTGATCTTTTCAACTGATTGCATCGAGCTAAAAAGAGCGATGGAATCGAACTCCTACGACATGTCCATGCTGGGGCCTCTAATTTTGCACACCAAATTCCTCCTGAGCATGGCGTTCTCTGCTTTTAGTGTTGAGTATTGCCCAAGGGCTTGTAATAGTCCAGCGCATAAGCTGGCTGCGTTAGGTGGTGCGTGGAGCCAGGGTAGTCAGGGCCTCTGGCTACAAGATCTACCTCCTGATGTAATGAACTTGGTGGCCAACGATTCAGTTGGGCCTTAATGGAGTTTTTTTTCCTTTAAAAAAAAAAGAACAGAGCAATTAGCACCGGCTGTAGATGGTCTTTAGTACCGGTTGTACAACCGGTACTAAAGAGTCGGCACTAAAGGGTCAACCCTTTAGTACCGGTACAAACCACAACCGGTACTAAAGGGGGTTCACGTGGGCGAACCTGCGCGCGCAGGCCAGGGGCTTTAGTACCGGTTGGTATTACCAACCGGTACAAAAGGTTCCTGCTTTTTTTTTTGTTTCTGGTTTTGGTTTTTTCTTTTTCGATTATTTTTGGGGTTTAGGGTTTCTGTTTTCTTCGCTTGTTTTTCAGAGGAGCTGATCACGTACGTATATATATATATATATATATATATATATATATATATATATATATATATATATATAAAGTACTCACTGCGCATACAAAGTACTCACATTACACACATATTAAGCACTCTCACTACACATATATAAAGTACTCATTACACACATATAAATTAAGTACTCTCGTTACATATAAAGTAGTTCTAATACAAAAAGGAGATCACCGCTCCTCAGGAGGCGGGGGAGCCATATTGTGGTCGTCAAAGTAGAATTCACCGACTGGGTCTATGACTTGCATAAGAAAGAATCCCACGAATTTCTCCGCAATAGCTTTTACGCGGTTATGTGGTAGGAGCCGGTTCCGCTTGCTTGCCATCTTTAAAAGAAGAAAATCAAATCAGTTATGATCGAAAATAAACACAATTGATGGTGGCAAAATAAAATTTGTGTATGTTGTTTACGTACCTCTCGATTTCTTACACTTTTGACTCTCTCATTGACCTTTGTGTGAATGTACTCGCAAACGTAGTATCCACATAGCTCCGTCCCCTTTGGTTGTTGCAGACACCACTATATATACAAGAATACAGTTTAATCAAAGAATAATCAAGAGAATGATAATGGTATTAGAAAGATACACGTATATAGTAGTACTTACTAAGTTAGACTTGAACTCTACCTTTTCTGGCCATTCACCCCCTTCTGCTCTGAACTTTCTGTAAACACTGTCCGGAAAATAAAATGAATTGAGGAGTTATTACTTATACCTTTGATATCCGGAAATGAAGGAAAGAGAGGTCGATATAGTGCGATTGAAATTACCTCTTGAGCATTAGACGCACGCTTTTGTATTCGTCTTGATCTTTCCTTAATGAGTCCCAGACTTCAACTAGTCCCTCCTCGAGTCTAATGATTAGCAGAATGTAGTGGAACATGCGCACATTTATATACACAGGTATTCATAACTTATCGATTACACTTAATATCGGGAAAGAAAAATAGAATGTGCGTACAAGACAGTAAAACTCACCCGAAGTTGTAAGGCAAAAGTATTTCCTTTTTGGTACTTTGCCGCTTAAAGAAATTTAGCAACACGTCCTCTGTGTTCCTGGGATTATCAGTTATGTTCTTGAAATGAACTTTATCCGGGTCAATGAACCCAATGTCACAGATTCCGTTGATTCTGCATTCACGTATCTTCATTCTGCATAACAAAAGAATTTTGTGAGGATAATTACAAGCAATGAACAAGAGCTTATGACTATAAATAATTAAATTAGACGAATTAATTACTTACAGACAATAACAGCTGATGATAGCTTTGTCGAGAGCACGTTGATTGTACATCTGAAAAACTCTTTGAACTCAACATGCACAGCATATTTTTGGAAGTAGTGTTGGTCCCTAACATGAGCCATGAAAGAGAATCTCCCTTCTTTTGCGGCGTCCCTGTACCACTCATGCAAATTCCATAACTTTGTTGTTAGAGCACTCGGAATTTCCACCAGAGGCAGCCCGAGTTCAAATTCAAATCGCGGGGTCCATTCCGCGATGGGGAAACCTGTGTCGCCCATGCGGACTTCTCCAACCTCGATATCCTGAGCTTCAGAAGGCACAATGAGCGGGGCGATCGATTGTGCTTCTTGTTCTCCGAGCTGGGCAACTCTTTTCCCTACCACTTTCTCTTGATGTTTCTCTTGCTCTTTCTGTTGCTCGTTCTGCGAGGTAAGTACCTTGTCAATACCTCAATAATAGTCTGAAATGGGCGGCGGTGGAGGGTCATACAGGTTATCAACGGTGCGATCTTTTACCTCATTGGGTATAGTCTTCAGGAGTTCCTTTATGGGGTCCAGTTTTGCCTACTCTCTTTCATGTTTTTTCTGTGCAAACCAGAGTCTCGCCTTCTCCTGTGCAGCCGCATCTTCTTCCTCCTGAGTCATCTCAGGAGCTGGAGCCTTGACTTCCTTTGGTTTTTTTCCACGTTTCTTGACAGGGGAGGAAGACATGAACAACTTCCGCTTTGTCAACTTAGTAATGGGCGCATCAGTCGGCTTACGGGATGGCGCGGGCGATGGACTCGCGGCGGCGGGCTCCCAATCATCGGGGGAGGAGTCGGTGGTGGATGGACTTTGCTGTGGTGAATTTCTAGCGGGAGGACTTTGCTGTCGTGAATTTCTAACGGGAGGAGTCGGTGGCCTTGGCTCCGAGTCTGGAAACTTGATGTATTTCTTATTCCATATACGATACCAAGCTCGACTTCTCCCAATGTCTTCTCGCCTTCAGCTCCAGGAAATTCAAGAAGTATTTGGTGGAATCCCGGCATAACTTTTTTGACCCCGACACGAGCAAATCCAGCCGGAATCTCGCCAAAATGGAAGGTTGCTCCAGGCTGATGTGGCAAAGTATCCAATCGCCACGCGTAAGTAATGTTCATCATTGGCGCATGTAACTCACAATTTATCTTCTCCGTGATATCATCCACGGGGTAGTGAGGCGACGGTTCATGAACGGATGGATTTTGTACCAGCGTGGAACCCACGCTGCTTTTCCGCTGAGATGGGCAGACATCGGCGGCAGGATCTTCTACTCGCATCTGAGATTCACGGCTGCGGGTAATTGAGGCCAGTTGCTCTTTCACAGCCTGGATTCCACGCTCTAGTGCAGTAACCCTCTCCACCTCCCTCCTCTTACTTCTGATATGTTTTCTGTAAGTTTCAACGTCCTGCGGAAATCCTTCAAGATAACCAACCCCGCCACCTCTGCCGCGATGTCGTACCCAGTGTTCTTTATTCCCGAGGGCTAGTGTAAGCTCGTCGTCCTCTCTGTCGGGAACATATTTTCCCTGTGCAACTAGTTTTAGTACTTTCTTTATTTTCTTGACGACTATTTTAACTCTATCCCACCATTTTCCCTTTGCAACAATCCGCCCTGTCTTTCGGTCCAACACAGCCCATGCGCGAACAACCATAGCTTGGACCTTTCGGGCCAGGTATCTGTCTGCGGACGGATGCCTGCGAGACGCAGCTCGTTTTCATAGGCTTCCCACTTAGGCACGGCAGTCTTGTAGCCACCTGAGCCCAAATGATGGAAATATTCCTTCTTCCCTGCATTCAACTTATTCTGGGTCGATCGGGCCACAGCGACGGCCGATGTCTTATACGCCACAAATTCATCCCATACATCTTTTAGCTTCTCTAGACGTCCAGTGAAATCTGGAGTTTTCTCCGCCCCATATTTTTTCCACAATGTATTCTTCCAGTGGTTGAATTGCCGGGCCATCTTGCTAAGAGTAAACTCCTTGACTTTATCCTTCCTCTTCTCTGGGAGATCTGCCGGCAGGCTGAATTTAGACATCATCGAATCCCAAAGGGTATCTTTCATCGGCTGCTCGAGATATTTTGCGCCAATGTTGGCTTTCTTCGGCTCGTGCCATTCAGCCACGGTGATCGGGACCATTTCCCTTACAAAAACTCCGCACTGAGCAACATATTTTGTGTAGATTCCTTCAGGTTTCGTTGGTGCGCCTTTCATGCTAACTTCGTCGATCTGCAAAGTTGCACCATCCGGCAGCTTTACCCCTTTGGCGGGGCCTCGTTTCGGAATTGATGACTTAGATCCGGAGGGCTGAAAGAAAAAATGTTTCGTTAATAAGTGTGCATATAAATCAATTAATGCATCTATCAACAAGACTTATATTATATATACCTTGTCGGAGCCGCTCTTAGCTAGTGATCTGGAGTTTTGTAACGACATTTCTGCTTCGTCTTCTTCATCGTCGTCTCTGTAGTTTTGAAGCTCAAGTCCCTCACCGGAGTCGTTCAGACATTTGGCGCTGAAATCTTCAGCGTCTTCATCGCCGGAATCTATATCTCCTGATGAATCTTCTCCATCAGAATCTTCTCCAGCGGAATTGGGTCCGGCAGCGTTGCCCCATATTAGTTGTTCGAGACGGTCTTCTTCCTGCAAATTTCGGATGAAGGTGGTGGCATCGTCGTTGATGATGGGGCATCGCCCTCCATAGCTCAATGTCACTGCAAAATTTTCAAATTTAGCTATTTTTTTCAAACTTAATAAGATTTCAAACTTAACAACATTTCAAACTTTGCAACATTTCGAACTATCTAAATGACTTAGCAATATTTCTAAATTTACAATATTTTCTAAACAACTTCAAACATAGAAATTTCTAAGTTTGTATTTCCTAAATAATAATAAGCTACGTAGCAAAATTTGCATCTCTAAACTTTAATAATAATATAAGCAATAATAACTTTACTAGAAACTTGCTAAGTTTTTCAAATTTGCTAAACAATGAAAAAATTGCTAAGTTTTTCAATTTTGCTAAACAATCAAAATATAATAATAATCTATAATTAATAACCTAAACAATAATAAGCTAAACAAAATAACCTAAGCAATAATAAGCTAATTATAATCTAAACAATAATAGCTATAATAACCTAAAATTCAAACTAACAAAATTCAAACTTAGCTATAATAACCTAAAATTCGAACTAACAAAATTCAAACTAACAAAATTCAAACTTAGAAATAACCTAACTATAACCTAACTAGCTATAATAACCTAACTATCTATAATAAATTAACTATAATACACTAAAAATGAACACTAGCTACTTAAAAAAAGTACTCAAAAAAAGTACTTAGTAAAAAAAATTACCTTGTGATGGCCGGCCGGAGTCTCGATGGATGTGGAGGCCGGCCAGAGTCTCGATGAAGGTGGAGGCCAGCGCGGGGCGGCGAGGCGCGTCGCCGGAGGTCGGAGTGCACGGCAGAGGCTCGTTGTGAGGCCGGCGTCGATGGAGGCGCGGTGGCGAGGCTCGACGCCGTCGATGGAGGCCGACGCGGTGGTGGAGCAGTGCTGGGCCGGAGGGCGGAGGCGGCACGTGGCCAGAGGGCGGAGGCGGCGCGCAGCCGGACGTCGGGCAGGGCTTCGCCGGAGTGGAGACGCGCGGCAGGGCTTCGCCGTAGTGGAGCGGTCGTCGACGTCGGAGACGTTAACTTAGCGATTTGGGGATCGATTCGTCGATCCGCACTTAAAACTGCCCCAAATACCCCTTTAGCACCGGTTGTGCTCTACAACCAGTACTAAAGGGTCTTTAGTACCGGTTGTAGTCTACAACCGGTACTAATGAGCCTTTTGATATTTTTTTTGTCTTTTTTTTTCTTCTGTTTTTTTGTCACTTTTTTCTTCTTCTGTTTTCTGTTTTTAATATCTATTTGGTTTCTATTTGTTTTTTCTCTATTTTCTTTTTCTTAATTTTCTACAAAATTGTAATAATTATGTATCTATTTGTTGGGGGACACGTGTCCTCCCCGACGCTGACGTAGGACACGTGTCTAACAAAATAGACACTTGTCCCGGTACGACAGGTGTCTGGCACGAGTCGTGACCGCGTAGCCCGCCTTTAGTACCGATTGGTAATACCAACCGGAAGTAAAGAAGCACACAGATCGTGTGTGTTTTTAAGCGCTTGCGAGCCGTTGGATCAGGGGTGTGTTTCTTTGAAAAACTTGTGAGTCGTTGGATCAGTGGGCATGTTTCTTATGGACCAGCCAATGACCCTATATAAACCCTCCCCCCCCCCACCCTCTCCAGTTCATCGATGCAGAGCCACATGACCGAATACAAAGCATTCGGATTCCCGTCATACGCCCAACAGTGCATTTGATATGCAGGCACTCACGAGCCACTGTTTGGCTGTATGACGGGGAAACCACGTGTTTTATTCTATGTACAAAATACTCCAGTTCATCGATCGAATACAATGCATTCGGATTCCCGTCATACGTCCAACAGTGCATTTGATATGCGGGCACTCACGAGCCACTGTTGGGTTGTATGACGGGGAAACTGTGTGTTTTGTTCTATGTACAAAATACTCCAGTTCATCGACCGAATACAAAGCATTCGGATTAAGTAAGGTAACTATTGAACCAACAACATAATGATACCAAGCCTCTTGACTAATGGCATATTTTCTAATCTTTCTAAGCTTCATCTTCATCTCGTGATCCAAACGCATTGCCTTCATCTTGATCTCGTGATCCAAGCGCATTGCCTCCATCTTGATCTCGTTGTCATCGACGACGTCGGCAATCTTGAAATCCCAATCCATCTTCTCTTCGAGACGAAGATCTTCACTTCTTTTCAGATTTGCTTTCAAATCATTGTTTTCTTTCATAAAAAACTTGACAATAGGGTCGGTTGGAATTTCTGGTTCAACTACCTCCTAAATAAAATTATATGCACATCAAGTTGGTCGGCATAATTGTTATAAACACGAAATTAAACAAATATGTCGTTATAAAAAACAATCGTACCACATCCGAGTAATACAGCGGACGAGAGCCGGTGGGGACAGATGTCAAAACCATGACACTATAGCAAACAATTATACAAATAAGAAAATTATACAAGTAATAATTATGCATCTAAATCATATAACTAACATTTTTTTAAATAACAAATATAGAAACAAGAGGCTCACCGAGGTGGTGTCGGCGACGGAGCGGCGCGGGCGATCGACGGCAGTGAGGATCATGGGACGGGACGACACTACATAAAACCACAAATTATACTTTAATTTGAGCTCAAAATGCATATAAAACAAATGAAATCCCTAACTTAGGCATTTCATCAAACACCTTGCAAGCACCACCAAAATCAAACTTGCTAAACTTGCACAAAAATGAGCTAACCTTGAAATGCCGGAAGAGAAGATGAAGTTGTGCTAACCCTTCTATATGTAGGTGCCACAAATCTTGCAAGTTGTTGGAGAAACAATGGGTGAATTTTGAGCTTGGGAGAGCAATGAGAGAGGGAAAATGGAGTTGAGTTGGAGCTCAAATGGAGCTGGCTCGGGGTGGAAGAAGGGTTATAGTGGCCGAGCCCTTTAGTACCGGTTGGTATTACCAACCGGTACTAAAGGCCTCCCTTTTAGTACCGGTTTTTAATACCAACCGGTACTAAAGGGCCAGCCATGGGGCCACGGGCCGAGGCCGCATGTGCTGGTGGGCCCCGAGCCCTTTAGTACTGGTTGGTATTAACAACCGGTACTAAAGGGTGACCTTTAGTACCGGTTGGTATGCGCAACCGGTACTAAAGGGTGGCGCCGCTTGGCAACGGCTGGCACACAAGCCCAACCGGTACAAATGCCCCCTTAAGTACCTGTTTTGGTGCAACTGGTACTAAAGGGGGCGCACCAATGCCTCTGTTTCTACTAGTGATATGACTAGAATAACCAGAATTAAACTAATCATGCGATCTACTAAAACCGTAGACAAGCCGAACAAATGTAGAGCAACTAGCACAAGCAGGAACTCTAGCAGCATATCGAACAAGAAGATCAAGAGGACATACGTTGCGGCAACAGTAGCAGCAGCGGCCCCGGTGTCGCCCATGTCGTCGATGAAGAGGTTGGCGATGTCGGGGAAGAAGTCGTCGTTGGGGAAGAACTCGAAGCCAGCAGCATGAGTGCGCTCCCCAAAAACCTGATCGCCCCTCTCCCGTATAGGATCAAAAGAGGCGGGGTTCGGAGGCCTGCTGTCCCTTCAACCGGTGCACGCCGGAAGACGGGATGGAGAAGACTTGGAAGACGGCGGCGCAAGGTTCTGGAACTAGGGCGGCGAGCGCCCATCTGTTGCGTATGTTGGCGGCTAGGGTTTTCCTCTGCATATATAGTTGATACGTCTCCAACGTATCCATAATTTCTGTTGTTCCATGCTTATATTGTACCATTTGCTACATGTTTTATATACACTTCATATCACTTTTATGCATTTTCTGGGACAAACCTATTAACAAGATGCCATAGTGCCAGTTCCCTGTTTTCTGTTGTTTTTGGTTTCAGAAAAGTACTTCTGGAAATATTCTCGAAATTGCACGAAACAAAAGGCCACGTCCCTATTTTTCCAACATGTACACGGAGTCCGAACGAGAGACGAAGAAGTGCCACAAGGAGGCCATACCACAGGCCGGCGCGGCAGGTGGGCCCGCCACACCACCTGGTGGTTTGGGCCCCTCGGGACTCCGCCGACATCGCCTCTTCGCCTATTTAAGCCTCCCGACGCGAAAACCCTAAAGCACCGAGCCTTTCATCTAGAATACATCCGCCACCGCCGCCGTCGTCAACCCTAACTCGGGGGGTTCTGAAGCTCTTCCCGGTACCCTGCCGGAGAGAGGGGATCATCACCAGAGGGCTCTACACCACCATGCCTGACTCCGGAGTGATGTGTGAGTAGTTCATCCCTGGACTATGGGTCCATAGCAGTAGCTAGATGGTTGTCTTCTCCACTTGTGCCATCATGTTTAGATCTTGTGAGCTGCCTATCATGATCAAGATCATCTTATTGTAATGCTACATGTTGTGTTTGCTGGGATCCGACTTATATTGATACCTATGTCGAGTTGAATATTATTATATCATGTCTATGTCATTTGTGATCTTGCATGCTCTCCATTACTAGTGTGGGCTCCGGCCAAGTTTGTACTTGTAACTCCAAGAGGGAGTATTTATGCATGATAGTTGGGTTCAACCTCTATTTAACCTGGGATAGTGACAGCAAGTTCTAAGGTTGTAGATGTGTTGTTGCCACTAGGGGTAAAACAGCAATGCTTTGTTCAAGGATGAATGTATTGTTTACATTATGCACATTACTTAATGCAATTGTCTATTGCTTGCAACTTAATACTGAAAGGGGTGCGGACGCTAACCTGAAGGTGGACTATTTAGTCATAGATGCATGCTGGATAGCGGTCTATGTACTTTGTCGTAATGCCCAAATGAATCTCATAGTAGACACCACAACTCGCACATGCATGTTTTATGCACTTATGAATTGTCAATTGGCCAGCTGTAATTTGTTTACCCAGCATGTTAGTTATCTTATTGGAGAGACACCACTAGTGAACTGTGGACCCCGGTCCATTCTTTTACATCTGAAATACAATCTACTGCAATCATTGTTCTTTACTGTTTTCTGCAAACAAATATCTTCTTCCACACTGTACGTTTAACCCTTTGTTTTCAGCAAGCCGGTGAGGTTGACACCCTCACTGTCTCGTCGGGACAAAGTAGTTTGATTGTGTTGTGTGCAGGTTCCACGTCAACTCCACAAGAAGTTTCTGGCGCCGTTGCCGGGGAGGGCAGGCGCCACATCCTCCCCTTCGACGCCACAAGTTTTCTGACGCCGTTGACACCTTCAGAACATCATCTATCTCCTACTGGATTGATAACCTTGGTTTCATAACTGAGGGAAAGCTTGCTACTATATTCTCCAAACCTTACACTTGAGATATCCTGACGAACGTGCACTTCGCGCGCATCAAGCAAGATTTCTGGTGCCGTTGCCGGGGAGATTAGAGGTGCTTCTGAGACAAGTTGACAACTACAACAACAGTACAAGTTTCTGGCGTTGCCGGGTTGGTCGACCTTGCTGCTGCAAGGGGAGTCTCTCACTTCCAATCATTTTACTTTGTTATTTGTCTTGCTTAGTTTATTTTTATTTAGTCTTGTTTGCTCTCTTTATCAAAAAACACAAAAAAATTAGTCCCTTTTTATTTCAAATTACTATTATGAATAGTTGTTTTTAATGTTTTATCTCTATGAATCTGGATCTTGTTATAAGAATCACCGCTTGTCTCAAAAAGGGAAACATCTATGGGAACAAATAAGAAGATTGAATGGTTTTGCTAAGAACTTGTGTTCTACATATGATGAATCCTACTGCTTTAATGAATCTCTTTGCTATAGAAGGCACAAACATCTACCTTTCCAATGTGAGTATACTGATAATGAAACCTTGGCTGCTTATGCTAAAGGAAACTATGACTTTGGTAATCTTGAACAAATTGAAGAGTTTATTGTTTTTAAGGGTGCCCTTGAAATTAGATCTTATCTTGAGCATAAAACTGATGCCCCTTATAAATCTGAATGTATTGTCATACTTAAATATTGTTGTGATACCTACAAGGATAATAATTCTTACATTACTGAACATCTTGAGAGGATGTTTCCTCAAAAAGATGAAACATGTGCCTTGCAGGAACCCGAGGGAGAGGAAATTGCTGAAACTGTGATCTCATTGGATGAAAAAGAGGAGGAGAGTGAAGAACAAAAGGAGGATCTACCTTCTAATGATAGTAACTTTTTAACTCTTACACTTTTTGATTGCCCTCCATGCTTACCAAAGGAGGATGAATGTTATGTTCCTGTGGATTCTTTTGAAATATTCCCTATGAGTAAAACTTGTGAGAATAATTATGCTCCTGTTATCTATGATAATCCATGCTATTTTGATAAATCTTATGATAATCCTTTATTTGTGGCTGATATCGAAATGCATGGTACTAAAGAGTTTTGCTTAGAAAATGTTTATGATAAAGCTCTAGATGATGGTCCTATATTACTTGATAATATTAATTGTACCATTGATGAAAATGGGATTGGAGAGGTCTTGACTCTATCTAGGAGTCTCAAACCTCTTGAGAATGATCAATCATCTTGTTATAAAATTGTTAAAAGTGGGTTCGAAATTTTAAATCCCACTACTTATGAGCTTGATAAGAACTATGTGCTTGTAGATCATGAAAAGCATGCTTTATGTGATAGTTATATTATTGAGTTTGTTCATGATGCTACTAAAAATTATTCAGAGAGAGGGAGACATGAGTTCATATGTTATAATAATATCAAGTCTCCTCTCTTTATGATGGAAATTTTGAAGTTGCATTTGTTTCATCTTGCTATGCTTGTTGCTTTATGCTTCAATGATTTGTTTTCCTACAAGATTCCTTTTCATAAGAAGTGGGTTAGACTTAAATGAGTTTTATATTTGTCTCTTGATGCTCTATTTGGTTTTCAACTCTTATTTTTCATGAGAGCATCATTAAAATCTTCTAGCCTAGCTGAAAGGCATTAAAAAAAAGCACTTATGGGAGACAACCCATCGTTTTTATTTGCTATTATTTTTGTTTTCTTTGAGTCAAGGAGTTTTGTTACTTCTGTAGCAACTCTTTTGTATCTTTATTTTATCGCAATGTTGTGCCAAGTAAAGTTCTATATTGAAAGTTGATGCAAGATTTGGATTTCTGCGCAGTAACAGATCTTTAGCTGTCACGAATTTGAGCTTTTCTCCCTGTAGAAAATTCAAAACATTCGACGAAAAATCACGCATATTCCTGAGATATGTACGCAACTTTCATTATTTTAGGCTAGATCCATCTGAGCAACTTAAGTGCCTCGAAAAATTCCGTCTATACAGACTGTTCTGTTTTTGACAGATTCTGCCTTTTGTTTTGCATTCGCTCTTTTACGATGTTTGAGTGGATTTCTTTGCTCCACAAAGCATTTGTGGCTGTAGCTAATGTCCAAAATCTTTGGGAATGATTGTTTCATTACAGAATATAAGAATTTGTATGTATGCACTAACCCTCTAATGAGAACTGTCTTGGGTTTGGTGCGAAGGAAGTTTTCAAGGATCAAGCGAGAAGGGTGATATTATGTGATCAAAAAGAGTGAAAAGACTAAGCTTGGGGATGCCCCCATGGTTCATCCCCAACCATATTCAGAGAGACTCAAGCGTCTAAGCTTGGGGATGACCAAGGCATCCCCTTCTTCATCAACAAACTTATCAGGTCATCTCTAGTGAAACTATATTTTAATTCTTTCACATCTTATGCGCTTTACTTGGAGCGTCTGTGTGCTTTTATTTTTTGTTTGTGTTTGAATAAATCTGGATCCTAGCAATCCTTGTGTGGGAGAGAGACACGCTCCGCTTTTTCATGTGAATACTCATGTTCTTCACTTATATTTGTTGAGTATTCTTAACTAGCTACTGCAGTGATTTTAGCTCCTGTTTTTCATGCATCTCTTCGAGCTGTTAGCACGTGTTTATAAACACTCTCTTGCTGCATCATATTATCATTTGGAGAGTTTATGTTTAAATAAGTTGATTGGTGTTTGCTTGGAAAAAGAAAATGCTACATGTGGTAGTGGTATGATGAAAAGCTTGCATAGTCTTGTAGATCATTGAAACTTTGATAACTTGATTCTTTGCAAATGTTTTGAGGTATTAGATGGTAAAGCTTGCTGGTTAATTTAGTTAAAACAGTAGTGGATTGTTGTCTTTGAGCTTGTACCGTACTACAAACTTTACTAAAATTGTTGAAGGTGTAGTTGGACTTGATAGCTTTCCATGTCTGAAAGTTCATCGTAGTAACTAGTTGTGCTGAAGGTCGAGGGATCTAACGGGGTACTTTTGCCGCCGTGAACGGCCCTTCTTGGAGTAAATTTTAATCATGCTCTTAATGTTGAACCTGCTAGTTGTTTGCAGTAAGCTTGTGAGTTCCTTTTGACTAATGTTAAGCTACGGTTTTTGGCACTTCCACCATCCATATTTTGCTAGCCTCTTCGGTGCTGTGCATTGCCTTCTGCTCACATTGAGAGTTGTGCATACTTTGCCAGTACATCCAACCCCGTGGGAGAACTTCCTCTTGTTCTCCTACACATAAGCCTATACATCTTCCTCAAAACAGCCACCATACTTACCTGCTACAGCATTTCCATAGCTGTTCCGAGTTATATTGGCATGCAACATCCATCATACATTACATGACTTGTTGTCATTCATCATATACATATTGCTTTGCATGATTCTATACAGCTGATGTGTGGTTTTACCCATGTTACGCTAGATCATTGCATATCCTGCTACACTGGCAGAGGCATTCAGTTTCATACATCATGTCTAGTTCATTATGAGTTATTTTTACCAAAAAGTGTGTTGTAATATTAGGATGTTGCCCCTGAATGTGAAAAGAGCCATTGAGCCATCGAAAAGAGAAACAGAAAAAGAAAAAAAAAGAAAAAAAGAAGAAGAATAAAGAAATAGGGGGCAACATTCCTATCCTTTGTTCACACTTGTGCTCATGTTATAGCACCTGCATTATTCATAGTCATCACTTCTACTCATGTTTAGCACATATACTCCATGTGAGAGAGTTTTCATGTTTTACTTGTATAACTATGTGGGGAATTTACACTATAAAACTTGGGTTGTATATTCCAATGATGAGCCTCCTCAAAAGTGCTCCAGGTCTTCATGAGCAACCAAGTTGGATGCACCCCCACTAGTTCCATTGGAGAGCTTTCATACACATATAGCTCTATGTGCATCCGTTGCATGGCAATCACTACTCCTTACATAGCTTCGATCATAAGACTTCCTCTTGTCTAATGATCACTTATAGCTTTGTGAGAATTTCTTCCTTTGGCCTTCCCAACCCCCATTATTGTTCTCTTTGCCATAACATCATGGTGCCAATACCAAATGCTTGCGCTCACCGGTTGAGTAGACTTCGAAACAGTTGATTCATGACGTTCATGCTTATGTTTACTTGGTTGAATCCTTCTATGTTATGAAAATTTACTTGATGCTTGGTTTGAAGGATAGAACTCCTATGCTGGATACTTAAATCATCTTTAATGAACCTTGTACAGTTTCATGTCTTTGAAGCAATAGTTCATGAAAACTTTTAGCTTGTTTGACTCTTGCTTTGTCTTTTGATATCAACTATATACATTTGCCTTGAATGATTTGATCACAGCTTACATGTCTTACAATATTATGATCAAGATTGTGTGAAAGCATGTCTCCTCAGAAATTATTTGTTGTTATCGTTTTACCTACTCGAGGACGAGTAGAACTAAGCTTGGGGATGCTTGATACGTCTCCAACGTATCCATAATTTCTGCTGTTCCATGCTTATATTGTACCATTTGCTACATGTTTTATATACACTTCATATCACTTTTATGCATTTTCTGGGACTAACCTATTAACAAGATGTCATAGTGCCAGTTCCCTGTTTTCTGCTGTTTTTGGTTTCAGAAAAGTACTTCTAGAAATATTCTCGAAATTGCACGAAACAAAAGGCCACGTCCCTATTTTTCCAACATGTACACGGAGTCTGAAGGAGAGACGAAGAAGTGCCACGAGGAGGCCAAACCACAGGCCGGCGCGGCAGGTCGGCCCGCCGCGCCACCTGGTGGTTTGGGCCCCTCGGGACTCCGCCGACATCGCCCCTTCGCCTATTTAAGCCTCCCGACGCGAAAACCCTAAAGCACCGAGCCTTTCATCTAGAATACATCCGCCGCCGCCGCCGTCGTCAACCCTAACTCGGGGGGTTCTGAAGCTCTTCTCGGCACCCTGCCGGAGAGAGGGGATCATCACCGGAGGGCTCTACACCACCATGCCCGCCTCCGGAGTGATGTGTGAGTAGTTCATCCCTGGACTATGGGTCCATAGCAGTAGCTAGATGGTTGTCTTCTCCACTTGTGCCATCATGTTTAGATCTTGTGAGCTGCCTATCATGATCAAGATCATCTTATTGTAATGCTACATGTTGTGTTTGCTGGGATCCGACTTATATTGATACCTATGTCGAGTTGAATATTATTATATCATGTCTATGTCATTTGTTATCTTGCATGCTCTCCGTTACTAGTGTGGGCTCTGGCCAAGTTTGTACTTGTAACTCCAAGAGGGAGTATTTATGCATGATAGTTGAGTTCAACCTCTATTTAACCTGGGATAGTGACAGCAAGTTCTAAGGTTGTAGATGTGTTGTTGCCACTAGGGGTAAAACAGCAATGCTTTGTTCAAGGATGAATGTATTGGTTACATTATGCACATTACTTAATGCAATTGTCTGTTGCTTGCAACTTAATACTGAAAGGGGTGCGGACGCTATCCTGAAGGTGGACTATTTAGGCATAGATGCATGCTGGATAGCGGTCTACATACTTTGTCGTAATGCCCAAATGAACCTCATAGTAGACACCACAACTCACACATGCATGTTTTATGCACTTATCAATTGTCAATTGCCTAGCTGTAATTTGTTTACCCAACATGTTAGTTATCTTATTGGAGAGACACCACTAGTGAACTGTGGACCCCGGTCCATTCTTTTACATCTGAAATACAATCTACTGCAATCATTGTTCTTTACTGTTTTCTGCAAACAAACATCATTTTCCACACTGTACGTTTAACCCTTTGTTTTCAGCAAGCCGGTGAGGTTTACACCCTCACTGTCTCGTCCAGACAAAGTAGTTTGATTGTGTTGTGTGCAGGTTGCACGTCAACTCCACAAGAAGTTTCTAGCGCCGTTGCCGGGGAGGGCAGGCGCCACATCCTCCCCTTCGACGCCACAAGTTTTCTGACGCCATTGACACCTTCAGAACATCATCTATCTCCTACTGGATTGATAACCTTGATTTCATAACTGAGGGAAAGCTTGCTACTATATTCTCCCAACCTTACACTTGAGGCGGCTCGGCGAGATTCCCGCAACCCGCGGCGTGTCGTGACGAGACGGACGGACGGCGGCGGAGGAGGAGGAGTGCGCACGAGAGAGCCTTCCTATTCTCGCATGCTTACCAAGTGCTAGCACAGCTCACTATATAAAGTGGTGCAGCACTCTCCCAGCTAGCAGCATGGGACTAAGATTGCATTCACGTACACACACAGCGAGCCAAATAAATGGGCCAGATGGGAATTTTGAATTTTAGTAGTTGGGCTTTTCAGGTTGTGGCCCAAGTACAGCCCAACACCAAAATTTTAGCAATCCCCCACAAAGTCTCATTGGCACATTATACTGCTTCTGTTCCAAAACATTGTTTTATATACCGGTGTTTAGTGGAGACTGTTAAGTTGAACACCACTTAGAAATTTGCTACGCTAGACCGCAACTTGAATAGTGGACTAGGCCTTGAACTACAAGTTTGCTACAAATTAGTTTCACACAAATCCTTTACCGATACTGGGCTACCGTAAGGCTTCTCCGTGGTTTGGAGATTATACGTCATACTGCGAGACCTTTCATGAGTTTATTAAAGAGCACCCAACTCTCACGGACTGCGACATTTAAAAGTCAGACTCATATCGGTGTATTCCTCAAGAGATGTTCTGCAGGGCAACATCTCCGCTTATAAAAGTAAGCCGCTTGGAACACATTAAGATAAACATCAACCTGCCATGCAGATCAGGAGAGTATTGCATCTATGCGGAGTGGAAAATAATGTAGGATATTCTCCTCCCAGCCGACCAACAACTTGTCACCCACTTCTACTTCACGGGATCTCCGATCACATAGAATGGTTTACCGTTGTGGACAACTCATCCGTGGGTCTCAAACCCATCTCCCTCGATGCACTATCTATCACATTACGTGATAAACCCTTTGTGAAGGGATCTGCCAAATTCTTAGACGTTTGGATATAATCCAACGCAATGACTCCGGAGTTCTTTAATTTTCGGACAGATTTCAATCTCCTCTTCACATGCCTTGATGACTTCATATTATCCTTAGAACTTTTAATCTTGTGAATCACAGTTTGATTATCACAGTTCATAAGGATAGCGGGTATTGGTTTTTCAACCACAGGTAAGTCCATCAAAAGCTCTCGAAGCCACTCTGCTTCAACAGTGGCTGTGTCTAATGCTGTGAGTTCTGCTTCCATAGTTGACCTCGTTAAGATGGTCTGCTTGCAAGACTTCCAGGAAACAGCTCCACCACCGAGTGTAAACACATAACCACTCGTGGCCTTAATCTCATCAGCATCAGATATCCAATTGAATCACTATAACCCTCCAGTACTCTTGGATACCCGGAGTAGTGAATTCCATAGCTCGCAGTGCCTTTTAAATAACGCATAACTCTCTCGAGCGCATGCCAATGATCATCTCCCGGATTAGAAACAAACCGGCTCAACTTGCTTACAGCAAAAGAGATGTCAGGCCTCGTGGCACAAGCCAAATACATAAGCGAGCCAATAATCTGAGAATATCTCAGTTGATCTCTAGCATCTGTTGGTTCTTTCGAAGCAACACACTAGGATCATATGGTGTCGGAGAGGGTTTACAGTCGTCATACCCGAAACGACTTAATACCTTTTCCACATAGTGAGACTGAAGCAGTGTAATCCCACCATCACCATCTCGCAGCAGCTTGATGTTCAAGATAACATCAGCTACTCCTAGATCCTTCATCTCAAAACAACGAGATAAGAAATCCTTAACCTCCTTGATTAAATCAAGATTGGTTCCAAAGATCAGTATGTCATCGACATACAGACAGAGAATAACTCCCTCGCCCCCACCATAGCGATAGTACACACACTTGTCAGATTCATTTACAATGAAACCTGCAGCAGTCAAAGTTCTCTCAAACTTTTCATGCCATTGCTTAGGAGCTTGTTTTAGGCCATATAAAGACTTCAACAACTTGCACACCTTTCCTTCCTGACCAGGTACTACAAAACCATCAGGCTGATCCATGTAAATTTCCTCGTCTAACTCTCCATTTAGGAAAGCTGTCTTCACGTCCATTTGATGAACGAGAAGCCCATGCGAGGCAGCCAATGAAAGTAGCACTCGAATCGTGGTCAGTCTAGCCACAGGTGAGTAAGTATCAAAGAAGTCTTCACCTTCTTTCTGGGTATAACCCTTGGCCACAAGCCGCGCCTTGTACTTCTCAATAGTACCATCAGGCCTAAGCTTTTTCTTGAACACCCACTTACATCCTACAGGTTTACACCCATAAGGACGATCAGTGACTTCCCAGGTTCCGTTAGCCAAGATGGAATCCATCTCGCTACGGACAGCTTCCTTCCAGTAGTCAGCATCAAGAGATGCATAGGCTTCTGAAATGGTACTGGGTGTGTCATCCACAAGGTACACAATGAAATCATCACCAAAGGATTTGCAGTCCTCTGTCTCTTGCTCCTAACAGGAACTTCATTGTCATCCTCCACAGGATTATCAGTGTGTTCTATCGAAATGGTAGGATCAGGAATATCAACCAATTCCTGACTAGATGTATTAGGTATCTCCTGATTTGATGAGCTAGGCGTATCCTTCATCGGAAAGATTTCCTCAAAGAAAGTCGCATCTCTCGACTCTAAAATTGTACCAACGTGAACGTCGGGTACCTCAGATTTTACCACCAAAACTCTATAGCCAACGCTATGAAAAGCATAGCCCAGAAGAACACAATCCACAGTTTTTGGTCCAAGCTTGCGCTTCTTGGGAATTGGTATATTGACTTTCGCCAAACAACCCCAAGTTCGAAAGTAAGAGAGTCTCGTATTTTTCCTTTCCCATTCCTCAAAAGGAGAAACAGTTTTCGTTTTCATGGGAACTCGGTTTAGGACATGACAAGCTGTCAATAAAGCCTCCCCCCACCATGCCTTGGAGAGACCCGAAGTGTCTAACATGGCGTTAACCAAATCAGTTAGAGTTCGGTTCTTTCTTTCGGCCACCCCATTTGACTGAGGCGAGTAGGGAGGCGTCCTCTCATGGATTATACCATGTTCCGCACAAAACAAATCAAACTCATTGGAAAAATACTCTCCACCACGGTCGGACCTCAATCGTTTAATTTTCCGATCAAGTTGGTTCTCTGCTTCAGCTTTATAGATTTTGAAGTAGTTAAAAGCCTCATCTTTTGATTTCAGAAGATACACATAACATATCTAGTGGAGTCATCAATAAGCGTCATGAAATATTTCTTTCCGCCTTTTGTCAACCACCATTCATCTCGCAAAGATCAGAATGTATAAGTTCCAGTGGTGCCAAGTCTCTTGCCTCCGCAGTCATATGGGACTTGCGAGGTTGCTTAGCTTGCACACATACTTGACACTTGGAACCTTTGACAGTAGTGAATTTCGGAATTAAATCCAAACTAGCTAGCCGCGTCATGGTACCAAAGTTAATATGACAAAGTCGTGAATGCCAGATATATGCTCAATTTCACGACAAATATTATTAATAACTTTAGTACAAAAGTCTGACAAGAGAGGCGGAACAAGCCTCCGCACTCATAGCCTTTACCAACAAATTGTCCATACTTGGATATTACAACTTTATTGGACTCGAAAACCAACTTATAACCATCTCGACATAGTAGCGATCCGCTGACGAGATTTTATTGATGGAGGGCACATGATGAACGTTCTTCAGCGCACGGTCTTCCCCGAAGTAAACTTCAGATCGACCGTACCAACACCACGAACAAAGCATGTGAATTGTTCCCCATCAGCACGGGGAAGTCCCTGTGATCTGGTAAGAAGAAAACATGGAGGCATCAGCACAAACATGTACATTAGCACCAGTGTCAATCAACCATCAGGAGAATGACAAACTGAAAGGATGGTGGGAAATATACCGTACCCAGATTCCTTCATTCGGTGTCACCAATAACAACATTGGCAGTCTTGCCTTTGTTCTCAGATCCGCGCAGCTCATGGCGGTTGGGACATCGAGGTGCCCAGTGCTCCGGATCACCACAACATGGCATGATCCTTTCCTCGGCTTGTTGTTGTTCTTCTTGAAGTTGGTAGGCTGTGACGGTTTGAACCGTCCATCAGACTTGCCTTTACCCCCAGAGTTACCCTTGTTAAATTTGGACTTGTGGGGGGCTGGTAGTTCTTCTTCTGTACCACATGGGCACTAGAACCAGCCTCGGCAACTCGAGCACGTGTATCCTTCGCTCTCGCCTTCTCTTCCACATCAAGCGACCCAATGAGATCCGAAACGGAAAACTCTTGTCTCTTGTGTTTCAGAGAAGTAGCAAAGTTGCTCCATGAAGATGGAAGCTTGGCGATAATGCCACCGGCACAAACTTGTCCGGTAAGTTACACTTGAAGTGCTCAAGTTCCTTTGCGAGCGACTGTATCTCATGAGCCTGTTGTACAACAGAACGCTCATCAGTCATCTTGTAGTCATAGAATTGCTCCATGACGTACAACTCGCTGCCAGCGTCCGAGGCCCCAAATTTGGCCTCGAGCGCATCCCACATGCCCTTGCCAGTGTCAAAGGACATATACGAATCCACAATGGAATCGTCAAGGATACTCAGAAGGGCACTCTTAAACAGAGTATCGAGCTTCTCAAAAGCTTCATGTTGTTCAACATTAAGCTCGCCCTCAGGTTTGCCTTTGGTGGCAGCATAGCAGTTACTGTTCTGAAACCAGTAGACTGCTCTCATGCGCCACCGTTTGTACAGGACACCTTTGAAGGGAAACGGCTTCGTCGACGCGAGAAAACCAGGCGATACAAATTGCCTATAATCAGGTTTTTGGATTGTTGAATATATAAGCAATTTAGCAGTAGATTTAATCCACAAAAATAGTAAACATGATATGACTAGAATAACCAGAATTAAACTAATCATGCGATCTACTAAAACCGTAGACAAGCCGAACGAATCTAGAGCAACTACACAAGCAGGAACTCTAGCAGCATATCGAACAAGAAGATCAAGAGGACATACGTTGCGGCAGCAGTAGCAGCAGCGGCCCCGGTGTCGCCCATGTCGTCGATGAAGAGGTTGGCGATGTCGGGGAAGAAGTTTTCGTTGGGGAAGAACTCGAAGCCAGCAATCACGCGAGTGCGCTCCCCAAAAACCTGATCGCCCCTCTCCCGTACAGGATCACAAGAGGCGGGGTTACGGATGCCTGCTGTCCCTTCAACCGGTGCACGCCAGAAGACGGGATGGAGAAGACTTGGAAGACGGCGGCGCAAGGTTCAGGAACTAGGGCGGCGAGCGACCATGTGTTGCGTATGTTGGCGGCTAGGGTTTTCCTCTGCATATATAGTGCGGTCCAGGTAGGACGTGGACGCAGCCCACGATCGAGTCGGTAACGTCTCCACGTAAGGAAACGACAAAACAATTAACGCGTTCGTTAAGTATTAATTAATGACCCAATAAATTTCCCAGACCGCAAAAATATAAGCTCGGCTCAGCGAGATTCCCACAACCCGCGGCGTGTCGTGACGAGACGGACGGACGGCGGTGGAGGAGGAGGAGTGCGCATGAGAGAGCCTTCCTATTCTCACATGCTTACCAAGTGCTAGCACAGCTCACTATATAAAGTGGTGCAGCACTCTCCCAGCTAGCAGCATGGTGATGACCCACAAGTATATAGGGGACCGCAACAGTCTTCGAGGGATTCGACACAAGGGGAGCCAAAGAATACTTGAGAGCCTTAACAGCGGAGTTGTCAATTCAGCTGCACCTGTGAATAGTCTTGCTCGACACAGATTATCAGTAGCAACAGTTTTATAGCAGTAGTAGCGGTGAAATAATAGCAGCAGTAAACAGAGACAGCAGTAGTGATTGCAGTAAACAGTAGGATTAAAACACTGTAGGCATAGGGATGGATGAACGGGCGCTGCATGGATAAGATAGCTCATATAATAATCAAGACATAGGCATTGCAGATAATAATGATAAAGCATCCAAGTACTAAGTAAACGTAGGCATGTGTTCCGTATATAGTCGTACGTGCTCGCAATGAGAAACTTGTACAACATCTTCTGTCCTACCAGCCGGTGGCAGCCGGGCCTCAAGGGAATCTACTGGTAATTAAGGTACTCCTTTTAATAAAGTACCGGAGCAAAGCATTAACACGCAGTGAACACATGTGATCCTCACATCGCAGCCATTCCCCTCGGCTGTCCCAATTATTGTCACTTTGGGACCGCGGGTTCCGGACAACAATATGTGTATACAACTTGCAGGTATGATCAATAAACAGTGCATATCATTATGAAACAATAACATGTTCAGATCTGAAATCATGGCACTCGGGCCCTAGTGACAAGCATTAAGCTCAACAAGTTGCAACAACATCAATAAGTACTAACAACGGATACTGGGCACCATGCCCTAATGATCTTATAGCTTATTACATGAACAATCTCATCCAATCCCTACCATCCCCCTCAGCCTACAGCAGGGAATTACTCACACATGGATGGGGGAAACATGGATGGTCGATGGAGAAGCGTCGGTGATGATGATGGCGATGATCTCCTCCAATTCCCCGTCCCGGCGGAGTGCCAGAACGGAGTTTCTGGTCCCCGAAATAGGTTTCGCGATGGTGGCGGCGTACGGTGATGTTTCTGGATGAAGTGGACGACCCCCCGACGTTTTTAGGTCAGAAGGGTTAAGTAGTCGAAAGGGGGACTCGGGGAGGTGCCCGAGGCGCCCTCCTCATAGGCTGGCGCGGCAGGCCCCTGGGCCGCGCCACCATGTGGTTTGGGCCACTCGTGGCCCATCTCCGCCTCCCCTTCTGGCTCCGTGAGTCTTCTGGTAAAATAGGAGGTTTGCGATCTTTTCTGGTGTTTTTCCCGAAAGTTGACTTTCTGCACAAAAACAAGACACCAGGGCAATTCTGCTGAAAACAGCGTTAGTCCGCATTAGTTGTATTCAAAACACACAAGTTAGAGGTAAAACAATAGCAAAAGTGTTCGGGAAAGTAGATACGTTTTGGACGTATCAACTCCCCCCAAGCTTAGCTTATTGCTTGTCCTCAAGCAATTCAGTTAACAACTGAGTGCGATAAAAGACTTTCACGAACACATTTGCTTCATATGATGCATATATTCTCACTATATGTACAAATGCTTAGCAATTCAAGATGAGGCAAATGCAAATAATGTCACTCAATAGGCATGTAAACTATGAAAAGATACCAACATACTAATAGCAACAACATGAAACATATTAATTCACAAGATTGTAATGCTCATAATAGGATATGATAAGATGGTATCTCGCTTGCCCGTTTTTGTACAGCAAAACATAAATGCCCAGGCACCTCTGAAGTTCATGGGAAGACTAGAATCAAAGATATCAAAGATAAAAGCATCAAAGTTATATCATAGTTAACCACATTCTGGGACAAGCATATTACACTAAGAATGACAACTATGCTCTCGAGAAAGTGCTCAAAGAAAGGTGGTGACTCAACATGAAAGTAAAAGATTGGCCCTTCGCAGAGGGAAGCAGAGATTATCATGTGCTAGAGCTTTTTATTTTTAAAACAGAAGCAAAATTGTTTTGGGAAGTGTTTGTTGTTGTCAACGAATGGTAGTGGGTACTCTAACCCCCTTGTCAACCAGACTTTCAAGAGCGGCTCCCATGAAGGACGTTATTTCTACCAGCAAGGTAGATCATCCCTCTTCTCTTTTGTTTACACATGTATTTTAGTTTCATTATGGGTGACACTCCCCCCAACCTTTGCTTGCACAAGCCATGGCTAACCGAATCCTCGGGTGCCTTCCAACATTCACATACCATGGAGGAGTGTCTATTGCAAAATTAAGTTGCTTACTGATAAATCAGGGCAAAACATGTGAAGAGAATTATTAATGAAAGTTGTAATTAATTGGGGCTGGGCACCCCGTTGCCAGCTCTTTTTGCAAAATTATTGGATAAGCGGATGTATATGCCACTAGTCCATTGGTGAAAGTCTGTCAGAAGTAAATGACAAGATTGAAAGATAAAACACCACATACTTCCTCATGAGCTATAAAACATTGACACAAATTGAGAAGTACTTTGAAGGTTTTAAAGGTAGCACATGAAAATTTACTTGAATGGTTCGAAATGCCATGCATAGGTATTTATGGTGGACACTTTGGAATAACTTGGTTTTCATGGTTTTGGAAGCACGAGCAGCATTCCCGCTCAGTACAAGTGAAGGCTAGCAATAGACTGGGAAGCGACAATCAAGAGAGCAATAACCGTCATAATCATGCTTGCGACAAAATGAAATTAATTGAGACATAAAAGTGATACAAGAACTCTGAGTCAAAATAAATCATCAAGGCTTAATTGACTTTTGTTTTTCAGTCATACGCATGCATGAGCATGTGCCAAGTCAATTCGAATGAATTATTCAGAGGAGGATACCACAATGTCATACCCTCTATGAATAGAACAATGCAAGCAAACATCAACATAACATGCTACCACTATTAATAAATTGGGACCGATCATGAGAGAACAAGAACTACTAAGCATCCACTAAATGACATATACCTCACATGAACCAACTAAGCATGCTCACATAGATGAGTATATGTACAAAAATGAAAACAAATGGAGTTCATACCAGCCTCTCACCCCAACTCAAGTTGTTGTAGATCATCCTTATTGCTTTTTCACTTGTGTTGCTTCGAATGATAAGAATGAAAACCAAGCTCCATCGGAGTCACGGATGGCTGTCCAACTCTGAAAACACTATACAAAACCAAAAAGAAACAACAAATATTTTTGGGTTTTCGAGTTTTTGAAACAAGAGCAAAAAGAAACAAACAATAAAGCAAAATATTTTTGGATTTTTGAATAACAAACCGAATTTTAAAACTAAGCAAACTAATACTGAAACTTAAAGAAACAAATGAAGAGAAACAACAGAAATATTTTTGGTCTTTTTGTGTTTTGGAATGCAGCAATAAAAGGTAAACAATTAAAAAGAAAGAAAGAAAACTGCAACATGGATATACAAAGTATCGACAAGATATGATATGTAAATGAGTGAGATGTCGATATACCTCCCCCCAAGCTTAGGCTTTTGGCCTAAGTGGAGATCAATAATAACGCGGGTAGGAACTCCAAGCCGGCGGGTCATACTGGGCGTGCTCAACATCCGGCTCCGCTGAGGAAGATGAGGCAGAGGGTCCAGCATCCCCAGGATAGGGGCGCGAGCCCCCAGTCCCGGAAAACTGAGTGGAGTCCTCGTCCGCCCATTCTCCATCGTCCTCTGTGTGCAGGGCATGATCCCTCAAGTATGCATCGAATTCATCCTCGGTGACTGACCAAACATTCCTGAAACCAAGATCAAACAAACGTGGTGCAGGCAAAGCGACTATTCGCTCAGATTTAACCATTTTCCACCTCCCCTTCTTGGCAAAAGGCACCTCATAAGATAGATTATTCAAAGTAGACCAACTAGTAACAAAGCCATGCCTCCCCATGGAAGCAAAATCGAGCCTCTCTAAAGGAAGCTGCAAATCATTAGGGAGAGCTACTACACCATGCATAGCTAATAAACGAGAAGCAATGAGTCCTCCACAAAATCCACCTTTCTCGCGATTGGCAGCAATGCGAAAGGCTATCAAGGCACCCAAATTATAACTCTTATCATGTTGCAAGGCTGCTGCTAGGAAAGCTAAATCAGGAATGGATAATTTATTTGCAGTCTTCCTAGCAAGTACACACCTCGTGATGAAGTAAGCAAAATATCGAATGCATGGAAATTGAATACTTCGAATTTTACCACTTTCATCTGAGTAGGTTCTTCCTTGACATATTACCTCGTATAGGTCCGTCAAATGCTTGGGTTGCCCATGTATCTTCCCTCGTGATCCCCATTGCGGCACCCTAATTGCTGCACAAAAAGCATCAAAAGGCAAGTGGACACTTTTGTTGTAAATTTTATAGTGAACCATAGGGTTAGGTGAAGACCAATCAAATCTAAAGTCCTGCACCACAGACACAGTTAACTTTGCATATTGGTAGGGTTCTCCCTCTACAAAATCACTCAATCCTGTATTAGAGACAAGAGTACGAAAATCACGCAAGATCCCCGAACTTCTCATGAATTCCAAGCATGGATAGCAGGATGGGAACACTCCTTCTTCACGATGGATCCCCATGACCTCAGGAACCACCAATTCATATTGATTTAGTTGGTGTTCATTTCCCTCCATCCTCTGAAATTTTTGACACATATCATAAAAATTATCTTTGAAGCATACAAATGAGGGGAACTACTATATGGACTTGCTAGAGGACTAAACATGCATCAAAACTGATTATATCAACATAGAACAAGCATGCATACTCACTTAACAAGTCACCTACAGCAGCAAAATACTCAAGGTATACTCTACTAAACAAAATTCTACTTGGATACATGGAGGAGTCACATACCGGAGAGCAAATGGTCCAAATTTCAGCAACAAAGATGGGCTGAGCAAGGAGATCGAAAAATCTCGAGCAAGAGCAGCAAGAACACGGGTTTGAGCAATGGTGGTGTGTTTGTTCGGGAGAGAGAAAGAAATGAGAGGAAGATGGGTGAGTGGAGGGCCAGGTGGGGCCCACACCATGCCACGGCGCGGCCACACCCTGCCGCGCGGTGGGGTGGTGTGGTGGCATGGTGGGTCCCCCTGGTCAGCTCCAGGCACTCCCACATTCCTCTTTAAAAACTAATATTTAAGGTATAATTTTCAGAAATTTTTGAAAACTTTCATTTTGCACATTTTCTGGATATTTAAATAATAAACTTAGAGCAGAAATAGAATTTTATAAAGACCAGTTTCAACTAAAACTTTGCAAGTTCAGTAACACAACAGTAGGTAAAACAAAGTTGAAGAAAGAAATGTTGTTTAGCTCTTTTATGTATGCAAATACATTTGATAGCAAGGTTGATCAAGTCTTGGCACCAAATAAATTTACATGACACAAATGATTTAAACATCATAAACACTCATGTTACCTTGTATTGTATTGATATGGATCCAATCATAATGTTTTGATATCCTTCTTGATGATCATATATAGGGCAATCAATACTTCCCACTTTGATAGTTTTAAAATTGGAGATGGTATTGACTCCATAAATCTTGTCAACTTTCTTGGGGAAATAAACAGTATGTTCTTTATCATTAACATTGAAAGTTACTTTTCCTTTATTGCAATCAATAACAGCACCTGCAGTATTTAGAAAAGGTCTTCCAAGAATAATAGACATATTATCATCTTCAGGCATTTCAAGAACAACAAAATCAGTCAAAATTAAACAATTGTTAGCTACTTGAACAGGGACATCCTCACAAATGCCAACAGGAACAGCAGTAGATTTATCAGCCATTTGCAAAGATATATCAGTAGGTATCAATTTATCAAGATAGAGTCTCTTATAAAGAGAAAAAGGCATAACACTAACTCCTGCTCCCAAATCACATAAAGCAGTTCTAACATAATTATTCTTGATGGAGCAAGGGATGGTTGGTATACCTGGATCTCCAAGCTTCTTAGGAACCTTGCCATTGAAAGAATAATTAGCAAGCATAGTAGAAATTTCCTCATTAGGAATTTTCCTCTTGTTAGAAACAATATCTTTCATATACTTTGAGTAAGGAGGCAATTTAATAGCATCAGTCAAAGGAATTTGCAAGAACAAGGGTTTCATCCATTCACAAAATTTATTATAATGTTCTTCTTCCTTTGATTTTAGTTTCTTAGTTGGAAAAGGCATTTGCTTTTGAACCCAAGGTTCCCTTTCACTAACTTCTTTATCAAGAGCATCATTTTTATCCTTATCACTATCAAGTTCATTACCACTTTCAGTTTCAGCATCAGAGATAGATATATTATTAGGATCATTAACAGTTTCAGAGGATTCTACAACATTTTTATGTTTCTTCTTCTTCTTTTTCTTAGAAGGAGAAACTGGATTTTCAGCTAGTTGAGAATCTTGTTCAATTCTTTTAGGATGTCCCTCAGGATATAAAGGATCCTGAGTATGAGCTCCACTTCTAGTGCTAACATAGACAGGTTTAAATTTTTCCTTAGAAGCATTGGCTAACATGTCTTGTTGCACTTTAGTGAGTTGATCAATTTGAGTTTGAACCATATGGAAATGTTTAATAAGCATCTTAACATCTTAACATTGAAAGTTACTTTTCCTTTATTGCAATCAATAACAGCACATGCAGTATTTAGAAAAGGTCTTCCAAGAATAATAGACATATTATCATCTTCAGGCATTTCAAGAACAACAAAATCAGTCAAAATTAAACAATTGTTAGCCACTTGAACAGGGACATCCTCACAAATGCCAACAGGAACAGCAGTAGATTTATCAGCCATTTGCAAAGATATATCAGTAGGTATCAATTTATCAAGATAGAGTCTCTTATAAAGAGAAAAAGGCATAACACTAACTCCTGCTCCCAAATCACATAAAGCAGTTCTAACATAATTATTCTTGATGGAGCAAGGGATGGTTGGTATACCTGGATCTCCAAGCTTCTTAGGAACCTTGCCATTGATAGAATAATTAGCAAGCATAGTAGAAATTTCCTCATTAGGAATTTTCCTCTTGTTAGAAACAATATCTTTCATATACTTTGAGTAAGGAGGCAATTTAATAGCATCAGTCAAAGGAATTTGCAAGAACAAGGGTTTCATCCATTCACAAAATTTGTTATAATGTTCTTCTTCCTTTGATTTTAGTTTCTTAGTTGGAAAAGGCATTTGCTTTTGAACCCAAGGTTCCCTTTCACTAACTTCTTTATCAAGAGCATCATTTTTATCCTTATCACTATCAAGTTCATTACCACTTTCAGTTTCAGCATCAGAGATAGATATATTATTAGGATCATTAACAGTTTCAGAGGATTCTACAACATTTTTATGTTTCTTCTTCTTCTTTTTCTTAGAAGGAGAAACTGGATTTTCAGCTAGTTGAGAATCTTGTTCAATTCTTTTAGGATGTCCCTCAGGATATAAAGGATCCTGAGTATGAGCTCCACTTCTAGTGCTAACATAGACAGGTTTAAATTTTTCCTTAGAAGCATTGGCTAACATGTCTTGTTGCACTTTAGTGAGTTGATCAATTTGAGTTTGAACCATATGGAAATGTTTAATAAGCATCTTAACATCATTGGAGGTTCTCTCCACAATATCATGCATCTTACTAATAGCTAGAGAATTTTCATGCAAATGATTCTCTACTCTCATATTAAAATTATCCTGCTTAATAACATAATTATCAAATTCATCTAAGCATTGATCAGGTGGTTTAGCGTAGGGAATAACTCCTTCATCGAACTTGTGGAGAGAGTGAACCTCAATTATGGATGGATGAGGAATTGGCTTACACAAATCTTCAATAGGTGGAAGGTTCTTCACATCTTCAGATTTAATACCCTTCTCAATGAGAGTCTTCTTGGCCTCCCTCATTGTTTCATCATTCAATTCAATCATACCTCCCCTCTTCTTTGATATTGGTGTCGGTGTAGGTGTAGGGGTCGGCGCAGGTAGAGTCCAATCATCATAATTCTGGCTGATTTTAGCCAATAATTCTTCAGCTTCTTCAGGGGTTCTTTTCCTGAAAACACAACTAGCACAACTATCCAGATATGCTCTAGATTCAATGGTTAGTCCACTGTAAAATATATCAAGTAGATCATGCTTTTCCAAATCATGTCCAGGCCGAGCTCTGATAAGAGAGCAAAACCTTGTCCATGCCTCTGGAAGTTTCTCTTCATCTTCCTGGTCAAAGTTATAAATTCTTTGCAAAGCATCATGTTTAGCACTAGCAGGGAAATATTTCTGAAAGAAAACATCAAGCAAACCAGCAGGACTAGTAATAGAACCAGGAGACAAGTTGTTATACCAAGCTTTAGCATCATCTTTTAATGAGAAAGGAAAAATCTTAGCAACAAAATAGCTACGCTTCTTAATATCATCAGAGAATAAGCCACTCAAAGTAGAGAACTCATTCATGTGCTCTACAGCACTTTCACTCTTAGTGCCACAAAAAGGAGTTTTCTCAACAATGGATATATGAGATAAATCAAGAGAAAAATCATAATCCTTATCTTTAATGTTTATAGGAGAAGTGGCAAACTTAGGATCAGGTGACAACTTGTATTTAACAGCATGTTGTGCAAGAAAATTTCTCATATTACTTGCACCAGTAGTAGCATTACATTTATCAATAAAATCATCATCAATTTCCACATAAGTTTCATCAAGATCATCATCACAAGTATAATCCCTTAACTCAGGTGAATAAACAGGAGTAGTAGGACTTTCATTAGGTGTTCTAGTATTTTCAAGTTGTTTAGACTTAGCAATAGCAGCATCTAAAAGTGGACCTAATGAAATATTCTCATCAATCACAGTAGAAGCATCATCAACATTATCAGAGGCAATTTCAGATTCAGCAGTAGTACCAACACGTGAAGATTGTGGTGGTGTAACAAGTTGACTCAATACAGATGGTGATTCAAGAGAAGCAGAGGTACTAAGTGTCGTACCTTTTCTTGTAGTGGAGGGCAATACATGGACCCTCTCATCACGAGCTTTACCCATGATGAATAAATTTCAGCGAGCAGTATAGATCACAAGTGAACTCCCAAATAAAGCTATGCTCCCCGGCAACGGCGCCAGAAAATAGTCTTGATAACCCACAAGTATAGGGGATCACAACACTCTTCGAGGGAAGTAAAACCCAATTTATTGATTCGACACAAGGGGAGCCAACGAATACTTGAGAGCCTTAACAGCGGAGTTGTCAATTCAGCTGCACCTGTGAATAGTTTTGCTCGACACAGATTATCAGTAGCAACAGTTTTATAGCACTAGTAGCGGTGAAATAATAGCAGCAGTAAACAGAGACAGCAGTAGTGATTGCAGTAACAGTAGGATTAAAACACTGTAGGCATAGGGATGGATGTACGGGCGCTGCATGGATAAGATAGCTCATATAATAATCAAGACATAGGCATTGCAGATAATAATGATAAAGCGTCCAAGTACTAAGTAATCGTAGGCATGTGTTCCGTATATAGTCGTACGTGCTCGCAATGAGAAACTTGTACAACATCTTCTGTCCTACCAGCCGGTGGCAGCCGGGCCTCAAGGGAATCTACTGGTAATTAAGGTACTCCTTTTAATAAAGTACCGGAGCAAAGCATTAACACGCAGTGAACACATGTGATCCTCACATCGCAGCCATTCCCCTCGGCTGTCCCAATTATTGTCACTTTGGGACCGCGGGTTCCGGACAACAATATGTGTATACAACTTGCAGGTATGATCAATAAACAGTGCATATCATTATGAAACAATAACATGTTCAGATCTGAAATCATGGCACTCGGGCCCTAGTGACAAGCATTAAGCTCAACAAGTTGCAACAACATCAATAAGTACTAACAACGGATACTGGGCATCATGCCCTAATGATCTTATAGCTTATTACATGAACAATCTCATCCAATCCCTACCATCCCCCTCAGCCTACAGCAGGGAATTACTCACACATGGATGGGGGAAACATGGATGGTCGATGGAGAAGCGTTGGTGATGATGATGGCGATGATCTCCTCCAATTCCCCGTCCCGGCGGAGTGCCAGAACGGAGTTTCTGGTCCCCGAAATAGGTTTCGCGATGGTGGCGGCGTACGGTGATGTTTCTGGATGAAGTAGACGACCCCCCGACGTTTTTAGGTCAGAAGGGTTAAGTAGTCGAAAGGGGGGCTCGGGGAGGTGCCCGAGGCGCCCTCCTCATAGGCTGGCGCGGCAGGCCCCTGGGCCGTGCCACCATGTGGTTTGGGCCACTCGTGGCCCATCTCCGCCTCCCCTTCTGGCTCCGTGAGTCTTCTGGTAAAATAGGAGGTTTGCGATCTTTTCTGGTGTTTTTCCCGAAAGTTGACTTTCTGCACAAAAACAAGACACCTGGGCAATTCTGCTGAAAACAGCGTTAGTCCGCATTAGTTGTATTCAAAACACACAAGTTAGAGGTAAAACAATAGCAAAAGTGTTCGGGAAAGTAGATACATTTTGGACGTATCACATGGGACTAAGATTGCATTCATGTACACACACAGCCAGCCAAATAAATGGGCCAGATGGGAATTTCGAATTTTAGTAGTTGGGCTTTTCAGGTTGTGGCCCAAGTACAGCCCAACACCAAAATTTTAGCAATCCCCCACAAAGTCTCATTGGCACATTATACTGCTTCTGTTCCAAAACATTGTTTTATATACCGGTGTTTAGTGGAGACTGTTAAGTTGAACACCACTTAGAAATTTTGCTACGCTAGACCGCAACTTGAATAGTGGACTAGGTCTTGAACTACAAGTTTGCTGCAAATCTAGTTTCACACAAATCCTTTACCGATACTGGGCTACCGTAAGGCTTCCCCGCGGTTTGGAGCTTATACGTCATACTCCGAGACCTTTCATGAGTTTATTAAAGAGCACCCAACTCTCACGGACTGCGACGTTTAACAGTCAGACTCATATCGGTGTATTCCTCAAGAGATGTTCTGCAGGGCAACATCTCCGCTTATAAAAGTAAGCCACTTGGAACACATTAAGATAAACATCAACCTGCCATGCATATCAGGAGAGTACTGCATCTATGCGGAGTGGAAAATAATGTAGGGATACTCTCCTCCCAGCCGACCATCAACTTGTCACCCACTTCTACTTCACGGGATCTCCGATCACATAGAATGGTTTACCGTTGTGGACAACTCGTCCATGGGTCTCAAACCCATCTCCCTCGATGCACTATCTATCACATTACGTGATAAACCCTTTGTGAAGGGATCTGCCAAATTCTTAGACGTTTGGATATAATCCAACGCAATGACTCTGGAGTTCTTTAATTTTCGGACAGATTACAGTCTCCTCTTCACATGCCTTGATGACTTCATATTATCCTTAGAACTTTTAATCTTGTGAATCACAGTTCATAAGGATAGCGGGTATTGGTTTTCAACCACAGGTAAGTCCATCAAAAGCTATCGATGCCACTCTGCTTCAACAGTGGCTGTGTCTAATGTTGTGAGTTCTGCTTCCATAGTTGACCTCGTTAAGATGGTCTACTTGTAAGACTTCCAGGAAACAGCTCCACCACCGAGTGTAAACACATAACCACTCGTGGCCTTAATCTCATCAGCATCAGATATCCAATTGGAATCACTGTAACCCTCTAGTACTCTTGGATACCCGGAGTAGTGAATTCCATAGCTCGCAGTGCCTTTTAAATAACGCATAACTCTCTCGAGCGCATGCCAATGATCATCTCCCGGATTAGAAATTAACCGGCTCAACTTGCTTACAACAAAAAGAGATGTCAGGCCTCGTGGCAGAAGCCAAATACATAAGCGAGCCAATAATCTGAGAATATCTCAGTTGATCTCTAGCAGTCTGTTGATTCTTTCGAAGCAACACACTAAGATCATATGGTGTCGGAGAGGGTTTACAGTCGTCATACCCGAAACGACTTAATACCTTTTTCCACAACCCACGGCGTGTCGTGACGAGACGGACGGACAGACGGCGGCGGAGGAGGAGGAGTGCGCACGAGAGAGCCTTCCTATTCTCACATGCTTATCAAGTGCTAGCACAGCTCACTATATAAAGTGGTACAACACTCTCCCAGCTAGCAGTATGGGACTAAGATTGCATTCACGTACACACACAGCCAGCCAAATAAATGAGCCAGATGGGAATTTTGAATTTTAGTAGTTGGGTTTTTCAGGTTGTGGCCCAAGTACAGCCCAACACCAAAATTTCAGCACTCACACATTGAAGCTGCACTATCATGGCGACATGCGTTTACGGTTCCGTGCGCTTCCACATATATATTTGTCCTACATTGCAGCTGTCGTATAATGCAACCTTGGAAAAACCAATGTTGATGACCGGTGAGGCTCATGATAAATTTCAGTTCCCGCGATGAACCACAATCATTTTTCTTCCCCACCTGTCATCACGGATTCAACGAGGTACACACAATATTCCTATCAAGGTGATCAGCTTTTCTGCCGAAGTATTGAGCATAAGATACATGTACTATTGTGCTATGCTGCAGGTACTAACCAATTTGTGTATGAAAGTTTACGTTTCAGTTAAGCCATTTAGATATGGTTAATCTCACCTCATTTTTGTGTGACCTTTAACAGCGCTGAACCCTGATAGGAAAGATGGTCCTGCTACAAATTATAAGGTTGATGCTGCATTTTGAACATGGTCGACTGGATTCTTCTCACGTGCACTAAAGCGAAAAATTCTTCTGAACGATAGCCTATCAAGCAACACTACCATATTTATGTCTATGATTTTGCTGTTATTGTACGTTTTCTCTGACTATTTGATCTTAAGCATTGTAAACTACTCAACGTTGTCACCTGTATTGGCAGACCATTATATTGTAGGCCAGCAGCGAATCAAATTCGTGTACCTTTTCACTACTGGTTTGAGGAATAGATTCCAGAAAGTACCTTCATATTGGGCACCTATGTCCAATTTGTGTCATCCATCCTGCTTAGTGACTACAAGTTACTATATGGTTCAGGATAGACAGTGTGTTCTGCCCAACATATACATAACGTTATTTCTGCATTAGCTTTGTTTCAGCTCAAGAATATGGCCATTGCTGAAATTAGCATTTTTCATTTATTTATCACAGCCCACAAACTATGCACTAAAAGTTTCAATGTCAAGAGGGTCTACTCCTAGCTAAATTATAAATTTCTCTAAAATACTGGCTGTAAACAGCTTTTCGTCCAAGTCTATCTACACACTATATCCATACATAATTGTATTAGTATCATGTTATGCTACATTATTTATACACAGTAATTTAATGTTTTAATGTATACTAAAAAATGGGGCAAAAAGTTGGCAATGTAAAATTATTATTGAGACTATGAACCAGATATAGCACTAACTAAGAGCCAACGAGCACTTTCGAGCTGACCAACAAGATGCCAAACATAATATGGTTCATATTGTGGGCCTCCTTTCTTTCCCATAAACAAAACATGCAGTGGTTAAGCGAGCCAATTCGGAATAATTTGAATATGTGCTTGCTAAATTTCCCTCATTTCATAATAACCACAAATATTACTCACGAACTTGTATATTTTTATTAACTAGCAGAAACATTATAATACCACGGGTAATATTTATGCATAAAAATAAAAATAAAATGTGAACACAAGCACAATATGTTACACTAGTACAAAACTCATTGCAATCTGTTAAATTATCACAAAACTCATTCCGAGCTACTCTTTTCTTCACACTTGTTTTCTAGTTCTCCAATCATGCAAGGTGTATACAAGAATGACCTCTCTACGTATCCGGACTCTGAATAATTGTGATGTGTTGGACCTAATACACCTAAATGCTGATAAATTGATGTTTTCAACTGATACGCAAAAGCGAGAGATGAATTTGTCAAGAAAATAACTTCCTTGTAAGGATGGAATCCCAGGATGCTAATATTTCTAACATAGCCTAAGCCCTCGGTTTTTATATGGACAACATTGTCTTCATCGGAGTCCCATTCAATATTCTTCTTTGCTATCTCTTTGTTAGTAGTGTCTTTTTCATCACCAGAATTATAAAACAATGATCCACTAAAGCCTTCTTCTTCTTCAGATATGTCATCTCCTAGCAAATCAATGTTGGCGTAGTGATCATCATCTAAGATCCATTTTTTGGTTACTTGATAATAATGGTATGATAATGCCACTTCTCCTTGATGCTTCAACATCCAATCTCTACAACCAGATGATTCATTAAGGACCCAAACCGATAGTTTGCACGGCTCTTCAATTGCTGCAAAGCACACCCGATTTTGTGAACCGCCTAAGTAAGTATGTGCTTCTGCACACTTCGTTATGCCAATCGGTGTTTTAATTACTTGGTACTTGTCCTCGTGCAAAGACAACCTACAATGATCATTAATTTAGAACACTTAGTTAAAACTTCAGCCGAAACAATGAGGATCTAAGATAGTGCATGCATGTACCTCATAACATAAGCACCACGACATTGCACATAAAGCGTTCCTTCCAAGTGTACGGCATGGCGCCAGAAGTGTCGAAAGGGACTTGATTCGAGCCGCAACTCCGACACAAACCCCGCAGCTTCACCTTCGCGTGCAAAGGATCTGTTCTCCCATCGCCCGGTCTTGGAGGAGAAGACTTGCAACACGCACGGAGAGGGCGGCCACTCCACGAGACGGTACCGGCCATCCGTCTCCTCATATCCATCCGTCTCCTCATCATCTTCCTGGGGCGGAGGTGGTACCAAGAACACCTCGTAGTGTGGCGACACAGCGGGCTCAAACACGATGTAGCCGGCCCAAGTCCTTGCCTCCACCAATGGTGGCAAAGCTGTCCACTCACGCGTTGCGGGATTAACGACCACGAGCTTCCTGGCCGAGTAAAAGGGTGCGTAGAGAATGAGTCCGTTGCGGTGGTCTCGGACGGAGCCCCAGGTTATGCGGTGTGCGTGGGGTAGGAAGCGGAGCCTGCCGTCGATTTGGGGCCCGGCCGACGACGGGCGCTCGAGGAAGTGCTGATGGTCGTAGGCGGTGTACTTGAGGAAGAAGCCGTGGACCGAGTGGGGCAGCGTGTGGCGGAGCAGGAGACGGCGCTCGTCGATGAGGTCCTGCCATGGCCTGCAGACGCGCCGGGACAGGGCGAGGTCGCGCGGACGCAGGCAGGCGAGGATGTTGGCGAGCACGTCCTCCGGTAGCAAGTCCGTATCCATCGCCGATCGATCTCCAGCTAGGGTTGATTTTGTTTTCTCTTCCTATGGATCGTGTATATGACGTGTGTTAACTTGTACTGTATCTGATTTGGTAGTCCTACTTCGCGGGTCCTAGTTTGTTTGGGAATCGTTGTTCAACGTAACTCCCAGAGTCCGAGTAGGTTTAGGTTAGTTTTGTTTCGTGTGTGTATATATACGCACACTAGTAGGTTTAGGAATTCATAGGTTTTAGAGGTTTGCAAGTTGAGAAAAAGAGAAAAAACACGTCTGCCCCGTAGCTATAGGTTTAGAGTGCTTGGATCGCATTGTCTCCATAGCCTGCATCAATTCAAACGCACCTCGTCTCTTTTCCCCAGATGGATCACCATGGTCCATATGCCAGGCCCTAGACGCGTCACCGTCTTCGACGACCTTCCTGGGTCAATCATCGCCCGGGAGATATTCTGGAGGTTGTCAGCCAGGGACATACTTCGCTGCAGCTCCGTGTGCAAGTCATGGCGTGGCGCCACCACCGCCAAAGAATTCCTGCTCGACCACCACAGCCGCCAGCCATCGCTCCCCCGTCGCTGGTGGTGGTCACGCAGGAATTCGTTGGTGGAGGTGGCGTGGCGCCACGACTTGCTGACGGCGCCGCAGTGGAGGACGTCCCTGGACGGGCAACCTCAGGAATATCTCTCTGCTGATGTTCGACTCAAGGAGGTGGTCAAAGACGGTGGCAACCTCTGGCATGGTGATTGACCTGATATCTTAGCTAGGCGGCGAATTTGTTGTTCCGAATTTCCGATCGACAAGTCTTGCCTTGAGCTGCCGAGATAACGTATCGAGGACTTCGAAACGAGACAGAAGTTTTCCCGATCGACGAGTTTTGCCTTGAGCGGCTGAGTTTAAAGGGATATCTACAACTTCGTTTGTACGGCCGCTGGTCTTATTGGGAAGTACGAGTCCATGTCCCTATCATTGAGGTATGGGCTGTGTGATTCGGCTTTGCCCAGTACGAGCTTTCTTCAGTGCAAAAAAAAAAAAGTACGAGCTTTCTTCGGTGGATACTACAGTAGTTCTCTAACAGAAGTAATTATCTTTACCCAAAAAATGGGAAATAACACTTTTGGTATCACCACTACGGGAGAGCTCGACTTTGCCGTGCGACAGCTCTTTGCCGTGTGCTGGGCACACGGGAAAGACGAATACACGGCATTGGAGCAGAGAAAGCACACGGCAAAGAGTTGCACACGGCAAAGACAGACAAAAGCACACGGCAAAGAGGGACACACGGCAAAGAAAATGAACCCAAACTAGTATAGACTCATCGGTCCTAAGTTCCTATTCGATCCGGACGTTTGTAAACCGTAACCTCACGGCACACACCCAAATTAAGCGTAACCTGTTCGATCCTATTCGATCCGGATCCTACTTGTAACTTGTCCCGTTACATACCCAGATAAAGCCTCCCGGCCACGTACAAACCCTAGCTACGAGGTAAAACGTAAAAACGGCAGCCACGCAACGCTCGCAGCACACACCCAATTAAGCCTCCCGCCTGCCACGCAACGCTCTTCGCCGAGGAAACGAGATACATGAAGGTGGAGGCAGAGTTCTGTCCACCGGAGGACTTGTTGGCAGACATCCTTGGCCGGCTGCGGCACCGGGACCTCGCCGTGTCCCGGCGAGTCTGCAGAGAGTGGCGCACGCTCGTGGACACGCGCCGGCTGCTCCTCCCCCACGCGCTCCCGCACTCGGTACGCGGCCTCTTCTTCAACTGCCGGGATGACCCCGGGCATTATTTCTTCGCCCGCCGGCGGCACCGGCGGGGCCACGGATCGACGACAAGCTCACATTCTTGCCCGACCGGACCTATGAATATTACAGTGTTCGGGACCACCGCAACGGCCTCCTCCTAGTGTACTCGCAGTTAAGCGAATGCTTGTGCGTGGCCAATCCGGCAACGCGTCGCTGGGCATGCCTGCCGTCGGTGGAGCGCAACTGGAGGTTCGACTTTGACCCCTACCTCGTTTTCGAGCCCACCGAGTCGCCGCACTACGAGGTGTGGTTGGTGCAATCTGAGCGCAGCTTGAGTGCGTGGAACAACGTCGGTGCCTCGGTGGAGTGGAAGTGGAGGCTTGTAAACTGATGGAGGAATGGCCGCCGTCCCCTTGCGTGCTGCAAGTATTCTCGTCCAAGACCGGGCAATGGGAGAAGAGGGACTTTGTTCGGGAAGGTGCAGCAGCAGGGACGGTGGCTGACCTGAAGAAAGAAGGAGATTGCTCCTTGTATCAACGTCGTCAGTCCGCGTACTGGAAAGGAGCACTCTATGTGCACTGCCGTGGCTGCTATATTATGAGGTACTCGATTTCTGTTTGCAAGTATCACCATTAGAATTTCTTTTACATTATGTTGACCTTTTATATATGGTTCATGATCTGTAGATTGTCCTTGGCTGATAACAAGTATCAAACAATTAAAACACCATCAAACATAGATGATGAATGCTCGCCACAATATTGTCTAGGGAATTCAAAAAATGGAGTGTACTTCGCAGCTATTTTCGAGTCGCGTGAAGATCTTAAAGTTTGGATCCTAGAGGAATCCTTTGGCCAAGCAAAGTGGGTGCTGAAGCATGACATTAACCTTGAGTCAACTGCCTTAAACGCATTGTCGACCCGTTGCTCTGATGAACATGGTGGATGGTGGAGCTATGAATTTGAGGGAGAATGGAAAATAGAAGATGGCAACGATGATGATAATTGTTCCAGCGACAAAGAAGACACGGATTTAACTGGAGAAAATATCGAATGGAACTCTGACGATGATGATGTTCTCTCTACTATAGAGGGAGATTAGACTTGCGACGTTGGATACTTTCTCATCCTTGGATTTCATCCTTACAAGGAGGTTGTCTTCTTAACACAATATTCGACAAGGGGAGTTGCCTACAATTTCAATACCTCCAAGGTTCAGTACTTGGGTACAACAAGTAATGGGTTTTCTGACAGTATTGTAAAGTCATTTGTTTATACGCCATGCATGATTGGAGAACTTCCTGAAAGTAGTTCTAATGTTACGCTTAATGATTAGGCGGTTTGCCAGAAGTTGAAGAACGGAAATCCGTTCGAATCTGCTTATGTTCGAGCCTTTTGTATTCTTTTCAGTGTAGCATACAGAAAGAATATCAACAGGTCCGTGTGACTATGAGGCACATGTATACACAGGCACATATGGACTACTTTTACAAGTTAGTTTGAGGTTGGTGTTTAATAATGAATATTAGCTGGAGTTCATGATTCAACACATGACTTGGTATCCATACTTTATTTATTTTTTAAATGCTAAGTTATCATCATTTCTTACAAGAATACAGCAAAAATACCTTTGTTAGTAATTTATTTGATTCTATCAACTGTTCAGTTGTGTCTGAAATTCAGAACTGATGCGGTTTCAGGATAAATTTTGCTTCACTGTTTGAAGGAAGCAACCCTCTTAAAATGTTGATAAGACTCGGATAAAAACTGTCACATATCGAATCATATATGGAACTATTTTGGACTGGTTTACCATCCGTACTTGAGAATTTAGATCTCGCCACATCTGAACTCATGGCATAATTTCCTATTCAACCCGGACATTTTGTTAACTTCTAGAGCCTTGTTTAGCTGGCCCGAGTTTTAATCGACACCTCGTGTAGCAAGCCACCTCTCCCAACCTTGAAGTGTCAATCCACATAGACAGTGACATATTCTCCGACGTCCTCAGCCGCCTGCTTCACCATGGCTTTCCTCAATCGGCCTTCTCAGTCCTGGCGAGTCAAGGGTGTCATGTGCCACTGCTGCTTCGCCACAGTGTTGGGATCATGATTCCCTGAAATGGGTACTCAGAGTGTCACAAAACAAATGTGATGTTTAGAATAGCAACTGTCAACAAATAATAGGTGTTAGCAGCAAGGCTTCCAAAATCGAGATAAACAAACAATTGCAGATTTGATAGATAAATTAGACATCTATATATTTCTAACATTGTCTGTAAAACATTTCATGTTTCCATCTCGTCCCAACATATTTCCCCATACGTTTAGTACGCGAGATAGCCACTCCACGGACCGCCGCCAGTAGGTTTACTTCCATATCGACCCCAGATAGCATCAGTCAGTTGGGGCCTAGTTGTAAGGTTATTGTCTTGTTGATGAGCCTGTTAGATGGAAGTGCCTGGCTCCACTGCAATTAGTGCACAAAACTTCCAGAAAATAGAAAATAGCAGCTGATCATCTGTTATGATTATGATATCCATTGCATAATTCATATAGGCAGCCATTACATTGAATGAAGGCTAGGTTACCATGCTACGGACTAAATAGCTGCCAGATTCTCCAAGTAAGCAGTATGATCATATTCCGTATCTCCTCTGATACTGAATTTAACAGGTCAAAAAGCCACTCATTGCCAGTATTTTGGATGGTTGCATTCTTAGGTTAGTCAGTCAGTTCATTGCATGGAGTAAGAATAGATAAGTGTTGCGGCAAAGCAGCTGCAGATGCGTGCTAGTTTCAGAACGTTCTGTTCTTCATCTCCTCTCGCCCTTTCCTTGTAAAAAATAGTGACAAAGTACTGTGAGTGTGGCATCATACAAATCCGATTCTTGGCATGCATGACAAGGTAAGGTGGGGTGTGGGAGGCATGGCCGTGCATGCACGCGTATGAATGATTGGCTCGCGGCTGCGTACATGATGGCATGTCCGTAACATTGTCAACAAATTTGGATCCATTCATCCATCGTGTAAAAGGGTTTAGCGAACATCTGGGGAGCATACAATTTCTTCATCTATCTATCTTCCACACATGTCTGTATCTTTCACCAAGGTACTAACATCTCGAGGATACACACACTTGCAACATCTAACAAAACAAGCTTTCGTCAGTCATTATCTATCTTCAACACTGGAAAAGAAGATGTTTCCACAAGAGGTGTCTTCATATTTCCATCTTCAACACGAGCAAGCTCATCTTGCCGTTGTGCCTTTAGCTGTCTTCAGAGACGCCATAGCTTCCCTGCACATCACAGCCACCAACAGGGAGTGTTAGATAATGTTGTGGCACAGATGCATGACTACAATATGGTCAAATGGGGAACATCTCATTCTGTTTCTTTTTTTCTGACTTGGTAAACTTATCATTCAAGGGTGCAAAAACAGTGGAAGGTACAAATCTAGCGAATAGAATAGCACTGTTGAAGTTCGTAGTAATTAGATTCATGTCCTTTTTTTTCTAGATGAAAATGCCCATAATAACATATTTCCACATATAACAACCGTGAGGTGTGCTCGAACATGCATGCAACATCGCAAAACGGGTAGTGGATGGTACCTTAATTCACGCTCAATTTCACCATTCTGTGGGTCCAACTTGAGCCCATCAAGAAATGCTTCGCACGCGCCCCGTAGTCCTGATGAACAAGGCCTTGTGAATTTTACTAAAAAATATTGCATTGGTCAATAAAGCAGAAGACGAAATCTTCAATCCCACCTTCAGCAACATGAGTGCAGCGCCATGCCGGTAGCAAGCCTTCAGCCAGTCAGGCTGCAGTTTTCTGCATTCAAGAGCATCTAGCAACGCCTTCTCTCCATCACCCATGCGGAGCAAGCAAAAGCTTCTGTTTGAGAACAAGGTCGCATCGCTAGGGTCAAGTTCAATTGCCTGCATCCAACAAGTTAGAGCAAGATTTGGTGAGTAACCAAAAAAAAGACAACAACTCTGTAGTTTGTTGCTCATGGACTGGTATTCGTACGAGATATGGAAAACCATATGAATACTTTCTTGAAAAGAAAGTTAACCTAAGATCAGACCAGTGACACAAGCCCCCTTATGACATTTTGTTTTGGCCCGGATCAGACCAGTTCTCTTTTACTAAACTACTGATTGGTTGCTTACTAGCTTTTGAGTGGACATGGATGGGGGAATGGGAGATAAGTTATTGAAGCAGGACGGCACAACAGAAGAGATAAACAAATGACCAAAGGAACAACGAGAAAAACAGAACATAGCTGTTATTTGGATTTTATCCTCAAGATACAATAAGACAGTCCAACACCCGTAAGTTGTTGATAGTGGCCTTTGACGTGCAGTTTACACTGATTTTTTCAACCATCCAATCAGTAGTTCAAACTTCAAACAAATGGTGAGTTACAAGAAAATTTACTTCATGCTGAATTATTAAGTCTTAAGTCTTAAACAATTTACTGAACGAACTGTGGTCCCAAATAAAGTACTGGACCAGCAAATCCCAGAGGTTTTACAGGACCGTCAGGTCAGCAAAAGAGCCGAGAGCAGAGTAGCGGTGACTGGCCCTAGGAGAGGACTGGATTAAGTTTAATACAGAGACTATATGAAGAAACAACTACCAACACTAACCAAAGCTTTTGGGGTAACTATTTCGTTTTGAAAGACAATCCGTTGTCTGATGATAGTGAGTTAGAACAAGAAATTTGGGCTTTGGGTGTTAGAAACCCTTGGAGATGCAGATTTGGTTTTGAGATGCCTTCCCACTTCTAACATGCAGATGTTGGCCAGGAGCCAAATCGGGCGAGTAGCAAGGGCATGATGGGAATGGCGTAGAAGGAGCATAAGCTGGAGGAGGAGGATAGATTACCTATCACGAGTTAAGGAAGTTGAGGAGAATTTCGATAGGTTAAAAGAAGAAAGAACAAAAGGTTATTATTATTTGAAATAAGGCCGAGATAAGGTAGGAGTACTACTTTTATGTGTCAAGTCTTGATACCAATACAAGAGAAGGCTACTGAAATATTCAAGCAAGTGATCTAATATCAACAGTAGAATTCAGTGCCTATCTTTCCCTTAAAATAGCCTAAACCGCTTCCAGTCATTCTAGCCTTGACTATGCCACTGAGGCACTGACCAAGTTTCCTTTTCGATAACTAGGCCTTACCATTTGGCGGCTTGAGCATAGTTAGAAGTTTGTTCAAAATTTGCTGCATGTTCACATGCATTCTTTTCCCTAAAATAATTAGAAGCAGAAAAGAAGAACAGATATACCATACCTTGGCGTAGAACACGGATGCAGGAAAGTAATCTTTTATCGTAACTGCTTTACTCCCAAATGACTTCAACTCTGTAATTTTCCTATTATTCGTATTTTTATCCTGATCCACAAGTAATATCAAATAAGGAGACATGAATACTGAATGGAGAAATGCTATGATAGTAAGTAAACTACATAGGGTTGTTCTGTAAATGTTTGGGATAACATGGTGTGCTTGGCAAAAATGTTGACTATCAGCAACCCAGATTGCATAAGCATAATGTTTAGACCTCATATGTCACCCTGTAATAAATATTATTCGGTACTGGGCTCCCATACTAACCAAAATAACAGCCAGCAATAACTGTAATAGATATTAATTAGCAACAGAATCCTATACCAATGGAAACTTTAAGAACCAGCACTATATTCTGCTCTAAATTTGACCTCACACACACTTCTAGTGCAAGTGTGCAACCCAGTTCATCTCATATCGTCTATATAATCTTAAGATTTAAAATGATGTCACAATCAATAACTGACTCTAGTGTACATTGATAGTAGATGAAAGTTTCTGACAAGATCAAAAAACAGGTTCCCATCGGAGTATGGAACGTTGGAATTTCACATAAGTCACTGTAATTCCTGCAAATAATTTCAAACAGGATCTAAATATTTCAAGTCACATTTATCAGCATGAGTAAAGGAAAAAAAACAAAGAAACATATAACAAAATACGGAAGGCATAAGTGTGACTGTGTGAGCACAAGTGTTTACCTTATCACCTGACCCTTATGCCCCACTGGTTATAATTATTGACCAATGTGACTATCATACATTTGTGTTTACTAGTGGCAAAGTGGGTAAATCTTACATTATTACGGGCACCACGGTTGGCAGAAGCTTCCAGCAAGAAATTTAAGCACTCAGTTGAGCCATCATTTCCCATTGTAGAATCAAGTGAAGCAGTGGAGACACACATTGAGCTGATAACAGCACCGGCCTATCACATAACAGGAATATAAGATTTTCTTTATTGGTGAATAACTAGAGTTAAAGGTTTCCAAGCTTAGTTGTTAGAAAATATTGCAATAAAGTAAGCAACTCCATTCCAATGTTAGGACTTAACAAAGCTAAGAATAAGGTAGAATACCTCAACCAGGAGCTTCACGCATTCCACTGATGAAAGATTTACAGCCTGAAAGAGCGGTGTCATAGGTTGCATTCTGTACTCCTCCATCAGGTACGCCTTCTTGGGCTAGTGACAGATGTGCAGCACGTTAGTTTTGATTATAATAACTGGATGGAGAAAATATTAAACAGAAGTGTAAACATAGATAACCATACACAGGAAGAAACAGCTGCCATGACGTTGCAATTTGCAGAAACAAATAAGTACAATGTTGTGGTAGCCGCCTTATTGGTCAACTCTTGACTGGTAGGTTTTTCTTATTTGATATATTGATTCCCTATACCACTTACACAGGAATGGCAGACACGATAACACTATGGCAAGTGCACCCAGAAGAAATTGTCCAACACATGTAATTTGGCAGTTTTGTAAACTATAATAACCTCAAAGCATGTATAGAAGACTTCCACAGAAACAAAAATAGTGTTGATTCCAATCGGATATTAAACGTTACTCTTGTGTAGGAATGGATGCTATAAGCTACAATCCAGACTATTGCATGAGAACAATGTTATGGATTCTAAAAAAGTATGAAATACTCCTGACTCTTGTAATTCCAAGGAGATCTTGCAGAATAACACGTATCTAGAAATTAGACAACTAAAAGCAACACCAAAGAAAGAAGTAACAAGCATTTGAAGATTTAATTGAGCTGCAAACACTCATCATCGCATCATAACTTGCACAGCAACAAAAAAAACGGCTTCAGGGGACCAAAGTACCAAACGGTAACTAGAATGGAGCATGAGAAAAATTGCAGTTAAGAGAAATGGAGAAAAGGTGAAATTTTCAAACTTTATTTATGTTTACAATTAATCATGCAACTTAAGGCAGAAGTAGCATGAAGTTAAGCTTACATCTGCACCATGGTCCAACAAAGTCTTCATAGCACCAACATGGCGTTCCTTAGTAGCAAGAAGCAATGGTGTCCCAATGTCATCAGCTATCAGGTTAATATGAGCTCCCTTTGCAAGCAACATTTCTATCATTTTACAGTCTCCTGCATAAAAGAAGAAACATAAAGGTACCTGTTAGATAAGGTAGTACACTTTTTCTGACAATATATTTTCTTTATTTGTATCTGGAAGACCTCAGGTTTCCCTAAAAATAGGCTAAAAAGATCATGCTTAAGGGGTCAACATTCCATAGAAACAAGAACTACACATATTCGCCTAGCAAAATAAACTGAATGAACAAATAACTGTTAAAGTCAAGCAAAGGGGCACATTTTGGATGCAAAAATATTTTTAACACATGGTTACCTACAGACACAACATTGAATAACAAAAAAAGACTTTTTGTGTTGACAATCAATACATTTGGGTAAAACCAAACTTTCGGCGAATACACTACGTGTCATACATATTGACACGTAAGCATGCTGTAAAGGATAGGTCGAGAATTTCACTAGAAAAATTAAATATAACGTGCTTCCATATTTACCTAATGTAAAAAATATATAAATTGCCCTGGAACGAGGTCAAACAAACCCTTGTAAAAACATAATATGGCCACAAAATATATTACAAACAAAAAGAAAGAAACATGTGGTGCACACAGTCCAAAACAGAGATACATATGAAAAGGGAGGGGACCTATTCCAGCTGCAGAATGTAGAGGGGTTAGCCCAATATCGTCAGCTTTGTCTGGATCAGCACCGTGATCAAGAAGATACTTGACAACAGCAGCATTTTCACTGTGCACGGCAAAAACCAGAGGTGTTCTACCTGCGAAACACACGGATCAGGAGACTTATTGGTGCAAAATTAATTCAGGAACAGCAAGGAAATGTACATCTGAAAAAAAGCTTTCACTGAAGATGACATTTAGAAATATGATTAGCAAAGATTGCAAAGTATGGAACCATGGGTACATGAAATTTAGGCATCGCATAAGGTAGAAAGTAGAAGCGCCGCAGGCAAACAGGACCAACTGTTTTCAGTTTTCAAGGTTTAACGGGACCCATAAGTATGCGGAATCGACTAATGAAATCTAAGTATTAATAGCAGTAATAAATCCTTTGGGGAATTTTTTCCTAGGCGCAACTAACCAAGCAATCCAAAAAGAAAAGGAACAGGAAATTTCATCGCTCAGTTTCACATGTTTGTGTCTCACAGGCACCATTTCAGTGCTGAATAACATGGCATGTTACGCACGATGCTGAACAGACACACACAGACAACCTGGTGTCCTGTGAACTGATCATCAATCACATCTATCTAAAACCTAGTAGTATAGATCAAGCAACCGAGCAGCTTCGACATCCAACCAACATGGCGCCCACAAGTCGACTTCCCTAGAACAAAACAAAATCGGAAAGGATGAGAGACAGACAGACCCTTGTCACAGGCGAGGTTCACATCCACGCGCAGCTCCTGGACGAGGTACCTGCACACCTGCATCTGCTCGTTGCCCGCGGCGACGTGCAGCGCCCAGAGGCCGCCGTCCGCCCGCGCCGCCTCCACCACGTCCCTGGGCCGGCCCACGCCCTCGTCCAGCACCTTCACCAGCCCTGCAAAATAAGATCGGTCGGTCAGAGCCGGCCCGAATCGAGAGGCGTCGGTGGGTGGGTGCGGGCGTACGCTTGAGGAGGGGGAGGTCGCCGTTGTGCGCCGCGTTGAGGAGGTTGACCCGCATCGAGTCGGCGAAGTCTACGACTGCACGGAGAGGGAGGAGAGGGAGATAGTGAGAGCGGGTTTAGGGTTTGGTGCAGAGAGAATGAGAGGTAAGGCGCGGGATGGATCCGTGGAGGGAAGGGCGGCTTACGAGCGGCGTCGGAGACGGGGAAGCGGCGAGGTGGCCGCGCCGGCGCCGGCGCCATGGCTGATCGTTTGGGGGAAAGGAGAGGAGGCGGCGGCGGCGAGGGGGGAGGAGAGGTGTTTGATTTTTGAAAACTGTGGGAGGGAAATGAGGAAGGAGGCGGCGGTGACCCCATTAAGTTTTGTGATTTTCTCAAAAAAAAAAAAAAATTGTGAAAACATTTGAAATGTGAGTTCGAACCAACCGGTGGCTTTTCATTAAAATTTAAATAAAGTGTTATAAAGTTAATGAAATTTAAATTAAACCCTAAATCTAGTTGTGCATTCGTGGAATTTGGAACATGGAGGGGCAATGCAAGGGACGCTTCGATGCATACCACGACGACGGCATCGGAGCATTTTCAACCGGAGCCACCAAAGCCAGCCCAAACGTCCGGGGCGGACCGCCCGGACCGCATTTGGCCCAAAACCACCACCCAACAGCCCCCCATAGTCAGCCTAAACGACCGGGCGTTCCGGCACACCCCAAACCGGCCCATATCTCGTGTGGGTTTGGGGCCGCCTGGACGCATCAAGTGTTAGTAAGTGTAAGTGTAAGTAACATCATGATTAATGAGTATGGCTGTATGGGGGTAATGTGAACACTAAAGAGAGCATTGCGTGCATTAATGCTTATGTAGTGCAAAATTAGCTAAGGTTTCAGTTCAATACTCATCATGCAAAAATATGATCTATGCTTCGCGTCATCTTTTTGGACACACAAAACCTACTAACATAATACTTCAGGTGCGGCATATGTAGCATATACATTACCAGAGGGGAACCTGAGGTCTCCGTAGCTACAAGGAAATCTTTGGCAATCTGGTGAAGAACCAACTTGAATCAAGAAGAATGAAGCTAATGAAGCAGCAGCTCCATGATCTAAAACTAGAAACAGGAACAAAAAAGTCCTAGAATCATCCACAGAGGTCACCATGCCAAGAGACCGAACATTCCAAGCTGAAGGGAATCCTATCTACTCTTCACAGAATCATCCGCTACAGGTAAGGAAGAGCTCTGGAGCAAGTTACCCGGCCGATCCAAGAAGCGGAACACGGGCAGGTCGAATCCGGCGCAGTCGCACCTCTCGATCCGGCGGGCAGCTCGGCGCCGCCGGCAAGCAGCGCGTGGAAGTCCACCACTTCAGAGAGATCCCCGGCGCCGCCGCCGCCACCGCCGCCGATTGGCTTCTTCCTGCGGCGCTTGGGAGGTCAGGGTTCAGGGGTTTCGCCGTACGAAGAGATGGGGGGTGGGGAAGGAGAGAGGCAGAGGCGGACCTGCTGCCCCGGCCCTTGGTGCTGGGCGGCTTGTAGAGCTTGTACTTCTTCTCGGCTTGCCGGAACGCCGTGCGCTCCGTGGAAGCGGCGGCGGGCTCGGTTTCGCCGTACATCGCCGGTGAGCGTTGCGCCGCCGCGTGCTGCTGTCGTTGCCTCTTTCTCTCGCTTCAGCCTCTCTTGGGCCGGTCGACGATTGGAGTTCGGAAAGGTTCAGACTGCTACTTCAGGCCCATGGATGAAGGCAGGCCTTTCCAGAAAGGTTCAGACTGCTACTTCAGGCCCGTGGATGAAGGCAGGTCTTTTCAGCTGATCCTCTGGAGTAAAAAAACAAAACAAAACCCCTTTTTGATTCTGAATTTCTGATTGCCGGTTCCAAATCTTGTTGCTAGCAGATCTGAACAGTCAACATGAGAAGATGCTCTTTGGTAGCTCAGTGATCAAATTGGTCACAGAATATATGCCGAGAGGAACAAACCAACATTTCTGCTCACTTCCTCATGAATTTGTGCAAACTATTCAACATAATCTGTACTCTTGTAGCAAGAAATGAACCTTTCATACATCAGTCTCAAACAAAATGTGTTGAACAAAGTCTCCTTACAAGTTTGACAAGTTACAACAATCTCAGACAAAATGTGTTTCACATTTTTATTTGTTAGTATCATTAACCCTCATTAGAATCTGCTGTTATCTTTACAAAAAATATAAAATAAATCAGTTTACAGATCCTCTCTTTCATCATCGAAGAACAAGCTTCATCTGGCATCATCCTACTGCCATTATCTATGAATTATGAACACTGAACAACCAGTCGCCCTGGCGCCAACCTCCGAGCTCCAGCAATCTTTAAGAAAACTGCGGTGATGTCGAGGACAGAGGTATGAACTGCTGCTCGCCTTGCTTGATTCTGATTGCTGGTTTCAATCCTTGCTGCAAGCAAATCTCAACAGTCAACAAGAGAAGAAATGAACCTTTTATACAAAAAATTTAAACAAAATGTGTTGAACCAAACTCTTGTTACAAGTTAGAAAAGTTACAACAAACCCAATCAAACTTGTTTTAACCTGGTTAGTGTCATTTCCCCCTACAAGTATCTGTTGTTCTCTTTACAAACAAAGATGTGTACCTTATTATTCTGTTACGAACGATGAACAATTTAAGTTTTCTAGTGCACAAGCTCTCTTCCATCATCAAAGAACCAGCTTCATCTTGCATCATCCTACTGCCATTATCTATGAACTATGAACACTGAACAACCAGTCGCCCCGGACCTCCAAGCTCCGGCAATGTCTGCGGTGGTATGCATTGACCTCCTATTGAAAAGAACTATAGCGATGCATTGACCTCTTATGAACAATAACCCCGACGATGCCCACAGCCGCCAATCTTGCTCTGGTCCCTACAAGATGTGGACGGGAGCGGTGGAGCAGAAGGCGTCCCGTGGCCCGCCGGCGCCGACGCGGAAGTGCCAGAGGCGGCCTTTGGCGGCGACGAGGTTGTCCTCGCAGAGGTACTCCCTGGCGTACCACAGCTCCACGGTGCGGTGCACGTCGTGCACCGCCACGTCTACCTCGCCGCCGCCCGCGCGGGCGAGCGCCGCCGCGGTGTATATGGCTCCCATCCGGCCTGGCTCTCCGGGCCCGGCCCCGCTCGGCCCGTCGACGACGATCACGTCCCACCTGGCGTCGAGCACCTCCCGCGGCAGCGACGTGAGCGCGAGCGGGCACCCGGACTTGCGCACCGTCCCCGTCGGCCGCGCGCACGCCGGGCCCGCCGCCCGCGCGCGCCGCAGCAGCGCCCACGCCTCCCCGGCCGCGTCGGGGTACCTGACCCGGTGGACGACGGAGGCCGAGGATCCGCCGACGAGCACGCGGCGCGCGGCGTCCCCGTCCTCGGCGCTGTCGGTGACGAAGGCGGTGGCGGCGCCGGGCCCGGCGCCGGCGTTGACCGCGGCGAGCGCGAGGAGCTGCGGCGAGAGGCCGAACACCAGCAGCCTTCAGGGCGCGCGCGCGGCGACGACGGAGCGGAGCAAAGCGAGCTCCTTGGCGGCGAGGCCGTCGGTGCCGTTGGCGGAGCCGGACTCCCAGTACTCCGAGCGGAGGGCGGACGAGGAGGCGGAGGAGGGGTGGGTGATGAGGAGGAACTTGATGAAGGAGAGTGTGGAGAAGACGACGAGGATGGTGATCAGCAGCTGCTTCGGCGACGGCGTCCTGCTCCCGCCGACGACGCTGCTCAGCATCTGGATCGGGTTTCTTGGCGACATCATCATGCTTGCTTGCTTGCTTCTCGATGTAATCCAATCCTCTCAATCTCCTGCGCTACTGATTTCTTGGTCTGCTGGTCTTCTTCCCCATTCCTCGCCGATTCCTTCTGCCAGATCTCACGAGCGTGATCTTGGTCTGAAATCTGAATCTTCCAACTCTGCTGCCGGTGGGTAGCATTGACCTTTTTTTTTTCGTGCTCTGCTGTTTCTTTGCTGATGTTTCTGGGCCCCTTACTGTGACTGCGAGGCTGTTGAGGTGTCCTGAGTTTTCTGAACCTGTTTATTTTTTCTCTAGATAATAAAAATGGAAACGAGCAGCTGTGCTTTTTTCCCATAAAGGGTTCGGATCCCCTGAGCTGAACTCAACTCCACGCGGTGGAGTTTCGCGTGGAGTTGGGCAAATCAGAACCGTTGTATTCTCCTGATGGCCCAGATTCATCCAAGTCTCAACCGTCCTCCAAAGGCCATCTTCGTTGACTTTTGGATAAGGTTCCTGAAGCTTCAGGACAGAAACGTGATTCCCCTCACCTCTCCCAAACTCATGCTTCCTTCCTCAGCTCCGGTAGCCGGCACGACGGCCTATATCATATCTGTTTTGTATTATTGCTTGGATTTGAAGTGAGGTTTTGGTTTTGGTGGAAGGAATGGATGATGTGTCAAAGTTGGTGTTTTGGTTTTGGTGTGCCGGAATGAGGCAAATGTGCTATGCCAAGTGACATCCGTTTCTCTCATGTACATCGGATCGAATTTCACCATTACCATATTGATATCTTACATCATATATTTTTGTTGATGGACATCCACCAAGTGACTTTGACATGGCGGCAGTGGCCGTGCGATGTGATGCTCTCTCCTCTGAGATGGATATAGGTAATCAGGAATCCTCTTTGTGATGTTTATTTTTGACCGTGTGAACAATTGCATGTTGTTTCGGTGAAGTATTTCTTGTTCCATTCTATGTGATTGATCACTGATGCAAACGCTGAGACGAGGAGTCTCGGGTATCGGACAAAATCAACCGACGAGTCGACGATAGTGGCAACGGAATCGAGGTTGTTGGGATGTGAAGGTTGTCGAGACCCGTCGTACAAAAGCTAAAAGAATCAATCAACTAAACAATGAGCTAACAAAGTGTCTAGAAGGTCCTTTGAATATATAGTGGCAATTAAACTATACAAATAAACATAAAATGTCACAATAGCTTACTGAAGGCAGCATGTTCATTTCACTCTGAAGTAATTTATATATGAACATTGTGCAAACTCACAGGACACATAGACCAATTATCAATACGCCCAACAATACCTATAGCATTCGGAAAAACCGTGCTTGTCTTATACGTTTACTACTTCGCTTGGAGAAAAATGTATGCCTGGCAAGGCTTTCTTTGAACCAATGTTCAGTAATGTCCGGATAGGGTGTTTCAAACTGAAAATCCTCCAGTAACTTCCCATTGTCGTCATAGTGAAGTTGGTGCAAGCATGGGCTTGCATAGTAGATCAACATATCTCCTTTATCAGACATAAGCGTATCTCTCCAGTATTCTACCATCGGCAGCTCAAGTTGACACTTAAGTGACCAGACCTCTCTCTCGTAGTCATGCAGTACCCATATTTTCAGAATCCTCTCATTGTTATCAAAGCACCTGATGCCAAGCATACCTTCCACCTCAAGTAGTTTGCCTCTAGCGTTTTTCGGATAGCTGATATTCCTAAATGACTCATCAAATGTGTCAAAAACAAGTATTCTACGTACTGCGCCACGACCACAGTAATTTTTTTTTTTAGACCGTGATACCGTAGGGGAAACCCCTACGGTGTGAATTTTCAATTAATCAGAAGAGGGAACAAAAAGTTTTTTATATACAGGGGGCGGGGGAGAGAGAGGGGGAGGAAGGGTCACAACAAATGACCCAGCTCACGGTCTAAAAGAGCAACAAAAAAAAAAACCGAAGTACAGATCAGCAGTGTCCAAAATATTCTGAACCAGCGAGGCCTTGACTCGAAACTGATGTAGCAGCAAATCTTTTTTGGTACGTCGCTTCCAGCTTTCCATAGAGGATCCACCCCATTGAAAATAAAGTCATTGCGTTCTTTCCATATATTCCACGCCACACAGGCCAGAATTTCCAGAAAATTGGGGCGCGAGAAAGAACCAGCTGCCAAGGCAATCCTTGTTCTAACATCTCTGGAAAGATCCCAAGAAATACCCACCGTGTTCCAGCACGCCTGAGCAAAAGCACATCCAAAGAAGAGATGTTCTGAATCCTCCAAGATGGAGTGGGTACACAAGATACAGTTTGGCCCTCCATCCACTTGCCAGTGCTTACGTATCATCATATCTCTGTATTTAGACGATCATTGATCAGCAGCCAACAAAAGACCTTCAGCTTTGGGATGCACCGTGATTTCCAAATTTTTGTGAGGACCGTGTCATTTGGCATACACTGAAACATGAACTGATAGAAACTCGCGGCTGTATACGTATTCTTGCCCCATGAAAAAGATCTGCTATCTGGCTCAAGTGACAGAGTCATATCCTCTTCACATAGCTGCTGGAGTGCCTGGAACTCCTCAAAGGCTTCAACCGACAGGGGCAGTGCGAACATTGAGCTGCGGTTCTGACTCATCAGAACTTTTTGGACCGTCAAATCCTCTCGCTCCACAAAGGAGAAAAGACGTGGAAAAGTATCAGACAACAGTTCATCTTGACGCCAAAAATCTTTCCAGAATAAGACTGAAGAACCATCACCCACATGACAGGAAGTGATACTGCGGTAAATGTCAACAAGGCTAAAGATGTCTCTCCACCAGAATGAACCCCTCTTTGTCTGGGCATGAGGTGCCCCTTCAGAATATTGTGACCATACTAACTTGACCCACGGGATGTCATCCTTGGAGAAGAACTTGTGCAGTTGTTTCAGCAGAAGAGCTGTGTTTTGTAGTTCCAAATTGATGATCCCTAGCCCTCCTTTCTCTTTGGGTCGACAGACTCTATCCCAAGCAGCTAAGCCAGCAAATGAGGTGGAGTCTTCACGCTTGTCCCATAGGCAGTGGCGTCTAGCGCGATCGACAGTCTTGATGAAAGACTTATGGAGCTTGAGGGAACACATGAGAAAAGTGGGGAGGGCTGACAACACTGAGTTGACTAACAACAATCTGCCACCATGCGGCAAGAACCGGGCACATGAATTTAAACGTCTCTCGATTTGATCACTAACCGGAGCGAGATCTCTCACCATCGGCCTTGCAGTTCCTAGCGGCAGACCGAGGTAGGTAAATGGGAGTGTGCCAATGGAACAGTCAAAAGCTGCTGCCAGCTCAATCATTTTCTCCTCTGAAACATTGATCGGCAGAATGCACGACTTAGAGTAATTGACTCTCAATCCTGTGGCACTTGCAAAATCCTGTAGCAAAGATTTCAAAGCTAGAAGTTGCTTCGGACAGGCTTGCAAGATTAGGAGAGTATCATCTGCATATTGAACTATAGGAAAATCTGCTCCTGGAATCGGAAGAGGGGCATGTAGAATACCATCACTGAATAAGGTGTTCACCATGGACTGAAGTAAGTCAGACCCAGCCACGAAGAGGGTCGGAGACAGCGGGTCCCCTTGACGAACTCCTCGCTTACAAGAAAACTTTTTCCCAGGAGTTCCATTCAGCAAGATTGAGGAGGTACCACTGCTCATGATACGAGAAATCCAACCAACCCACCGCTCATCACAGCCTTTGCATTTCAGGATTTCCAGAATAGCTTTATGTTCAATAGTGTCAAAAGCTTTGGCAAAATCGAGCTTGAGAATGATGCATTCTTTCTTTGATTGCTTGCACTGATGGATATATTCATAAGCCCATGCCACACAATCCTGAATAGAGCGAGATTTCAGGAAGCCGTACTGATTTACATGAATGAGTTGCAATATTTTCGATTGCAACCTATTGGCCAAAATTTTCGTGAGAAATTTGAGAGAGCAGTTAAGAAGTGAAATAGGCCGGAAATCATTTGGCCCCTCCGGCGAGTTTACTTTAGGGATCAGCGTAATGAAAGAGTCGTTAATACTTTGCAAGTTAACATCTCCATTCCAGAATTCCCTAAACAGATCATAGAAATCCCATTTCACAATATGCCAACATTTTTTAAGAAACAACCCGGTGAAGCCATCCGGGCCAGGAGCTTTTGCATTTGGCATGGCCTTCAACACATCATCAATCTCTCTCATGGTGAAGGGTGCAGAAAGTGAACCAAGATCATCATGTGGCAGGATGAATCGAGAGAAGTCAAAACTCTCGTCAATACCATATGAAACACCCAGACGCTGTTTATATGTATGCCAAAGAATCCCTGCCTTCTCCTCATGATCCACTGCAACAGACCCATCATCCCTAGTCAATGATGCTATGGAATTACGCCGGAAACTAATGGTTGCCATGGCATGATAATAAGAAGTGTTTTCCTCTCCTAATTTAGCCCAACGCGCTGTACAACGCTGCTTCCAATAGGACTCCTTACACTTGAGAAGTTGATCAAGTTTGTTCTTTACTATGACCCGGAAATTCCATTCCGAAATGTGCAATGGTCTCTGATCTTCCAACTCATCCAGCAATAGAATAACTTCATTGCAGTTTTCAATTATATTGTTGAGCTGAGAAATGCCAGTGCACCATTTCTTTAAACCCTTCCTGAGGAGTTTAAACTTGGCGGAGAGTCTTTTTGCGCTATCACCAGGACAGTGAATCTGCCAGATTGACTCTACAACCTCTAAGAAGCCAGGCAAAGAGATCCAGTGGTTCTCGAATCTGAAAACAACAGCTTTGGGGATAGAAGTGCCCACCGAGACCACACATGGCACATGATCCGAGGTTGGCCTCGCTAGTGTGTGACCATGGTGTTTGGAAATTTTAGCGTCCAGGCCGTGGAAGTAAAAAACCAATCGAGCTGTACTAGAAGGGGGTCTGACTGCATATTGGACCAAGTGAAAGAGCGGCCTTTTATTGGTAATTCAACCAGACCATGGTAACTAATCACCTCATTGAAAGTTTCAATATCAGCAAGGTTAGCTCCTTCACGGTTACGGTTCTCCACCGATCTATAGAAATTGAAATCACCCACAAGAAGCCAAAGATTATCATCTTCAATGCCGAGATGAAAAAGCCAAGCTACAAAGTCATCACGGGCTGGGCCAGAGCAAGGACCATAGATGTTGGCAAGCATAAAAGCATCCTGTGAGTGAAGAGAGTTGAATGCAACAACCAGACCACAATAATCTTGGATCACCACATTACCAGCAAATGCCCTACTAGACCAGAGAATTAAGAGCCCACCCGAGGCCCCATCAGAAGGGACATAAGCATATTGATCAAAGCGTTTTGGGGCAAAGCCTCGAATGAAAGCCAGATCAAAAACTGCACGCTTAGTTTCTTGCAAACAAATGATGGAAGCACCACTTTCTTCAATTTTGCAACGAATATGAGGCCATTTCGCGGGATCATTAATGCCCCGAATATTCCAGCTCATCACATTCCAAGTTCTGTTACGCAAGGTAGATTGCATGGTGAGAGATATTAACCAGGTTCAGTCTTCTCGACATAAGACAGGCGCAGCTAGAGTAGTTCAACAGAATAACACATTTAAGAAAAGCAACAAGATTATTTATTTCAAGCACCCAGCTGCAGCGTGCTTGTTTAATCTGAACGCCCTTGGAGAAGTTTGTCATCCGTGAGCTCCTCCGGATCAATGTGGCAGCGCTCAACACCCAGGCGACGCATTTCCTCCAAACGCAGAACCTCTGGCTTCTTGGCCTTGGAAGCAGTGGAACGACGAGGTGGGAAATTAGGAATGGCCTCATGCTTGTACCCGTTGTTGTTCTGCCGAGTTGGGCGCCGAGGGCCAGTAACAATCAATTTAGGCTCTTGAGATTTCTTTGGTCTGCCACGCTTGCTGCAAGTAACTGCGCTGGAAGAACCCACATTTGAAACTTGGTCTCGAAACTCCAAGTTCTCCGCAATTCCACTAGGTCTACCAGCATCAACCTCTGAATCAGAAAAAGGCTCCAGAAACTGAATATTTACCACTCCATTGTTTGCTACATCCAAGTACAGGTTATTGATAACAATCGAACCTCCAAACTTTCCAAGTTCAAACAGCTGCGCAATAGTCATCTTTTCGGCCACCTCCAGTATGGAAAACGAGTGAAAAATAGAGAACAGAAATAAACTTGCAAGAGTAGACTGAAGGAGTTCCCAAGTAGCTGGCTCCAAAAGCTGAAACGCTAGACCTTCTTCTACTTCAAAGTCCACCATCAAAGCATCAAACATAGGAGCACAGAGGCGTGGCTCTTGGAAATATCTCACAGATAAAGCAAATTTCACGAAGCGACTAAACTCTGTAAGAGTCAACCAAAAAGCACTGTCTCCCAGCCAAAACTGAACAAAGTTAAAGGGAGGATCCATCAATGGAGAAATATCCCGCTGCAAAGAAGAGCTCCCAGAATTCAGATGCTGTACAGAAAACAACACCTGACTAGCCATCCCAATATTCTGAAGCTGTGGAGTAATCTGCAGCACATGTTCACAAACTTCCAAACTAACGCTAGGATCCCCAGCGCTAACAACGCTCATAACGCCAATCTCTCCACTAGAAACAATTGTCTCGGCTGCTTCCCAACTTGAGACCGATCTTCCTCGTTATTTGGAGACGAAGTCCTTGGATCGTCACTAATTTTGTTGTCCAGCTCCACTCCAACCTGAGATTGTAAGATGGCACAATTTTGTTTCTTGGGGATCCAGATTTTGCGTACATGACAATTTTTTGCTGAATGGCCCACCAAACTGCATTTCTTGCATTTAACTTTGACCCAAAAAGATCTTGCGCGAGATCCTAAAGATGGCAAGATTTTTTCGTCTGGGCATTTACCATGACTACGCTTACCACAAAAGGATGTATCTGATAGCAGATCCAACTTGCCAGGCTCAACATTCTTGGAACTGAGACCATCAGAACCTGATGATGCACCACAACTAGTACATTTGAGCCCCAGAAGCTGGCAGTCCTCACATATACCTGGACAGGCCGCAATAAGATGATCCTTAAGCCCACAACGAGAACACCGGCCCAGGAATTCAAAAACCATATCTTTAGGCGGGATCGCAGGGATTGACAACCCTTAAACAAAACCGGTGCACACCACACGATAAATCCTTCGCGCATCACCTCCGTCATACAAGAGGAGGCTACGGGTGGGCCTAAGTATTTCGGCTTCTCGGAGGAACCTACCGTGAGGACATAGTAGCCAGCATTGCGGATCTCATTCTCGCCCCTCCAGAATAGGATGCAGTACTCATCCGACCGGTGTGGGTGCCGGTACATCCCTGCAATGTTGAAATCAGCGCCTGCGAGGCGAGGGAGCGCGAGCCACTGGCGTGTCGCTGGGTTGATGATATTGAATCGGATATCGTGAGAGATCAGGATAAGGCCATCGCAGGAGGCCTGGATCTTGAATGTTTGGTTATGTTGGCAGTCATTGTAGCCGAGGACAGGACTACGCTCGGCAGGGGCCTGACGGATGTCGAAGGCATCGATCGCGCGGATCTTGTAGCTAGTTTCGTCACGGAAGACGACGAGTGGGAGCGATGGCTCGCGGTTGTGGTGGTCGAGCAGGAATTCCTCGGCGGTGGAAACCCCACGCCATGACCTGCAGACGGCGCCGCAGCGGAGGACGTCCCAAGACGGCAACCTCGGGAATATGTCATAGGCGATGATCGACTCAGGGAGGTCGCCGAAGACGGTGAGGCGTCTAGTGCCCGCCATATGGACTATGCATGGCGTTCCATCTGCGGGAAAGAGAGACAAGGTGCGTTTGAATTGATGCAGACGATGGATACAATCATACAATTCGATCCAAGCACTCACCAATCTAACCTGGGCAAGCAAATATAATATACACGATCCAAACAAAGCTAACCTCTAAACCTACTCGGACAGGGAGTCACGTTGAACAACGATTCCCAAAGAAACTAGTACGGAGTACTACCAAATCAGGTACAGTACATATTAACACAAAAAAAAAAAAAAAAATTAAAACCCTAGCTGTGATCGATCGGCGATGGATACGGAGTTGCTACCGGAGGACGTGCTCGCAACCATCCTCGACCGCCTGCGCCCGCGCGACCTCGCCCAGTCCCGGCGCGTCTGCAGGCCATGGCAGGCCCTCATCGACGAGCGTTGCCTCCTCCTGCGCCACGCGCTGCCGCACTCGGTCCACGGCTTCTTCCTCAAGTACACCTCCTACGGCCGTTAGCACTTCCTCGGGCGCCCGTCGACGGCAGGCCCGCACATCGACGGCGCCAGGTTCCGCTACCTGCCCCCACGCGTACCGTGGCGACTGGAGCTTCGTCCGAGACCACCACAACGGACTTATCCTTACTAGGCATAATTTCCGTAATTTCCAGAATATTAAACATGACAACCGCAGCTGCTAACATGTTAAACACAAACATACTAGATGTACTAATTAACATGAACAACAGCAACACATACACCAACATATCTATAGTAAAACAGTTCGGTTTACCCCGCACGTACCGAACAGTTGTAGATGAAGCAGTCGTTGAAGCAGCGACGACAGCAGCATGAGCTGATGAGCGGCTTCAGTGACGGCAACAGCTCAAAGAAGACAGTGTTGGAGACGACCCGCCCGCGCGTCCGGAGATCGTCCAGGGAGCCGAGCCGTGATGAAGAACTTGAAAGCAGTCGCCGGAGCGCTTCCCAAAAATCTTATTCGCCCTCTCCCGTACAGGGTCATAAGGACAACTGGTTCCGGAAACCTGCTGTCCCGTTCGCCGGTGCACGCCGGCGCACGGGATGGAGTAGACTACGGTGGCGGCGCAAGGCACGAGATTGGCAAAACCTAGATTAGTTCGGTGTGTGACGGCGCACGATAGTGCATGACAATATATAGTGCGGTTCGGAAACACTAACGGGTACAACGTGGGCCGGCCACGTCGCACACGTTTGAGTAGGTTACAGCAGCCCACGATCCGGTAGCGATCCGAATTGGCTAAGCTGTACACGTACGCTAACACGACTCGTTTTCCTGAACTGCAAAAATATAGGCATCGGCTCGGCTCATTCCCGCAACCCGCGGCGTGTCGTGACGAGACGGACAGACGGCGGAGGAGAAGGAGTGCGCACGAGAGAGCCTTCTATTCTCAGCCAGCACACCAAGTGATAGAACACTCCACTATATAAAGTGGTGCATCTCTCTCTAAGCTAGCAGTGTGGGACTAAACTTTAGTCACGTACATGCACCTCCAAAATTCTACCATGCACATGGGCCAATTTGAGATTTCCAGAATTGCTCATATGGGCTGCCCACTAATGGGCCCAATATTCTAACATCCTCTACACAGCCGATTCCTGGGACAATGAGCTTTTGGTCATCAATCCGGCAACGCGTCAGTGGACGGTTTTGCCACCATTGGTGAAGGCAAGGACATGCGCCGCCTATATCGTGTTTGAGCCCGCCGTGTCACCACAATACGAGGTGTTCTTGGTGCCACCTCCGCCCCAGGGAGATGATGAGGAGACGGATGGATATGACTTCAAGTCTAGATATGAGGAGACGGATGGCCTATTTCGTCTCATGGAGTGGCCGCCCTCTCCGTGCGTGTTGCAAGTCTTCTCCTCCAAGACCAGGCGGTGGGAGGAGAGATCCTTTGCCCGCGAAGGTGAAGCTGCGGGGTTCTTGACGGAATTGCGGCTCGAATCAAGTCCCCACCGACAATTATGGCGCCATGCCGTACACTTGGAAGGAACACTATCTTAGATCCTCATTGTTTTGGCTGAAGTGCAAACTATCTTTGTATGTCTAAGTGTTCTAAATGATCGTTTGTAGGTTGTCTTTGCACGAGGACAAGTACCAAGTAATTAAAACCCCGATTGACATAACGGCGTGTGCAAAAGCACGGACTTACTTAGGCGGTTCACAAAATCAGGTGTGCTTTGCAGCAATTGAAGAGCCGTGCAAACTATCGGTTTGGGTCCTTAATGAGTCATCTGGTTGTGGAGTTTGGAGACGTGGCATTACCATACCATTATGATAAATTGACCAAAGAATGGAGCTTAGATGATGATGAACATGCCATCGTTGATTTGCTACATGACATATCTGAAGAAGAAGAAGGCTTTAGTGGACCATTGTTTTATAATTCCGGTGATGAAAAAGACAATACTGACAAAGAGATAGCGGAGGAGAATATTGAGTGGGACTCCGACGAAGATAATGTTGTCCGAATAAAAACCGAGGGCTTAGGCTATGTTAGAAATATTAGCATACTGGGATTACATCCTTACAAGGAAGTTATTTTCTTGACAAATTCATCTCTCGCGGTTGCGTATCAGTTGAAAACATCAATTTATCAGTATTTAGGTGTATTAGATCCAACATCTTACAATAATTCAGAGTTCGAAGGCGTAGAGAGGTCATTCTTGTATACACCTTGCATGATTGGAGAATTAGAAAACAATTGTGAGGACTAGAGTAGCTTGGAATGAGTTTTCTAATAGTGTAACAATGAGTTTTGTAATAGTGTAACAGATTGTGCTTGCGTTTACACATATATATTTTTAATTTAATGCATAAATATTACCCGTGGTATTATAATGTTGCTGCTAGTTAATAAGAATATACAAGTACTCCCTCCGTTCCAAATTAATTGATTTGGGATTGTCCAAATACGGATGTATCTATACTTATTTAGTGTCTAGATACATCCATATTTGGACATAACCAAGTCAATTAATTTGGAACGGAGGGAGTACATGAGTAAGATTTGTGGTTACTATGAAATGAGGGAAATTCAACATCAGTTTCTTATTTTTTGTGAAGTAGGTATGAGAAATAAGAGTGCAAATTGAATGATCTGCAAGAGCTTCCTCCGAGAGCTTCCTCCGGCCCTCACTACCGGAAACTAGAAATTTGCCGTGTTGCCAAAAGACACGGCAAAGGCTTCTCGGAACACGGCAAAGCATTTGCCGTGACCAATTACACGGCAAAGCAGCACGGCATTATAACGATCGGCAAAGATTCTTTGTCGTGTTCTTTTAAAGAGCAAACACACACAACCTTTGCCGTGTACTTTCGTGCAAAAGGCACGGCAAAAATCGTCAAAGAGGGTCAACCCTCACGCCGGGGTCCACGCGCTGCTTGCCGTGATCCTTTCAAGCGAATCACGGCAAAGAGCCCACGTATGCCGTGCTCCCCACTGCACCCCTACACGGCAAAGAGCCCACGTTTGCCGTGCGACCTCCACGGCGCCATCACGGCACAGACCACCCCTTTGCCGTGTGCTCCTCTCCGCAAAGCACGCACAGTTTCCTTTGCCCACACCCAGCCTCAGCCCTTTGCCGTGTGCTCTAGGCTACGCTGCACGGCAAAGCGGCCATATGGTCACCACGCAATTGCCAGGCAGCACAGGCGCACGCCACGTGTAAGATTTGCCGTGTGCACTGGCACGGCACAGGCCTTTGCCGTGTTCCTTTGCACGGCAAAGTGACATATGACCAGAATAATTCATAGATAATAATTCTGACACAAGTATGACCAAATAGAGCTCATAACATATATAAACAAGATCAAACTCCTAAATAAGACTAAAATCAACACATAGGTTCAAACTCCACAAACATAAGACTAAATCAACATAAACTTCACAAACATGAACTCAACATAGTTCAAACTCCACATAGCTCAAACATAGTCTCAAACAGCACATAAGCATCATATTCAACATAGCATCCACATGAACTCCGCGACGATGGACGGATGGCGAAGATGGACGTCATTGTTGATCGTCCTACAATTCATACAAAATCAGAGTTTGACAACTAAAATAGGTAAGTGTCAATGTCATGTGCACATTAAACTAACAAAGTGGAAATGTCAAGTTTGTATAAGCATATAGGACATGAAGTAAACCATGTATAGAGGACATGAAGTAAACCATGTACAAGATGATCTATGGTGCATTTTTGGTCAGACTCTTAAGTCCAAATTCAAGAATATGAAGACATGGAACATGAAGACATGAAGACATGAAGGCTATGTCAAAGACATGAAGACATGAAGGCTATGTCGATCTAAGTGAGACATGAATTAAGTTTTCGAATGAGAGAGGTAACAAGTTGAAATCATAGCTAACCTGTGCTGGCCTTCCGGCGGCGGAATAGGTACTCAACATCACTGAGTGTCCATCGTCCTACACGTTTGCAAAAATAAATGAGTTCGACAACTAGGTCGAAATGGCATAGTCATGACAACAAGTTCGTAAACTAGTAAAACTAAAGTGACAATGACAAGTCGGGGAGCATACCAACGGAGCCTCCGCAGCATCTAGGGTTGGCGTTATGGGTCTCCCCCTCCGGATTTCCCTGGCCACCAAGCGGCGGCGCCATGGAGTGAGATCCACCCGCCGATGGTGGATTCACCTACAACATGAAAAAGGCTCAAATTACCAATGAGAATGACAAGTAATTTAGTTACAACAATAAGATGGGTAGAATGACAAGTTCGAGAACATACCCATGAGAACGTCGGTGCAGCTGGTGGTGGGAACATTCCCATGGCAACAGCCCCGTCCCCCCCAGGAGCAAGGCGCTGCACCTGGGAATACATCCAGTCCTCCATCGCCCTGGAATGCTCCTGCTGCTGCCTGTAGAACTCCGTTGCTGCTCCTGCTGCAGCCGCATCTGCTCCTGCTGCTGCCGCATCTGCTCATCCTGCAGCCGGATCCGCTCCCGCTGCTACTCCAGCTCCTGCTCATAGAGCACCTGCTTCTGCCGGAGCTCGTCGACAAGTAGACTCAAAACTCGTGGGCGGGTCTCCACAGAAGGCGCACCAGGCGCCCTCCCACGGCGGACCCGGCGTAGAGACAGGACGGTGAGAGGGTCGATGGAGCCGTCACCTATCCACAAGCGGCGATTCACCGCGCCTTGCCCCGCAAGAACGATAGCGTCGAGGTCCAGTGGACTGGTGAGAGGGTCGGCATCTTCACCGTGCGCTCCTTGAACTTGGCCGTGTACCCCTTGCTCCGGATCTTAGCGTGTCGCTGACCCATATCTCCCCTGTTTGAGGATCTGGCTCATCCCAGGTACCATCTTTGACCAAACGGCAAAGGCCGAGGGTTCTACGCCGGTCTTCATCTCTGCAAAGAGAGCACAAACATAGGTGAAAAGGAGACGAAATTGCAAAAGAGAGCACGAACATAGGTGGATTAAAGAATGCATTCGCTCACCACATTTTCTATGCATTGGGTGAGGCTGAGTTCCCTGGCGTGTGTTCCACCCCTGTTCTCCGCCCGCCTCACCTGTCCATTCGCGTGTACCTTGAGATACTCCGGGCTAGTCCACCACGCTACCATCGCGAGGGCGCATGCGTGGTTGTTACCGATGTACGGAGGAGGCACCTACATGCAAAGAACACACATATTAATGATATTACACGGAGGTCAACAAAATCGACAATATAGAATGACGCTACCTGCAGGTATTGCCATGGCTTCATCAAGATGTTCCGAGCTTGCTTCTTTTTCAGCGCAATGTTCTTTTCGGCGTACCAATTGCGGACACAGTTCACGCGAGCCTCGTAGTGCATGTCCGTCACCATCTTAGAGGCCATCGCCATAAGGATGCCCTCGCACTTGTCCTTGTGCTCTGGCCGATAGGAAGTACTTTGTTGGTGGCTCTAGGTTAATAGTGCCAGAAACAATTGCTTGTACGTCACACGTCAGTTGGGAACCCCAAGAGGAAGGTATGATGAGTGCAGCAGTAAGTTTTCCCTCAGTATGAAACCAAGGTTTAATCGACCAGTAGGAAAACGAGGTTTGCTTCGAAGGTGTTGGTGAAGGAGTGTAGTGCGGCGCAACACCAGGGATTCCGGTGCCAACGTGGAACCTGCACAACACAATCAAATACTTTGCCCCAACTTAACAGTGAGGTTGTCAATCTCACCGGCTTGCTGAAAACAAAGGGTTAAACGTATCGAATGGAAATGATGTTTGTTTGCATAAAACAGTAGAGAACAATGATTGCAGTAGATTGTATTTCAGATGTAAAAGAATGGACCGGGGTCCACAGTTCACTAGTGGTGTCTCTCCAATAAGATAACTAACATGCTGGGTAAACAAATTACAGCTGGGCAATTGACAATTGATAAGTGCATATAACATGCATGTGTGAGCTGTGGTGTCTACTATGAGATTCATTTGGGCATTACGACAAAGTACATAGACCGCTATCCAGCATGCATCTATGCCTAAATAGTCCACTTTCCGGTTAACATCCGTACCCCTTCCAGTATTAAGTTGCAAGCAACAGACAATTGCATTAAGTAATGTGCGTAATGTAAACAATACATTCATCCTTGAATAAAGCATTGCTGTTTTACCCCTAGTGGCAACAACACATCTACAACCTTAGAACTTGCTGTCACTATCCCAGGTTAAATAGAGGTTGAACCCAACTATCATGCATAAATACCCCCTCTTGGAGTTACAAGTATTCACGTGGCCAAGGCTTCAACAAGTAACGGAGAGCATGCAAGATCACAAATGACATAGACATGATAATATAATATTCAGCTCCACATAGGTATCAATATAAGTCAGATCCCAGCAAACACAACATGTAGCATTACAATAAGATGATCTTGATCATGATAGGCAGCTCACAAGATCTAAACATGATGGCACAAGTGGAGAAGACAACCATCTAGCTACTGCTATGGACCCATAGTCCAAGGATGAACTACTCACGCATCACTCCGGAGGCGGGCATGGCGATGTAGAGCCCTCCGGTGATGATTCCCCTCTCCGGCAGGGTGCCGGGAAGAGCTTCAGAACCCCCCGAGTTAGGGTTGACGACGGCGGCGGCAGCGAATATGTTCTGGATGAAAGGCTCGGTGTTTTAGGGTTTTCGCGTCTCGGGGAATAAATAGGCGAAGGGGCGATGTCGGCGGACCCCCGAGGGGCCCAAACCACCAGGCGCGGCTGGGCCCAGCCGCGCCAGGTGGTTTGGCCACCTCGTGGCCTCTTCGTCTCTCCTTCGGACTCCGTGTACGTGCTGGAAAAATAGGGACCTGGCCTTTTGTTTCGTGCAATTCCGAGAATATTTCCAGAAGTAACTTTCTGAAACCAAAAACAGCAGAAAACAGGGAACTGGCACTGTGGCATCTTGTTAATAGGTTAGTCCCAGAAAATGCATAAAAGTGATACGAAGTGTATATAAAACATGTAGCAAATGGTATAATATAAGCATGGAACAGCAGAAATTATGGATACGTTGGAGACGTATCAAGCATCCCCAAGCTTAGTTCTACTCGTCCTCGAGTAGGTAAAACGATAACAACAAATAATTTCTGAGGAGACATGCTTTCACACAATCTTGATCAATATATTGCAAGGCTCATGTCATGAATGAAGTGACTCAAAGCAATGATCTATAGTTTGCTAACAAATAGATAAAGAGTAAACAATGAATCATATAAGCAAAAACTTTTCATGAATAGTACTTTCAAGACAAGCATCAAAAAGTTTTGCATAAGAGGTAACTCATAAAGCAATAGATTCAAAGTAAAAGGCATTGAAGCAACACAAAGGATGATTAAGTTTCAGCATTTGCTTTCAACTTGTAACATGTATATCTCATGGATAGTTGTCAACATAAAGCAATATAACAAGTGCAATAAGTAAATATGTAAGAATCAATGCACACAAAGTTGACACAAGTGTTTGCTTCTAAGATAGAAAGGAGTAGGTAAACTGACTCAACATAAAGTAAAAGATAGGCCCTTCGCAGAGGGAAGCAGGGATTAAATCATGTGCTAGAGCTTTTTAAGTTTTCGAAAGCATATAGAGAGCACAAAATAAGTATTTGAGAGGTGTTTGTTGTTGTCAACGAATGGTAGTGGGCACTCTAACCCCCTTGTCAACCAGACTTTCAAAGAGCGGCTCCCATGAAGGACGTTATTCTACCAGCAAGGTAGATCATCCCTCTTCTCTTTTGTTTACACATGTATTTTAGTTTCTTTATAGATGACACTCCTCCCAACCTTTTGCTTACACAAGCCATGGCTAACCGAATCCTCGGGTGCCTTCCAACATTCACATACCATGGAGGAGTGTCTATTGCAAAATTAAGTTGCTTACTGATAAATCAGGGCAAAACATGTGAAGAGAATTATTAATGAAAGTTGTAATTAATTGGGGCTGGGCACCCCGTTGCCAGCTCTTTTTGCAAATTATTGGATAAGCGGATGTATATGCCACTAGTCCATTGGTGAAAGTCTGTCAGAAGTAAATGACAAGATTGAAAGATAAAACACCACATACTTCCTCATGAGCTATAAAACATTGACACAAATAAGGAGTAATAAAGTTTTGAATAGTTTAAAGGTAGCACATGAAATATTTACTTGGAATGGCAGGAAATACCACATAGTAGGTAGGTATGGTGGACACAAATGGCATGGGTTTTGGCTCAAGTTTTGGATGCACGAGAAGCATTCCCTCTCAGTACAGAGTTTAGGCTAGCAAGGTTGTTTGAAGCAAACACAAGTATAAACCGGTACAGCAAGAATCACATAAAAACATATTGCAAGTATTATAAGACTCTACACTGTCTTCCTTGTTGCTCAAACATTTTACCAGAAAATATCTAGACCTTAGAGAGAACAAATATGCATCCCAAGTCTCAACAAGCTCTACGGTAGTTCTCCACTACTAGGCTTTAACTACATGATGCAAGAGCTTAAACATGATCTACTTGAGAGCTCAAAACAATTGCAAAGCATCAAATCAAAACAAGACAATGATCTACAAGAATGCATATGTCTTTTCCAATACCAACTACTACATGTAGCATTTTCTTTCTTCCAAACAAACACCAATAATTTATTAAACATAAACTCTCCAAATGATAATATAATGCAGCAAGAGAGTATTTATAAACAAGTGCTAACAGCTCGAAGAGATGCATGAAAAACAGGAGCTAAAAGCACTGCAGTAGCTAGTTAAGAATACTCAACAAATATAAGTGAAGAACATGAGTATTCACATGAAAAAGCGGAGCGTGTCTCTCTCCCACACAAGGATTGCTAGGATCCGAATTTATTCAAACAAAAACAAAAATAAAAACACAGACGCTCCAAGTAAAGCGCATAAGATGTGAAAGAATTAAAATATAGTTTCACTAGAGATGACCTGATAAGTTTGTTGATGAAGAAGGGGATGCCTTGGGCATCCCCAAGCTTAGACGCTTGAGTCTCTCTGAATATGGTTGGGATGAACCACGGGGGCATCCCCAAGCTTAGGCTTTTCACTCTTCTTGATCACATAATATCACCCTTCTCGCTTGATCCTTGAAAACTTCCTTCACACCAAACTCAAGACAGTTCTCATTAGAGGGTTAGTGCATAATCAAAAATTCTCATATTCTGTAATGATACAATCAATCCCAAAGCTTCTGGACATTAGCTACAGCCACCAATGCTTTGTGGAGCAAAGAAATCCACACAAACACAGTAAAAGAGCGAATGCAAAACAAAAGGCAGAATCTGTCAAAAACAGAACAGTCTGGAATGACGAATTTTTTCGAGGCACTTAAGTTGCTCAGATGGATCTGGCCTAAAATAATGAAAGTTGCGTACATATCTCAGGAATATGCGTGATTTTTCTCAGAATTTTTTGAATTTTCTACAGGGAGATAAGCTCAAATCCGTGACAGCTAAAAATCTGTCACTGCGCAGAAATCCAAATCTTGCATCAACTTTCAATATAGAACTTTACTTGGCACAACATTGCGATAAAATAAAGATACAAAGGAGTTGCTACAGAAGTAACAAAACTCCTTGACTCAAAGAAAACAAAAATAACAGCAAATAAAAACGATGGGTTGTCTCCCATAAGCGCTTTTCTTTAACGCCTTTCAGCTAGGCGCAGAAAGTGAAAATCAAGTGTTGTCAAGAGAAGAAGCATCAACATCATAACTTGCTCTAACAATAGAGTCAAAAGGTAACTTCATTCTCTTCCTAGGGAAGTGTTCCATACCTTTCTTGAGAGGAAATTGGTACCTTATATTACCTTCTTTCATATCAATGATGGCACCAACAGTTCGAAGAAAAGGTCTTCCCAAAACAATAGGACAAGATGCATTGCATTCAATATCCATAACAATAAAATCAACGGGACAAGGTTATTTTTAGTAATAAAAACATCATTAACTCGCCCCAAAGGTTTCTTCATAGCATTATCAGCGAGAAAAACATCCAAATAACAATGTTCCAAAGGTGGCAAATCAAGAATATCATAAAGCTTCTTGGGCAAAACTGAAACACTTGCACCAAGATCACACAAGGCATTGCAATAAAAATCATTCACCTTTACCTTAATGATGGGTTCCCAACCATCTTCTAATTTCCTAGGAATAGAAGCTTTAAGTTTCAACTTCTCCTCCCTAGCTTGCAAAAGAGCATTTGTAATATGCTTTGTAAAAGCCAAATTAATAGTGCTAGCATTGGGACTTCTAGCTAATTTTTGCAAGAACATAATAACTTCAGAGATGTTACAATCATCAAAATCAAAATCATTATTGTCAATGGTGGTGGAACCATTGTCTCCAATAGTTTGAAAAATTTCAGCACTTTTATCAGAAAAAGTTTCAGCAGTTTTAGGCAATTTCAAACGCTTAGCAGAAGTAGTAGAGACATTACAACACCAATAACATTACCATCAATAGTAGGAGGTTACTAGCATGTGAAACATTAGCATTACTAGTGGTGGTGATAGTACAAACTCTAACTATACTATTCTCTTTTTCAAGTTCTTCCTCTTTTTCCCACCTAGCATGCAATTCAGCCAACATCCTAATATTATTATCAATTCGAACTTGGATGGCATTTGCTGTAGCAAATGACTTAATATCTTTAACTTCATTAGGCATAACTTTCAGTTTTAGAATTTCAACATCATGAGCAAGACTATCAACTTTAGAGACAAGATCATCAATTTTTTCAAACTTTTCCTCAACAGTTTTATTGAAAGCTTTTTGTGTGCTAATAAATTCTTTAAGCATAGCTTCAAGATCAGAGGACACACTTCTATTGTTGCTGTAGGAATTACCATAAGAATTGCCATAACCATTTGAAGGATAAGGCTTATAATTGTTGCTACCAAAATTATTCCTATAAGCATTGTTGTTGAAGTTGTTGTTTTTAATGAAGTTTACATCAACATGCTCTTCTTGAGCAACCAATGAAGCTAAAGGAACATTATTAGGATCAACATGAGATCTACCATTCACAAGCATAGACATAATAGCATCAATCTTATCACTCAAAGAGGAGGTTTCTTCAACAGAATTTACCTTCTTACCTTGAGGAGCTCTTTCGGTGTGCCATTCGGAATAGTTGATCATCATATCATCAAGTAGCTTTGTTGCTGCACCTAAAGTGATGGACATAAAGGTTCCTCCAGAGGCTGAATCCAATAAGTTCCTTGAGGAAAAATTTAATCCTGCATAAAAGGTTTGGATGATCATCCAAGTAGTCAGTCCATGAGTGGGACAATTCTTCACCAAAGATTTCATTCTTTCCCAAGCTTGAGCAACATGTTCATTATCAAGTTGTTTAAAATTCATAATGCTACTTCTCAAGGATATAATCTTAGCAGGAGGATAATATTTCCCTATGAAAGCATCTTTGCATTTTGTCCAAGAATTAATACTATTTCTAGGCAAAGAAAGCAACCATTCTTTAGCTCTTCCTCTCAAGGAGAAAGGAAAAAGTTTCAGTTTTATAATATCCCCATCCATATCCTTATACTTTTGCATTTCACAAAGTTCAACAAAGTTATTAAGATGGGCAGCAGCATCATCAGTACTAACACCAGAAAATTGCTCTTTCATAACAAGATTTAATAGAGCAGGTTTAATTTCATAAAATTCTGCTGTAGAAGCAGGTGGAGCAATAGGAGTGCATATGAAATCATTGTTGTTTGTGCTAGTGAAGTCACACAACTTAGTGTTCTCAGGAGTACTCATTTTGAAAAACAAAATCAAACTGAATTAAACAAGTAACTAATTTTTTTGTGTTTTTGATAAAGAAAGCAAACAAGACTAAATAAAAATAAACTAAGCAAGACAAATAACAAAGTAAAGAGATTGGGTGTGAGAGACTCCCCTTGCAGAAGCAATTCGTTTTCCCCGGCAACGGCGCCAGAAAACGTGTTGGTGGCTCTAGGTTAATAGTGCCAGAAACAATGCTTGTACGTCACACGTCAGTTGGGAACCCCAAGAGGAAGGTATGATGAGTGCAGCAGTAAGTTTTCCCTCAGTATGAAACCAAGGTTTAATCGACCAGTAGGAAAACGAGGTTTGCTTCGAAGGTGTTGGTGGAGTGTAGTGCGGCGCAACACCAGGGATTCCGGTGCCAACGTGGAACCTGCACAACACAATCAAATTACTTTGCCCCAACTTAACAGTGAGGTTGTCAATCTCACCGGCTTGCTGAAAACAAAGGGTTAAACGTATCGAATGGAAATGATGTTTGTTTGCATAAAACAGTAGAGAACAATGATTGCAGTAGATTGTATTTCAGATGTAAAAGAATGGACCGGGGTCCACAGTTCACTAGTGGTGTCTCTCCAATAAGATAACTAACATGCTGGGTAAACAAATTACAGCTGGGCAATTGACAATTGATAAGTGCATATAACATGCATGTGTGAGCTGTGGTGTCTACTATGAGATTCATTTGGGCATTACGACAAAGTACATAGACCGCTATCCAGCATGCATCTATGCCTAAATAGTCCACTTTCCGGTTAACATCCGTACCCCTTCCAGTATTAAGTTGCAAGCAACAGACAATTGCATTAAGTAATGTGCGTAATGTAAACAATACATTCATCCTTGAATAAAGCATTGCTGTTTTACCCCTAGTGGCAACAACACATCTACAACCTTAGAACTTGCTGTCACTATCCCAGGTTAAATAGAGGTTGAACCCAACTATCATGCATAAATACCCCCTCTTGGAGTTACAAGTATTCACTGGCCAAGGCTTCAACAAGTAACGGAGAGCATGCAAGATCACAAATGACATAGACATGATAATATAATATTCAGCTCCACATAGGTATCAATATAAGTCAGATCCCAGCAAACACAACATGTAGCATTACAATAAGATGATCTTGATCATGATAGGCAGCTCACAAGATCTAAACATGATGGCACAAGTGGAGAAGACAACCATCTAGCTACTGCTATGGACCCATAGTCCAAGGATGAACTACTCACGCATCACTCCGGAGGCGGGCATGGCGATGTAGAGCCCTCCGGTGATGATTCCCCTCTCCGGCAGGGTGCCGGGAAGAGCTTCAGAACCCCCCGAGTTAGGGTTGACGACGGCGGCGGCAGCGAATATGTTCTGGATGAAAGGCTCGGTGTTTTAGGGTTTTCGCGTCCGGGGAATAAATAGGCGAAGGGGCGATGTCGGCGGACCCCCGAGGGGCCCAAACCACACAGGCGCGGCGTGGGCCCAGCCGCCAGGTGGTTTGGCCACCTCGTGGCTCTTCGTTTCTCTCCTTCGGACTCCGTGTACGTGCTGGAAAAATAGGGACCTGGCCTTTTGTTTCGTGCAATTCCGAGAATATTTCCAGAAGTAACTTTCTGAAACCAAAAACAGCAGAAAACAGGGAACTGGCACTGTGGCATCTTGTTAATAGGTTAGTCCCAGAAAATGCATAAAAGTGATACGAAGTGTATATAAAACATGTAGCAAATGGTATAATATAAGCATGGAACAGCAGAAATTATGGATACGTTGGAGACGTATCAAGCATCCCCAAGCTTAGTTCTACTCGTCCTCGAGTAGGTAAAACGATAACAACAAATAATTTCTGAGGAGACATGCTTTCACACAATCTTGATCAATATATTGCAAGGCTCATGTCATGAATGAAGTGACTCAAAGCAATGATCTATAGTTTGCTAACAAATAGATAAAGAGTAAACAATGAATCATATAAGCAAAAACTTTTCATGAATAGTACTTTCAAGACAAGCATCAAAAAGTTTTGCATAAGAGGTAACTCATAAAGCAATAGATTCAAAGTAAAAGGCATTGAAGCAACACAAAGGATGATTAAGTTTCAGCAATTGCTTTCAACTTGTAACATGTATATCTCATGGATAGTTGTCAACATAAAGCAATATAACAAGTGCAATAAGTAAATATGTAAGAATCAATGCACACAAAGTTGACACAAGTGTTTGCTTCTAAGATAGAAAGGAGTAGGTAAACTGACTCAACATAAAGTAAAAGATAGGCCCTTCGCAGAGGGAAGCAGGGATTAAATCATGTGCTAGAGCTTTTTAAGTTTTCGAAAGCATATAGAGAGCACAAAATAAGTATTTGAGAGGTGTTTGTTGTTGTCAACGAATGGTAGTGGGCACTCTAACCCCCTTGTCAACCAGACTTTCAAAGAGCGGCTCCCATGAAGGACGTTATCTTACCAGCAAGGTAGATCATCCCTCTTCCTTTTGTTTACACATGTATTTTAGTTTCTTTATAGATGACACTCCTCCCAACCTTTTGCTTACACAAGCCATGGCTAACCGAATCCTCGGGTGCCTTCCAACATTCACATACCATGGAGGAGTGTCTATTGCAAAATTAAGTTGCTTACTGATAAATCAGGGCAAAACATGTGAAGAGAATTATTAATGAAAGTTGTAATTAATTGGGGCTGGGCACCCCGTTGCCAGCTCTTTTTGCAAATTATTGGATAAGCGGATGTATATGCCACTAGTCCATTGGTGAAAGTCTGTCAGAAGTAAATGACAAGATTGAAAGATAAAACACCACATACTTCCTCATGAGCTATAAAACATTGACACAAATAAGGAGTAATAAAGTTTTGAATAGTTTAAAGGTAGCACATGAAATATTTACTTGGAATGGCAGGAAATACCACATAGTAGGTAGGTATGGTGGACACAAATGGCATGGGTTTTGGCTCAAGTTTTGGATGCACGAGAAGCATTCCTCTCAGTACAGAGTTTAGGCTAGCAAGGTTGTTTGAAGCAAACACAAGTATAAACCGGTACAGCAAGAATCACATAAAAACATATTGCAAGTATTATAAGACTCTACACTGTCTTCCTTGTTGCTCAAACATTTTACCAGAAAATATCTAGACCTTAGAGAGAACAAATATGCATCCCAAGTCTCAACAAGCTCTACGGTAGTTCTCCACTACTAGGCTTTAACTACATGATGCAAGAGCTTAAACATGATCTACTTGAGAGCTCAAAACAATTGCAAAGCATCAAATCAAAACAAGACAATGATCTACAAGAATGCATATGTCTTTTCCAATACCAACTACTACATGTAGCATTTTCTTTCTTCCAAACAAACACCAATAATTTATTTAAACATAAACTCTCCAAATGATAATATAATGCAGCAAGAGAGTATTTAAAACAAGTGCTAACAGCTCGAAGAGATGCATGAAAAACAGGAGCTAAAAGCACTGCAGTAGCTAGTTAAGAATACTCAACAAATATAAGTGAAGAACATGAGTATTCACATGAAAAAGCGGAGCGTGTCTCTCTCCCACACAAGGATTGCTAGGATCCGAATTTATTCAAACAAAAACAAAAATAAAAACACACAGACGCTCCAAGTAAAGCGCATAAGATGTGAAAGAATTAAAATATAGTTTCACTAGAGATGACCTGATAAGTTTGTTGATGAAGAAGGGGATGCCTTGGGCATCCCCAAGCTTAGACGCTTGAGTCTCTCTGAATATGGTTGGGATGAACCACGGGGGCATCCCCAAGCTTAGGCTTTTCACTCTTCTTGATCACATAATATCACCCTTCTCGCTTGATCCTTGAAAACTTCCTTCACACCAAACTCAAGACAGTTCTCATTAGAGGGTTAGTGCATAATCAAAAATTCTCATATTCTGTAATGATACAATCAATCCCAAAGCTTCTGGACATTAGCTACAGCCACCATGCTTTGTGGAGCAAAGAAATCCACACAAACACAGTAAAAGAGCGAATGCAAAACAAAAGGCAGAATCTGTCAAAAACAGAACAGTCTGGAATGACGAATTTTTTCGAGGCACTTAAGTTGCTCAGATGGATCTGGCCTAAAATAATGAAAGTTGCGTACATATCTCAGGAATATGCGTGATTTTTCTCAGAATTTTTGAATTTTCTACAGGGAGATAAGCTCAAATCCGTGACAGCTAAAAATCTGTCACTGCGCAGAAATCCAAATCTTGCATCAACTTTCAATATAGAACTTTACTTGGCACAACATTGCGATAAAATAAAGATACAAAGGAGTTGCTACAGAAGTAACAAAACTCCTTGACTCAAAGAAAACAAAAATAACAGCAAATAAAAACGATGGGTTGTCTCCCATAAGCGCTTTTCTTTAACGCCTTTCAGCTAGGCGCAGAAAGTGAAAATCAAGTGTGTCAAGAGAAGAAGCATCAACATCATAACTTGCTCTAACAATAGAGTCAAAAGGTAACTTCATTCTCTTCCTAGGGAAGTGTTCCATACCTTTCTTGAGAGGAAATTGGTACCTTATATTACCTTCTTTCATATCAATGATGGCACCAACAGTTCGAAGAAAAGGTCTTCCCAAAACAATAGGACAAGATGCATTGCATTCAATATCCATAACAATAAAATCAACGGGACAAGGTTATTTTTACTGTAATAAAAACATCATTAACTCGCCCCAAAGGTTTCTTCATAGCATTATCAGCGAGAAAAACATCCAAATAACAATGTTCCAAAGGTGGCAAATCAAGAATATCATAAAGCTTCTTGGGCAAAACCGAAACACTTGCACCAAGATCACACAAGGCATTGCAATAAAATCATTCACCTTTACCTTAATGATGGGTTCCCAACCATCTTCTAATTTCCTAGGAATAGAAGCTTTAAGTTTCAACTTCTCCTCCCTAGCTTGCAAAAGAGCATTTGTAATATGCTTTGTAAAAGCCAAATTAATAGTGCTAGCATTGGGACTTCTAGCTACTATTTTTGCAAGAACATAATAACTTCAGAGATGTTACAATCATCAAAATCAAAATCATTATTGTCAATGGTGGTGGAACCATTGTCTCCAATAGTTTGAAAAATTTCAGCACTTTTATCAGAAAAAGTTTCAGCAGTTTTAGGCAATTTCAAACGCTTAGCAGAAGTAGTAGAGACATTACAACACCAATAACATTACCATCAATAGTAGGAGGTTACTAGCATGTAAACATTAGCATTACTAGTGGTGGTGATAGTACAAACTCTAACTATACTATTCTCTTTTTCAAGTTCTTCCTCTTTTTCCCACCTAGCATGCAATTCAGCCAACATCCTAATATTATTATCAATTCGAACTTGGATGGCATTTGCTGTAGCAAATGACTTAATATCTTTAACTTCATTAGGCATAACTTTCAGTTTTAGAATTTCAACATCATGAGCAAGACTATCAACTTTAGAGACAAGATCATCAATTTTTTCAAACTTTTCCTCAACAGTTTTATTGAAAGCTTTTTGTGTGCTAATAAATTCTTTAAGCATAGCTTCAAGATCAGAGGACACACTTCTATTGTTGCTGTAGGAATTACCATAAGAATTGCCATAACCATTTGAAGGATAAGGCTTATAATTGTTGCTACCAAAATTATTCCTATAAGCATTGTTGTTGAAGTTGTTGTTTTTAATGAAGTTTACATCAACATGCTCTTCTTGAGCAACCAATGAAGCTAAAGGAACATTATTAGGATCAACATGAGATCTACCATTCACAAGCATAGACATAATAGCATCAATCTTATCACTCAAAGAGGAGGTTTCTTCAACAGAATTTACCTTCTTACCTTGAGGAGCTCTTTCGGTGTGCCATTCGGAATAGTTGATCATCATATCATCAAGTAGCTTTGTTGCTGCACCTAAAGTGATGGACATAAAGGTTCCTCCAGAGGCTGAATCCAATAAGTTCCTTGAGGAAAAATTTAATCCTGCATAAAAGGTTTGGATGATCATCCAAGTAGTCAGTCCATGAGTGGGACAATTCTTCACCAAAGATTTCATTCTTTCCCAAGCTTGAGCAACATGTTCATTATCAAGTTGTTTAAAATTCATAATGCTACTTCTCAAGGATATAATCTTAGCAGGAGGATAATATTTCCCTATGAAAGCATCTTTGCATTTTGTCCAAGAATCAATACTATTTCTAGGCAAAGAAAGCAACCATTCTTTAGCTCTTCCTCTCAAGGAGAAAGGAAAAAGTTTCAGTTTTATAATATCCCCATCCATATCCTTATACTTTTGCATTTCACAAAGTTCAACAAAGTTATTAAGATGGGCAGCAGCATCATCAGTACTAACACCAGAAAATTGCTCTTTCATAACAAGATTTAATAGAGCAGGTTTAATTTCATAAAATTCTGCTGTAGAAGCAGGTGGAGCAATAGGAGTGCATATGAAATCATTGTTGTTTGTGCTAGTGAAGTCACACAACTTAGTGTTCTCAGGAGTACTATTTTGAAAAACAAAATAAACTGAATTAAACAAGTAACTAATTTTTTTTGTTTTTGATAAAGAGAGCAAACAAGACTAAATAAAAATAAACTAAGCAAGACAAATAACAAAGTAAAGAGATTGGGTGTGAGAGACTCCCCTTGCAGAAGCAATTCGTTTTCCCCCAACGGCGCCAGAAAACGTTGTTGGTGGCTCTAGTAATAGTGCCAGAAACAATGCTTGTACGTCACACGTCAGTTGGGAACCCCAAGAGGAAGGTATGATGAGTGCAGCAGTAAGTTTTCCCTCAGTATGAAACCAAGGTTTAATCGACCAGTAGGAAAACGAGGTTTGCTTCGAAGGTGTTGGTGAAGGAGTGTAGTGCGGCGCAACACCAGGGATTCCGGTGCCAACGTGGAACCTGCACAACACACCAAATTACTTTGCCCCAACTTAACAGTGAGGTTGTCAATCTCACCGGCTTGCTGAAAACAAAGGGTTAAACGTATCGAATGGAAAATGATGTTTGTTTGCATAAAACAGTAGAGAACAATGATTGCAGTAGATTGTATTTCAGATGTAAAAGAATGGACCGGGGTCCACAGTTCACTAGTGGTGTCTCTCCAATAAGATAACTAACATGCTGGGTAAACAAATTACAGCTGGGCAATTGACAATTGATAAGTGCATATAACATGCATGTGTGAGCTGTGGTGTCTACTATGAGATTCATTTGGGCATTACGACAAAGTACATAGACCGCTATCCAGCATGCATCTATGCCTAAATAGTCCACTTTCCGGTTAACATCCGTACCCCTTCCAGTATTAAGTTGCAAGCAACAGACAATTGCATTAAGTAATGTGCGTAATGTAAACAATACATTCATCCTTGAATAAAGCATTGCTGTTTTACCCCTAGTGGCAACAACACATCTACAACCTTAGAACTTGCTGTCACTATCCCAGGTTAAATAGAGGTTGAACCCAACTATCATGCATAAATACCCCCTCTTGGAGTTACAAGTATTCACGTGGCCAAGGCTTCAACAAGTAACGGAGAGCATGCAAGATCACAAATGACATAGACATGATAATATAATATTCAGCTCCACATAGGTATCAATATAAGTCAGATCCCAGCAAACACAACATGTAGCATTACAATAAGATGATCTTGATCATGATAGGCAGCTCACAAGATCTAAACATGATGGCACAAGTGAGAACAACCATCTAGCTACTGCTATGGACCCATAGTCCAAGGATGAACTACTCACGCATCACTCCGGAGGCGGGCATGGCGATGTAGAGCCCCCGGTGATGATTCCCCTCTCCGGCAGGGTGCCGGAAGAGCTTCAGAACCCCCCGAGTTAGGGTTGACGACGGCGGCGGCAGCGAATATGTTCTGGATGAAAGGCTCGGTGTTTTAGGGTTTTCGCGTCTCGGGGAATAAATAGGCGAAGGGGCGATGTCGGCGGACCCCCGAGGGGCCCAAACCACACCCAGGCGCGGGCTGGGCCCAGCCGCGCCTGGTGGTTTGGCCACCTCGTGGCACTCTTCGTCTCTCCTTCGGACTCCGTGTACGTGCTGGAAAAAAAGGGACCTGGCCTTTTGTTTCGTGCAATTCCGAGAATATTTCCAGAAGTAACTTTCTGAAACCAAAAACAGCAGAAAACAGGGAACTGGCACTGTGGCATCTTGTTAATAGGTTAGTCCCAAGAAAATGCATAAAAGTGATACAAGTGTAAAAAACATTAGCAAATGGTATATATAGCATGGAACAACAGAAATTA